>JASCQY010000002.1:4031966-4042540 GCA_030264315.1 Sardinella tawilis
TAGTCTTACAGCTTTGTTATTTGTTCCATTCGCTTATTGTTTTTCAGCACAGTCGTGGAAGGCGTGGAAACTTGTTCTGCACTGCCTCAAAGTCAAGCTTCAAAGCAGGTCACTGAATGTGAAGAAAATGTGATCGGAATACAGACATTTAAGTGACAGCTCAAGAGATTGAATGATAGGCCATGAGAGCGTGATTTGGTGGGTTTGAGCTTTATGATGGGATTTGCCGGGATTTTCCAGCGTTGCGGACAAGGGTCTGGTTGGCTGTTATTTACCTGTGCTGTGAAATGATTCAATTTCTCTCTCTCCTTTCTCACCTCTCTCTTCATCTGTCTATCACCCTCTCTCTCTCTCTCTCTCTCTCTGTCACATTCTCCCCTTCACACACACGCACGCACACACACACGCAGACAAGCACAGACACACACACACAAATACAGACATACCTGGAAGAAGGCCGAGTCACGGCCATGTCCTCAGTGATACTCTGCAAACACAGAGCCCAGCTCTCAGAGGAAACCCGACTCCTCCTTTGTCGCTTGGCGTAAGTGGTAGCTGCAGACAGACTTGACATTTAGCTGGCCTGTCACACGAGGAAGGAGGGACCCTCCAGTTCTGATTTCTCCCCCATTTTAAATAAATGAGGCTGTTTACTTAACACGGCCAGGTTTTAATCATATCCAATGGTGCTTTTAAAAGATTAAACACTTGGCTCTTTGGCACACCAAAAGAGCCGTCTGAAAATAGGACCCAGAGGTTCTTTTAGCACGCAGAGCGGCGCGGAGCCGAAGGGGTTTATGACTCGCTGCACCTGTTAAATCCTGGGTGAATCATACCGTCTAAGCCAAGGTGAGTCACCTTTGATTCGGCTGAGCATACCGAGAGCCGAAACACGGCGATAGCATCACAAAAACCAAAGACATGCCTCTGAGAGTGTTGACTCTGCAGAGCAAAAAAAGTCAGCGCCCATCAAAGCCAGTGACAAATGTGTATTGTTGCACAGCATGTAGCTCTCTGTCACATCATTTCACATTCAACTTGAGCTCATATTTCAGTTTAGAGTTTAGAGAGCCTACATGTTCCTTAAATCTTCGTGCAAGAGAACAAGGCTTCCCGAGTTATTTCTGAACAACGGACGACACGACAGCAGAGTCAGGAGTGGTATTCGTTTCTACTGCATTCCACAGCCACAGCATTTGAATAGTGGAGACAAGGCGCTCGGAGATGAGTCGTCCACTGAGAGTAAATGCTTGGAAACCCACCCAAGCGAAGGACGGATCTCTTAGGCCGAGTGATTAAGTGCTCTTTAGACTCGCAGTGACTCACGGCCCCTCAGGTCACGCTCACCTGTCAGGACCTCCATCACAGCACCCCTCCCCCTCCTGCCCCCCTGTATTACCATGTGGGTCATGGCCAAAAAAGCCTTTCCTTCACCTAAACACAAACCAGGGGAGAAACCAATGAGTCCAAGACAGTGGATGTGGGAGAAAATATGATTATTGCGGGGCATTGTAATGCAACTGGCTACCACATGCCTCCTAGTAACTCTCATCACCTGATTGGTCTCTACTGTACTATAAACACAAACACATGAATAAATCATAAACATTAATCAACATCATACTTCATTGTTAGTAGTATAGTAGTTGGGGCCTATTTAACTGCGGCACCTTGAAGAACGTTGCGTGTTTGACATGGGAAGCCATACCCGAGCCCAAGACACAGGGGAAGAAACAGGTCTTGAATGTCAGACAGGAGCTTCTTTGGATGCACAGACAGGCTAAAGGTGTATTGATGAGGCTTAGGATAAAAGTGACACGAAACCATAAAAGTAAGGTTGCCTCATGTTGCATCAACTCACCATAAAACCTTCCTGTTACGAGGACAGACTCCCAGAAAAGAGAAACCATCAGCACCAGCTCAAGGTAGACCTCACTGCCAATATAAAAACATCTCAGAAAGTGTCCTTTAAACTATTAAAAAGGGCATTATTAAGAAATTGAGATAAATAAAAAGGTAGCGCAAACTAATAATTGTCTCTCGAGTCTGAGTGCTCCAGACAACTGTTACGGGATTTCAGAGAAAGAACAGCTTTCTACGGCTTCCATCTTTATTTATCTCAGTGGTTCCCAACCTTTTTTTGCAGTCTCCCTCGCCTGTGTCCAAGACAAGCCAAGCCCCCCAACCCCAACTCTTACCCACTTACACACACGTAAAAGATGAGTGGAATGCGTCTCCTAGCTGTTGTAAATACAGTAGACAGTATATGTTGTATTTCAGATTATAGGCCTACAGAGTTTTGACAATCCTATGGGGTGTGTTGCCGTAACTTTATAAATTTAATGTGTTCAAATCATTTTGGTAATCTCACAACCTCAGCACAGACAAAACTGTGTTGCAGCCCCTGTGATCTCTAGCGCCGAGAACCAGCATGGAGTGTTTGGGGTTTAACAATCACTCACCCTTGCCACTGTTGCTGATGGTCCCTGGGACATGAAACAGGTCTGACGGGGGAGAGTGGAAGTCAGCACTGTTGTAGGTGCTTTGTCTGCGTTAACCAAATCGATGGAGTGTTCAGTAGCAGGGGCCAAGGGCCTGGAGACAGTGAAACTGCTCCAGCTCGCTGTCCTTCTGCCTGTGTGGATGCTGGACTAATCACATCAGTTAACACACCACCAACCTCATCAGCCGGCAGCCCCTGGAGAGACAGGCAGAGAGAGAAAGAAAGAAAGAGAGAGAGACAGAGAGAGAGAGAGAGAGAGAGAGAGAGAGAGAGAGAGAGAGAGTAATTAATGAAGATGAGCTATTGCAGTCAGGAAGGTATGTGAAGGGACAAATTAGATTATGATGCTGTGGTGGTTTAGCTGTAAGTGGCCAAGCTCTTATACCTCCACTGCTCACTGCTGCTCTCCAGTGGCACAACTGTCTGGGATGCTAATGCTAGTGCTAATGCTAATTAGCCTGTCCACAGCTCTTTATTAATGAAATATTCATAGAAAGGGCCATTCTGTAATGACTGTTGGCTGGCATAATATTAAGGCTTATTCTGTGTAAGCAATGTTGCAATGAAAAGCATTAATGTTTAAAAAATAATTCAGAGACCCTTGCAAATCTCTTTAATCTTCAATATTATTCAATGCTTGCTAGCACAAAAAAATGATTCTTGAACATCACAATTTGAAGAGCACATCTCAGTTTTCCCAGCAAAGACTAAACAGTGCGAGATTAGGAGAGGACCCCGTAGCCATGTGAACCCCAATCTGATGCACTGCGCTCAGTTCCCATGACGCGTGCTGGCGTCTCGACCGGGCGACGGTGGTGGCGGCGGCGGCAGCGAGCACGAGCAGAGGAGGTTTATCAAGCCGATAAGGATTTCACAGTCTCCCCTTATTCACCTGTGTTTGGGGGACAGGGCCACCTTCACCCACACATCAGGAGACAGGTGATGATAGCACGGGGCATTTATCACTACCTTACTACACCACAGCATATACAAGCTCACTCACACTCTCTCTCTCTCTCTCTCTCTCTCTCTCTCTCTTTCTTACACACACACACACACACATACAGACACACACACACACACACACACACAAAGACACACATACACACAAAGATACGATTCCTGGCTTTCAGCCCCTCGCTGGTGGGCTGCCACATAAGTGATGTATATGAGCTCTCCATTATCTGGCTGTGTGTGGAGACAATGGGGCGGGCGACGGCGTGTTTATATTTCAGGGGAGATGGCTGTTCTGGATGACTGCTTGTCACAGACACAGAGGGGGATGGATGTCACAGGAACAGGGAACTTTCTCACACTGCAGCGTCTGATAAGACTTGCACAGAAACACATGCCTTACAGCTGTTGAAAAAGCATCTCTTGGATTTCTAACACTTGACAGGAGTTTTATGCAGAATAAAAATAGAGATATCCTATTTACTTCTGTATAAGGTAAAAAGCACAATGATGATGATTATAAACATTATAGGCCTAGATTCACAAATCTTTTTGTCCACACTTAAATTACGAAAGAATTACAGTAGTTAAGGCTTAGAAATAAGTACATAAAAGGCCAAGCTTTCACCACATTACTTCTTCTACATTTTCATCTTTACCTGATAAGCAGTAGGATTGACATTTCTCTTGTGTTTATCCCAAAAGCTTCTCCATGATTATCCATAAGTGGGTGAGATGGCATATCAAAGTATCAGTGCCTGGCTGTTTGTTCTGGCTGGGATTAATGAAAAGGAAAACAGCTGAATTAAACATGACACAATGTTTAATTAGCAGGCTAGGCAGGGCACTTTGCAATTATAATGTGACCTCGTTAGGAAAGGTTAAAAGATGTTGCCCTGGCATGGATTCCGCCTGTTTACACAGAGATAATAATCCATATTTTTCGCTTGAGGTTTGTTTGAGAGACAGTGATTCAGAGGAAGGTTAGAGTGTGTAAAAAGAAACAAATGCAGAGATAGAAATACAAAAATACAGCACAATCTCCCTGGGGGTAAAAGGGAATCTTCCCTGGTTTGTTCAGTGCACTGGAAAGCACCCCACAAATGCATTCCAGCAAAAGAAACAAAATAAAAACCAGGACTTTATCAGGACAAAAATGGCTTCTGTGATGTTAACTTGGTTGGACACTGTGACAGGACTCTGTGTAAACGAGGTAACTTGACATGATGTGAACTGCACAAACTGCCCCAGAGAGCAAACAAGCCAAAAGAAAACCACAGTCGCTCTGTGCTCATTCTTCAATTCTTTTCTTCATTTTCTTTTTTATCTTTTTCCAGCCTGCTTTCATTCATTTTGAATGAATCTGAAATTAACAGAACTGAGTTTAGAAGTATCTTTTTCCATAAAAGGGCAGGCAGTAAACTGAGCTTTGGCTGAGCTGGTTCTGACACTGAAGACCCCCATCCCTCCTTCACAACACACACACACACACACAGAGGTCATAGAATGCCCCCATATTTCCCCCCATTTCAATTTAAGCTAGGCTATGTAAAATATCTAGCTACAAGTAACCATGCGTGTCTAGGCTAGAAAAAGTGTTTGTCAAGTTTTACCATAGGCTCCTTCTAAACTCTCTGGTGTAGGTAGGCTATTCACCCCCTGCCAGTAGGCTAGGCTAAATGGGTTGTATTTTAAACTAACATAAAAAAGCAACTGATTGGATAAAAGACAACAAAGAAACCACATGCGAAAACCAACATCCTCCCACGATATCCATTGGCCGCTTCATTTATGGGCTACGTCTCTGTTTTAAATAGAGTTAGTGCGCACTCTTGTGGTTAAAAGGTAGGCTAGACTTTTGGGATCTGTTTATCGCTGCTTAGCAACAAGACTGGGAAATCTGATGAAGACAGCAGCAGCTGTTTTGTGATCTTTCCAGCTCGCAAGGCTACGGTTTTGGTGAAAGACCGAATCTTGATTTGACATGGCAGACAAAAAGACGAAGGAAAAAGATCCCGTTGACATTGTTCACCAGAATGCTATCCATGTCGAGACGATTTTGAAAGAACAGAGATGCCAGAAGCTTTATACAGAGTTCAGCATCAACCCATACAAGAAACGTATGCAAATTATGAGGTTCTTTTCTATTTAATGTTTAATATGCTGAACTTAATGGGTTAAATTGTTAACTTAAATGTTCTGTCTTGTTAAATTAAATGTTCTGCCTTTTCAGTTCATGTTCTGACAGATAAGCCAATGTCGAGGAACACTCACGAGCAGGTGGATGGGGACCGTGAGTAGGCTAAACTTTGTGATACAAAGTAGCTATAACACTGTTACACAAATTAACAAAGTATCGAAAGCACGCAGCAGTTTTGGTGCTTTATATAGCCGTTTTACCTTAGTCCATCCAGTAGGCCTATCCGAGGCTCCTGTAGGCATAACTATTGAAGGCTATTTGACCACATGGGACAACCATCCTCTTTTGTAATTAACTCTAGCTGCCTTCCTGAGGATAATTCATGGAGCGCACCTAGAACCAACAAAGAAGTACACTCACCCCATGACAGAAAGTCAAGAGATTGGCTGGATATCTTCTCCTTTGGTAAGAATAAATAAATAAGTAAGTAAAAGTCTACATTAGGTTGAAGGAGGTGGTTAACAGCAGTGGGACTCCAGGCTACTCATTATGCAGGCCAATGGAACATTCTACCAGACATGGCAGGGAAGGTAGACTACACAGAACAGGACAGACAGTGTAGGCTAATGTACTGTGTATAGAAATACATTCAAGGTTGTTTAATTAGTTCCCTCATTGTCCAAAAGGTATTGGTCACTTGGTTTACCAATAGCCTATCCTTTACATTGTGTACTGTAGCCTAGTCATGGTGCATCAAAGCATAGCCTAACTCAATTCATGCATCTCAGCAGTTAATATGGACTTTAGTTGTGTGATAATGTGATAATGCACATTGTTTTTTGTGAAATCTTCCAATCGACCTTTGACCTCCAGACGTTGAGTAGGCTACCAAATACATTTTAAGGCCACAGTGAGTGAATATCTTAGTAATGATGAGGGTCCTTTAATTAATATTTTGGGGTTACCATTACTCAATCACATACCAGGAATGGGACATCACAATATTAACTGTTTTTAAGAGATATTCTGATACTGATGCAGTATTTTATGTGCCAACAATGCTTATGATTAGACCAGTTTTCATTTTGTGGTTCACTGAATAGTTAGTTTTTCTTTTTTCTCTCTCTCCTTTTTTCCTCTTCTTATAATGTCAAGGTCAAGGATAGGAGCTCTAGACACTTAATCAAATATGGTTCTAGTGACAGCAAATTTGTCCTTGCTACAGTTACTTCCACCTTTCACCATTTTTTTTTTCAGTTTATTTGCTGAGTAGATACATTTATTGTTTGTTGAACTGCCTCATATGTCCTTTGCTTCTCTCAGATTGTGTCTGACCGTAGTGACCGAAGGCTCAACTTCCCCCGGCAGAACTCTGAAATCACCAAGTATATGGATGCTGCATGGCGCCTCAAAGAACAGACACAAAACCTGCGTTAAATGTCGCCCGTCAACGCAGGAAGGAACAGCTAATCTATAAACCAAATACTGTTGACAGACAACCATGTATTCATGTTATTTGTGTATGTTTACCTTTAGGCTGAATGTCACATAATGGCAGAACCTATGCTAAAGTTTTGTTTTTTATGCAAAATAAAGCCGAAGTGGAAATCACTGTCTTGCCAAAAGATACCGTCCAACTCTCTCATTCAATCATCCCATATTAGCCATATCGACTTATCTAAAGGCTACATAAATAATGATCAATATTTCAAAATGCCATGTCATAACACATGATCAATCACAAGGGCCTGAACGTATGTCCCAGAAGTTCAACCACAATGAATGCCATCTGCAACTATTTACCGGTATGCCAGTTTCAAAAGGCTTCAATGTTACTTGGGCTACTTGAAGGATAAGACCTATTTTGAGAGCAATAAAAAGAGTCTAACAAGTCATCTGTTAACCCCAATCTCTGTAATGTAAATGTTGATACACACATTTCTACTCTGTAGTAATGACATATACATGTAAAGGGAAAAAAACTGAGGTACTGGTTATGTGTGTCTGCCCTTTGGATGCTAGTCTAGAGTCTAGGTAGCCTGGCTTTCGCGACCATCAAAGCTCATGAAATTTTGTGCAGTGTCCCAGGAAGTATGGGTGAGCCCAGGCTAGAGTCTAGGGCATGCCTAAAGACAAACCTTAACTTGGCAATAGAAATGAGAGTCCTACATGTTATACCCAAAGTATGTTGATTTGTAGCCTTTAACCAAAACAGAATATAACCTCTCAAAACTATAGGTCTTCAATACTTGCACTTAAAATCAGAATCAGAATTTTCAGTTGTAGAGGACATTTTATTTAGGGCATTGAACCAGCTATGGGATTGAACTGGACATAACCATTCTTGGGCATTCTTAAATCATGACTGATTCAGTTCCATTCAGGTGAACCACAGACGCCACAGTTGCCTCAAGCAGAATCACATTAGTAGTTAGTTTAATGCCATTGGTTCACACTCCATGGATAGAGATGTAGCCTTCCAAAGGGACCCACACACTAGATGTTTCGATAGCTGGGTATTGTCATAGGAGAAATCTGGTATGAATCAGCCATTAGCCCTGTTTGTCAACGTCACTGAATGCTGTCTGAAGGGAAAAAAAAACAGAAAATGATGCAACATAGACTGAATAACAAGCCAATAACTAATGAATGAATGGGGCATGAGTGACACATATGCCCATAGACACAGATACAGTATGTAGGCCTAAGTTTCAGCCCTCCTGGCTGTGTTCTGATTCAGCTGTACTTCAAAGAATGTGTTCTACTGCGGCCAGCAGTTTTATGAAATGAGATGGTCTAGCCTTCGAGGTAGTCAGATTTTTTAGCACAAATTTTTTTGGTCTAAACCCTATGGTCTGAACGGAATTCTCACTTTCCATTGTCAATGAACATAATGATAAGTAAGGGATAACCCGACTTCCCTTCCTGCTTGTGCATCACTCTGAAGGGAGTTATTCCACGATAAAGGCCGGCTTGCAGAATGTTATTCCGCTTATTACACGGCTACCTGCTGAATATATCAACAACATGATAATGAATAGTTGTTTTAGCACAGCTTTCATAGTCATTTCAATGACAGACAATAGCTTCCACGAAAGAAACTTAGCCTACTCCGCTAACTTACTGTACAGATTAGCTGATTGGTTATGGCAACGTTCTGTTTCACTTTCCCTAGCAGTGGTCCGTTATCGAGAAATATCAGACCGTAGAACGTTGTGAAGTGAATGTAGTATTCTACAGCATTATGAAGAGCCTTGTAATAAAGGTCAATATTCCATGGCAACCAAGTCAACAATGTTGCTGCATTCTAAAAGAAATTCTGTCAACATTCTATGAACATTCTTCTGTGCCTGTTGATCCACTTACAGGTGAGAAGGTGAGTTTTTAATGCTGATCCTCTATAAACGTAAGTAAACTACTGTATTTGTAGTAAATATAGACTGAAATCTTGTCCTACAAATAAAGGCTTTCTATATCGCACAAAGGATGTAAAAAGTAAAGCTCAAATAATTGATGCAGTCTTGAAGAGATTAATCACATTCAAGAAGCCTCAGTAGCTCACTAATGATCACAGCCATTTTAAATTGGTTTCCTGTCTTCGCCTGGCAGTGAAGTCACGAGCTTTGACGTGACGCAGTAGGCCTAGAACAATGTCTGCCGTGGTGGCCCAGTGTCATCACATGTTTGGGCTGAGGACTGGAGTGGCCAACAATGTGTCCTTCTTTGATGAGCAAACTGTCATCTTCCCCTCTGGAAACAACTGCGTACGTTACAACTTTGACCAGAAACGGCAGCGATTTATACCAGGTAAGCTACATCTGCTTCAAAATGTCTACCAGTACATTAACCAAGATCCATTTTATTAATCTCACTGTAGGCCTAATATTTGGACATAAAACTGTACAGTATGCACTACAAACTAGTGTGCTTTAAAAACTTCACTTGTCTTGTCATATACTGCAGTGAATTATTGGGCATTTTTCTATTCTAGCCTTTTTGAAGGTGTCTAGTACAGGGATGTATTAGAAAACAGGCTGTTATATGGAAATGTGTAATAGTTATATCAAAGATTCAAACCTTACTGCACATCAATTGATCATTAGCCTAGTTGATTCTAATAAGAATCTGACCCTTTAAAAATCCTTTAAAAACAACAAATCAACATGTATTACACATAACTGATGCTGGCTGACTGAGAAAGAAAGAAAGAAAGAAAGAAAGAAAGAAAGAAAGAAAGAAAGTAAACATCTCGGAATGGAATGGGATTGTTGTCACACACCATAAAAGCACAATCATGCCTTCCTCTGCAGGCCTGGAGAAAAGCCTTGGCTTGTATGCCCTGGCCATCAGCCCAAACAAGCGGTATCTAGCCGTCTCAGAGCGTGGAGAGCGGGCGATCATCACCGTCTACGACCTGCAACATGAACAGTGCCGCAAAAGGAAAGTGCTCACCGGTGGTGATGTGACTGTGGCCGAGTTTGTGTCTATGGCCTTTTCTCCGGACTGTAAATACTTTGTTGCCCAGTCAGCTGGCCCAGACTGGGTCCTCTTCTACTGGATGTGGGAGAGGCAGAAGGTCATGGCTACAGTCAAGACCACTGTTATTACTAACCCCATCTCTCAGGTAGGTTAACTGTGTTTGCCATGTCCACACATGCAACATCAAACGAGTAAGACTTGACCTGGAGTGTGTTTGCAGGCCTACTTTATACCTCAACATGGGGGCTAGGGCATAGAGGACCTTTTTGGCTAGACTACTGTGCATGACACACACTGTAGCTGCTTAAAAAGCATACTGACACAATATTACTGTATGTTTTCAATGAACTTCACTTGGTGACCAAGTGCTTTCTTCACATCTGTTATGATCTATTATATCCAAACACATCATCCATAAGTTATTAAAGTGATACACCGGCGCGCCCAAACCTAACTTCCCAGTGGAAGCAGTGGTCGAGTACAAGGAGCTGACAAAAA
>JASCQY010000002.1:4072543-4086328 GCA_030264315.1 Sardinella tawilis
GAGGGGGGGGGGGGGGTGTTAGAACTTTGGAGGAGCAGCGTTACCATCCCTGGGAGAGACTCTCAATTCTGACAGTTTTCTGGGAGGAAGAATATTCGTTGTAACAACTAAAAGTTTCCATCATCGAAACATGAAAGTGTCATATTTTTTTTACGAAATTTCATCTAGTAACGTTTTCACATAGTTAACTTTTGAGTCTGTGCATGCGTCTGGTCTAGTTTTTTGCCTGGTATGTGCTAAGCTCTATTTGCGACTGACATAAGAATGCAAGGGAAATGACTGCATAATTTAGGTCTCCAGCCCTCTCCTGGTGTTGCTGATAGGCTGTGGCCTGGGTCTAGGGTTACAGCGCTGCTTTAGCGTAAAGCCGAGCCTTATTAATGATTGATCTCATGCTCTCGGTGTTCATTCCATGGGCTGGGGATGTTATGCTTACAACCCCTCAAAGTAATAAAAACCATCCAGGGTAACTTCAGATCAGATGCACTCCATCAAGAAAAGACACCCAATCGTCTCACATAAGCACTCCAAAATATAGCTCTTCAATCATCCCGCAGATATTACCCCACTTCCACTAAAACCCACAGACTGTAATAGTCAATAAAAGTCCAACAGTAAAAATAAAAAAAAAGTACAAATTTTAAGAGTCCTTCTAGCTGCTGGGTCCAGAGTCTTTGCTCTCCCATAAAAAAGTTTCTGCAGGTGGGAAGACCACCTACAGGTGTAGCACCCGGCATCTGGAAGGTGCCATAAAAAAATGGTGTGTTGCTTAATTCCGGTTACTCAACTGGCTTCACCCTGCTCCTGCTCCTCTCGTCTTGGCACTCTGCGGAGTGTCCAGGGAAGACCGAGAGAGAGAGAGAGAGAGAGGGGGATCTGAGGCAGAGAGGATCCGGTGGGGTGGTTGTTTGTTTGGCTCCTTCCTAATTTGTCCGCAACTGGTAATCTGTCAGAGGCAATGATGTAGAGTGAGTGGAGCGCTCACATGGGCAGCCAGAGACTATCAGGCTCAATGCCACATTAGGCCGTGACAAATGCTCATGTCATGATGGGAGCAGACAGTCGATTCAGGCAGTGCTTAAGGTAAGCAACACATTTTCTTTGCCAGTGGCTGAACAACGGGAGAGAATGTGTGTGGCTGGAGGTGTTCTTGGGAGGTGTCAAGGTTAGGGAACATTTCCCGGCTCGGTAAATTTGAGTTTATGTGTGTGTGAGGACATGGGCAAGTCAAGCCTGTCCTTGAAAGCAGGATATTACACATACAAATGTGTCTAAAGGGTTTTTGCTTCCATTCAACTCAAATGTGCTTGTAGAGCCATGAGAGTCTGCTTTCTGATTTCATATAAATAAGTAAACACAGACTAGTCTGGATTTCCAGTATCACTTTGCTTAGTTTCCTTTAGAGACACCTTAACTTCCAAGCAGTTGAACTGTTTTCCAACACAGTGAGTGTATCTGTATGTGTGTTGTGTGTTTGAATGTTTGTGTGAAGATTCTAACTTACCCCCGCTTTGTGTGATGTAACGAACCCATGGCAGAGCTTGGTAACCACTCTTCTCAATAATCTTCAGGTAGCGCACCTATGTTTCACATACAGGCTCAAAATCAATTATTGTCTATACTTACTGTAAGTATTGAGATAATGTATATATACTACGTTACATTAATTCCCAGGATTATTTTTGCTATTAAAGTAAAGAAGACATGTTAAAAAAATATATGGCTTACTTGGATTCCAGAGACGGTGAAGTAAGGGATCTCAAACTTGACCGTGATGGGTCTCTTGGCCTCAAGTTCATCACTCTCCACACTAGGCAGTCCAAAATGTGCTCTCATCATGTACTCCTTCCCCCCCTTTCCAGTGAACACACACACACACACACACACACCCACACATATATAAATTTGCATGCTGGTATGAATACAATATTGCAAAATATGCAAAATCTTAAGATGTAGCACAGCAGAGAGCACACTTGACTTCTCTAAATCTTCCCTGAAAATAAGGACATAATCCTCCATGTTCTGATAAGTTATGGCAAGTGCTTTGATAGATAACGTCCAACTATTACAAACCTTAACAACCTTAATTAAAGGGGGGAAGTAAGAAAGTGCTGAATAGGTAGAGTGGTGTTCACATAACCTTGGCAAATCACTCCGCTCTGCACTGCGCCTTCTTTCTGCCTCTGCAGTTCATACAAAGTAGCCCCAACACACACACACACACACACACAAACACTTCAGTCATTTTTCAGTCTGTGTCTGTGCCCATGTGTCCCAGGCTTTTCCAAAAGATAGGCAGACAGAGGGATGGATGTGTTTCTGCTTCTCTGCCAGCTTGACAGTGACATTCTTTTTTTCTGTCAAGAGTGTGGCAGAGTTACCCCTCGCTGTCCCAATCAAACACAGACATCAGTCCATTCTCATTTCCTTGTGCTTTTATCAGCCTGCCTCTGACACTCTGACACTGTTTATCTGCGGCTCTGTAAAACTCTGATATCGACACAAATGCCGCCTCTCCCTCGGGGGGGGGGGGGCGGGGGGGGGGAGTGACCCCAACAGCACCCTCTGTGGATTGTTTGGGCATTCATCAGGGACAAACAGGAATGCAGGAATGGACTTGGCCTCTGGAACGCTGAATGCAGACATTCCAGCACAAGATACAAAATACAAGATAACATGAATACAAGTAACACCTGCATTTTGCACCAGGATGGCAGCCTCTAAGAATAGTGTGCACTAAAGCTGACAGATGTTGAACATGGCATTTGCACGTGCCACAAGTAAGATTTTGCAGAATGAAATAGTACCTGATCTAACAAATTAGTCGCTCTTCACTTACAGGCACTGAGACAACGGTAAAATGGTCTGGAAGGTTCTTCCAGTGACTATGGGAGACTCACAGGGAAGGATTTAATGGTCCACTCCAGGGCGTTCTTCTCTGGGACCCATTTGGCGTGGCCCATGCTGGTTTTGAACTTGGGCGAGTCGGCGTCACTGGGCACGGGCACCAGGATGACCACGTTGTTGGCCGTGGAGCGGCTCTTGAACTGACTGCGAGCCTGAGAGAGAACAGAGGAACAAATAAACCAAAAAAAGGACCGGTAGACAGATGGACAGATTGTGAGAAAGAAAGAGAGAGAGAGAGGGAGAGAGAGAAGAATGAGTCTGACGCAACCAGTGACCATGAAGAAGAAAATGACAGACATGACAGTGTTGAAGTGTCCAGTCTAACGCCGCTGCCCAGCTCCCATTACCACAGACACAGACACACATTAACCACCCATTTGTCACCGTCACTGCAATTACCAGACACGTCTTATCAGTAGTGAGTAGCTTCTGACTGAGGCGTAGGAGAAAAAGGAAGCCGTCTAATTACATCTCTTTCATATCCTCTATGACAAGATCACAGTCAATTCATCACACTTACGGTCCTGCACCAGTAGATGAGCATGCTGGTCTCCATTTACAGGAGAAATGTATATATATAAATACATATATAAATACATATATTTCACAGCAACCATAACATACTGCAGCTTGTCTATTCGGGAATGTGACAATTAGGTTGTACATCTAATGGCAAACACAATTAATATATTGATTCCAAAAGATGTATTTTGCAGATAAATGTATTGCTTTTATCCTGATTTAATATACTGTACAATACAATTCTCCATCTCCCTCCTCCGCCTCCTCCTCCTCCCCCCATCCCATCCGCAGTGCACTGACTAAGTATAGACTCCTGTGCCCTCCTGTAAGTGTCCCCTTGTCAGCACGCCTGTGGCAGCCGCCACCGCCGCCGCCGCCATCGTCTCAGCAGCCTGCCGGAGCTCGCCGAGATTGAGACGTAACCCTGGGTTGCCGTGGCGTTGTGGCTCGCATGGCCAGTCAAGCGTATCCCATACCTTCACCTTGATCTCCACTCGGCTGTGCGAGAACTTCTCGATCACGCTCTCGATCCAGAAAAGAGGCTTCACCTGTCAGGAGCGAGGCACACAGTAATGAATCAGCGGCCCGCCGGTGGCAGGGCCCCGTCAGGCTCCATTGTCTCTGCAGCTCAGCCACCAAGCCTTCAAAGGCCCAGGCATCTCAAACACTCAGCATTATATAGAGTACAGTGCAGCTCTAAGTACAGGGGCAAAGTTGTATACAAACGCCATAAGGGATTATAACACTATTAGTGTATCAGTAATCATCGCTTAAAAACGTATCACAATGTTGCTTCAAAACAACAAAAAAAAATAGATCTATTATATAATACAGGTAAGACTTTGGATATGTGTGCGCAAAAGTAACAGAATGAGGAGGGGAGAAAAATAGAGGGAGAGAGAGAGAGAGAGAGAAAGAGCAGTACATGACACTGACCTGTGTGTTTAGGCGGTAGGACATGAGCTCTGACTCCCCGTCGGGCGGGATGAAGGAGATGGTGCGGTCGTTCTCGAAGCGGGAGAGACGGACACACTGGTGAAACTTCACGTCCTCCAGCTCCACCGACTTGCTTTTCTCCCCTGCCGCAAACAACAACAACAACAACAACAACATCCTCATTTCCCCATTTATATTCAACAAACAATGCACTCACCCAGGCAGACTGATTTGCAATTTTCTTATTAATTCAAAAAGCAAAGCCAATGAAGCCTGGAAGTCAGTCAGTGTTGATGGGCAAGGTGTTTGTGTGTACATGTGTGTGTGTGTGTGTGTGTGTGTAGTCTGTGTATCTATGTGTGTGTGTGTGTGTGTGTGTGTGTGTTTGCAAATTATTTTCTCTAAATCAGATTTGACAGAGATGGAGTAGGAACCAGATCACTTTCATGACCAGGGACCTTTTGGTCTCTTCGCCTCAGTAATGCTCCCAGTCAAGCAGCAGTCAATCTCAGTGTGAAATGTACGGCAACCGAATGGGTGGGGATGAGTGTGTGTGTGTGTGTGTGTGTGTGTGTGTGTGTGCAGGCATGGCCCTGCTGAGATAAAAGCTGTGAATGTGCTTTCTGAAAGACAGTGACGAAGTGAAGCACAAACAAAGAGAAAAGGGTGTGTGTGCATGTGATAAAAAGGACAGTGTGTAAGATGACAGACAGTCAAAGACAGAGCAAGTATGTGTGTGTGTGTGTGTGTGTGTGTGTGTGTGTGTGTGAGTGTGTGTGTGTGAAAGAGAGAGATAGAGCAAGTGTAAGTGAGTGACTGAATGTGTTAGTATTTCTGAGTGTCACATTCCACTGAAAAATACATTGCGCTCTCAGAAGGTTCCAGAACACAGGCGGCAGATCAGAGAGCCGAGCGAGGTGGCGAGGGCCCTAGCCGAGGGGGGGCAGCCTTTGGCTCTCTCCCCTTTAGCAGCAGGAAGAGAACGCCACAGAAGGACATCAGTGCCACCAGCAAAAGGTCACCGAGGAAATGCCCCCCTCCAGCTGTCTGATTGGCTCCCACAGGGTCTCGTGCAGGGAGAAAGGAAGGGTGACGGGGATGGGTGTGTGTGTGTGTGTGTGTGTGTGTGTGTGTGTGAGTGTGTGTGTGTGTGTGTGTGTGAGTGTGTGAGGGGGTGGGATGGTAGTTGGGTGACAGGAGCCTTCAGACAGACGAGCTCTGGTGCTAAGCCACTTTGTGTCAGACGGGATTGACTCAAAGGGAAGTGGTGATTGGGTGATGAGCAGTGCCCTACACCTGCCCCCGTCCCCATTTCCTTCCCCCGGAGTCACTGATGGGTTGCTGCTGCTGCTGCTGCCACCTTCGACCTTTCAAGTCCATGAACAGGATTTCTGCCCTGGGGCAACTGATCCACTCACAGAACAGAAGACTGAGGCACCGATTCTATTGTCTCTCCTCTCTAGTCGGTTTCGTCAAGGGGAGAGAAAACACTTGCACATCCTATCCAAAAGAGGGCGCTGTTTCTCCTAGAGGAGAAAGCTCATTTCAGAGCTTATTCTTCATTACAGCATTGACATAAATCATTGTATTTTATGAGCTCATCTATTTTGCATATCTTTTTGCTATGCCTGTGTACAAAGACAAAAATGTTACTTGGTTCAACAGAACCTGGGTGAGTGCCTAATCTGGTCAATGCCAAGGTAACCAGCACATATACAAAAACATAATCTCCTCTCTTCTGTGAGGAGATAATCAGGAAGCGTGAAGGTCAGCAAGCACAACACCATGGTAGACTGTGGTTCTCTCTGATGGACATAATATGAATACCCTACATATTATTTGATTTATTGTGCAGCCATTTATGAAATGCAGGGAAGGGAGTGGTGTTCCATATTATGGTTATTATTATTATAATATATATATATATATATATATATATATATATATTATTAAGTACCATTCTGCTTTAAGCTCTGCCTAATATACAGCTGCATGCAGCCCAAGTGCAGCCCATGCTGTTAGTGCTCCTGTCTGTAACCCAGCCAGCTGTGAGCCGGGCTGATGTGCAGTGCGGCGGGATGGGAGCCGACGAGCGTGGTGGTTCCCACCTGCCCCTGCTGCCTGGGGTGGGGATTAGGACACAGACGTTCACCCAGGGTGCGTAATCCGTCGCTCCGCGCCAAACGAGTGCAAATGAGAAAGGGATGCAGATGAGAACATGTGGGGGGGAGGGAGGGAGGGAGGGAGGGAAGGGGAGGACGGGTGGACAGATGGGCGATAAAGACGGAGAGGTGGATGTGTGCTTCTGTGTGTGTGTGTGTGTGTGTGTGTTACTCACTGCCCGTGATCTCGAACAGCACTTTGTCGTTGAGGCCCAGGCGGAGCTCGGGCATGCCAGACAGGATGACTTTGAGCTTGATGCAGCCCAGGATCTCACTGCGAAGGACGCTGCCCGTGGCACTGACCTGTGCCAGCAGAGAAACAAGAGACACACATGAAACCAGTCAGGGGAAAAGCACACGCACGCATGCACACACACACACACACACACACACACACACACACATGCGCGCACACACACGCAAATACAGACACAAATAGATGTACACAGTCCAGCCAAAGGTGGATGAAAGATAAACAAAGTAGGCGGCAACAGCCTCAATCTCGAATATTAAAATGTTTCAAAAGCAAAAGGACACAGAGAGAGCAAAAAAGTAAGTCAAATTAGAGCCTGAAGGAGAACAGACAGAAAAGACCAGATCGTTAGCCTGAAAAAGAAAAAAAAACAGCTCTCCTGAATCATTGGGCAGACAGAATGAGGCTGAGAAAGTGTCCAGTCACAGACAGGCCCATTGGGAGCCTGCACGGGTGAATGGTAATGTCCCATTAGAAGGCAATAAGGCATTAGCTTCCCCTTAATCAGCCTGTAAAGAGGGGAGTCGCGTTCTGTGCCCTGATCCATGGAGACGTCACCGCGGCGTTATTGAGGTGGGGGAATGGCGGCCGGGGTGGGCCGAGGCCACGGAGGAGGCCAGGGGCCTGATGTATTAACGGAAATCACGGTTTGTTATTCTCAGTTTGAATTCAAGGAAGTCGAGGAAAGGTTGTTTCCTGAGCTTGTTGCTCTTTAGTTATTTGAGCCTGGGCCTATGTTGAGTTTGCTGTTATTCTTGCTGAGTAAAAAAGGGCGGTCAGCGCAAATATAAAACTAGGCGTATAATAGGCCAATTTAGTTCAAGGAATTGGTCATCTATCTTGCTTAAGCCATGATAAATCGGCATCCATCGTTATTTTTTTCATTCGCTTTGCAGCTTTGCTCCCTCTGAGAGCTTCTACAGACCTTCAACTGATCGTTAAAACTCCTCTCACCAGTAAGTTGACCGATTCAATGACGTCCATGAAGACTTCGTTCTTCCGGTACCTGATGCCCTCGGACCTCCAGGACACGGCGTTGGTGACGGTGGCAGGGGGGCGGGGAGCCCCCACCTCCAGCTTGTGCCCCTGCTGGGTGATGTACCTGTCAGGACCAGGAGAGCCATATCAGGGGGTGCATCAAATGGACCGTGGTGACACAAAATACAACTGGTCAAACCAGTGAGCATGTTTCAAGTATCTGGCAACAGCACAACAACAGAGCACAGTTGCACAATGTTCGCTCCATTCAAAACAGTGAAAGTGAAGTCCTGTTAATGAATGATCCAATGTGCTGAATGTGTTGAAAATATTATTGTTGGTCAAAACTGAGCTGAGACATTTCCCACAGGTGTGGAAGGTGCTGTTCCTGTGTATGTGGTATTTAGCAGGAGATGGATACAGCATCTGAGAAGTGACCTGACTTTTGGATTTGTATGGAAACCTGAAGGCTAACACTGGAATCTGTTGATACCATTCTCACCACCTGCATCCCGACTCTGTTTACCATACACTAACAATGGCACAGCTCTCTCTCTCTCTCTCTCTCTCTCTCTCTCTCTCTCTCTTCCTCCTGTTTTTCTCTTTTTCCTATTTTCACTCTTCCGTTCATCTCCCACTCCCACATGCATGAGGTTTGCCACTGAGGGTCGCCTGCATTGATCTGATCTCCCAACACTTCTAACTGCTGTGGGATCAATGCTGCTCCTTTGCTCTGACCTAACCTTGTTCCTCATTCCACAGAAACACCTCTGACCACAGACATCTGGCCTAGTCCTCCAAGGACTTAGCTCTTCTGCTTAGTAATAGCCTCAAACTCTACAGCATGAAACTGCATCAGTAAACAAACTGAGAACATGTCATTAAGCATTTAAGCATCTTTGCACACAAACAAGGCACCATTAACAAACAGGCCATCTTTGTGCCACAGCTAACGACTGTAGAAGACAGAGAGACAAAATGTATGTTTTCATTTTGTCTTGTACGCCCTTGTACATGCAAACAAGGGCATCTGCCCATGTGTCAGAGACGAAAAAGGAGATAAAATGCAAGAATTAGCATCAAAATGGCCACTACCCACATAAAGAGCTCAGGCCTGCATCTGGCCTGCCTCTCTTGGATACCGTGGCACTATGCCTGAACCAGGGCATGCCTGCCCGGGGACAGAGTGATGTGGGTGGATGGGTGGGTGGGTGGGTATGTGGGGACATGTTTTGATGGGGTCCAGATCACCCAGCTTGCAGGCATATTGTGCTGGTCAATTAGATATGCAGTAATTACTGATTCGGTTCTGTGTTTTTGTAGAAATGAAAACCAAACAAAAGCTTTTCAGAAGACACAGAAAACAGCAAAACAGTACATTTCCCACCAAGCTGTGCTGGTCCTAAGGTTTGTAAGAATTCACCCACCACTTTGAAAACTACACAAGTACTTATAAATAACAAATAAACGCCAAACCGGGCACTACTAGGTGCAAAGATTCACAAAAGACCATTGTGTCAAGACTGTCTAACTGTATCCATTAATAAATGATATGATATATAAATGTTAAAGCTAGTTCTGTAGTGTGGGGCTTTCAGTTGTGAACATAGCAACTCCCTGGTCCACCACTGATGAGCAGAAGTTTTTGCAATAAGGAAACATGAGTTGGCATGAAAATCACTAGCAAATACCCAAGCCACATCAGCGTGACGTTTTTTTCCTTCTCTGTGTGACTATTATGAAGGCACAATGCCTCCGGGGCTGTGCCGCACTGACGGAGGACAGCACGAACTCACTCCTGTAAGACTTTACTCTCCGTTGTCTGGGGAAAGCCGAAGTCCATGACCTCGTCCATGAGTTCATACACAGTCACAAAGTTGTCCCGGATGCTCTCCTCCTCCAGTGCCTTGAAATACTCGGTGAAAACCTGAAGAATGCAGAGGGGAAAACATGAGACGCATGCCACACAGGCTACTGTCTGGTGTGTAACAATAGCCAGTGATTGTTGGCAGAGACATAGTATTTAAAAACACCACGACCACACAGATGTTAATAATCCAGTGTTGTTTTGAGCGATCCGTTTGAGCACTTGAGACAAAAACACACTGTTAGGGGGGACCCAGCTGGACACTTGCACTGACCTCAACTATTTTGTACAGAAATGAATACACAAGGGCTGCATTGGAGTTCTTCTTGGTCAGGGCAACCACTGAATGGTGACTGTGTTAAGGTCAAAAACACTGTTTTTTTCTGAAGAAAAGAGAAAGCTGACTGACAGCATTTGAAAGTGCCTTTAAGCTAAATAACTCCATAGGCTAGCTGCTCAAAAACCTACACTAAGTACTTTGAAGATGAGTCTTGTAATTTGAAGATGAGTCTTGTAAAAGAAAACAAACTGGAAAGATGGCGATAAGAAGTGCAGAAAAGAGATCAGCTGAAGGATACGGTAGAGGTTGCTGTGCTTGATCCAAAGGAAATGGGTTGACCCGTGGCTCAGGACGGGAGAGAGTTCCGATTCCTCCTCCCTCTTCATTAGAATGGGCATGAAGTGATCGATCTCACCCATATCTATATTCCCCATGTAATTCCGACATATCAGCACCTAGAGGGGGAAGGCAGCATAAAGATGTGTCTAAATGAGAGAGTTTCATGGCAGTTTCATCCATCTTCTTCCTAGCACAGCAGAATGTCTAAATAAAACATGCCTTTAATATCACAGTCTCTTTAGGTTACTTCATGTCAGTGGTATTTAAAATTATGTGAGCTTCTTCAAGGATCTCTTGGTGCATATTGAATATCCCAACTATAAGTTGCTGTAGTATCTTTCTTCCTTGAGTTTACTTTGACATAACTTCTGTCCTCAAGCCTCTATAGTCATGGTTATATATTTATATATTTCACTATTGTCTGTCATCTGTCACACCCTTTCACAGTGTTGCACCATAACGGCACGCCTGCTGTCAGTGCACTCCAACCTGAGCCCTTGGATTAGCACTGCTGTGCACTAGCCTCAGAGACAAAGCAGCCGGGCGGGAGGGGCAGAGATGTGTGGGATGCACATATGCATCTACACCTCCACCATTGTACAGTGCTCAAAATCTCTTGAAAACCAAGGGCTCAAGTCTTTAGCATTTTGCATTCACAACCTTTTCATGTTTTCTTTTCTTGCTGTCCCTCTATTATCTTGCATTGGCTTCAATCCTCTGAGGTCAGATTTCTTTTTCAGAAACATATTACATGTAATGCATTTAGAATAGGTCACTTTCTTAAAAATCTTATCTGTATTTCAAATAAATAATACCACCAATGCAGATCTGCTTCGATTCAAACATTGTAAAAGAACCCCCTGAATTATCTCTCAGTCATTGTGAAATACCAATTAACTGGTGGTACAGTAGTACCCATGGCACCAAGCGGGTATATTGTTCAAGTGTGGCCCTAGAGACTGTAACACAACACTTTTTTTTTCCAATACAGACACACGGAACTCTATAGTGCAATAATTTCTCCCCTCCTATTCTGACACAGTCGCAAGGGAAAAGAGAGCAATCTTTAAGGGGTTCGGTTCATAAATAAGTCATATTTCTTTTTTAATATCAGAGTCTGTGTGACAAGGGTCAGTAGTTCAGAGGAATAAAAGAAAATGAGGAACTAGGAGCGTATCCAAAAGGAAACTGTGTGTAAAAGGCCCAGAGGAGAAGTCAAGGTGATTTCACACATAGTGTGTAATGCAACAATCCGTTGTGCTTGATGAGTCTGATTGATTAACAACAAAGACATTTGTGTTGCTTATAATTTAGAGCACTCTCACGTAGATTAAATGTTTTCTTGGATGAAAATTTTGATCTAGAAACTATATCTTCAGCCTGCAAAACAACAGCAGAATTTCCATCTGCATGTTTTACGACATGGTTTCCAACCCAATATGAAACGTATATTTCTGAATGGAAAACCAAACCCATTGTGTTAAATGGAAACTTTAGGGTGGTTAAGTGATACTTTTGTTATTCAGAAAAAAATCCTTATACAGAGCACTGGCATTGTCATTTTAAAGAGGTGCAATTCAGTTGGCAGTGAAATCAATATTGCACATGAACTACTGCTGACACAGTTGCTTCATTAAAGGAAACCTTAAACTTTCACTAAAGCATAACAAACGACTCCTCTGACCTTCATTGGGAAGTCCTACGTTTGGGAGCCACACCAGTCCTTGCTATAAGAGTACTGTAAGTCCTTGATTATGAATGACTGCACATCATATATCAGAACTGACACAATGGTGGCCTTGCAAGAGGCAGACAGATGTGTATTAACTAGCAACTAAATTGGATAAACAAAGTGTCGTGACCAGGGAGCCATTGCCTGAGGGAAGAAATAGCTTGAGGAGAAGATATTGAGTTGCTCTGAGACTCTGCCACAAAAAAGCTTTCATCAGCACTGTCCAGGGTCCAGGCCACATCTGGGGGAAATCCATTTCATGAATATCCCACAGGCTGGATTTGCAGTTTTCCCTTAGGAATACATTACTGGCTTTATCATTCTCACAAAAGTAGACTGCATTATTTTCAGTGGCAATTTATTGACTCTGTGACATGCATAGAATACCACGCAATCTTGAGTTTAGTACGCTGACTCAAATATAGCCTAAATTATTAAACAAATATCGAGGACCTATATTGACATTTCAACAACTTAAAATCATGGAACTGCTGATATTGGAGAACACCCATTTTGTGTTGCGAGCACATTTCGATAAGGTGAAAAGGACAACAATGAAAGCCACCTTCATTTTCAGTCGAACAAGTTTTGTGAGTTTGATACACCTGTTCTACCGGGCTCCGCCTACGTCCTGTGGACGACTGGATTGGAATAGTGACCCAGAGACCTAACCATCGAAAAATGTACATTTAGCCAGCACGGTGTGTGACGAATTCGTTCCATTTATATATTAACTATTTAATTTAAAACATTTTATCATTGATGAAGCAGTTCTAGACAATTGTTTTCCCTATTATTTTAGAGGCTTGTTTCCGTCCCCAAGTGTGCTCCAAGTGATGAATGCACATCCATTTCCAGGGGGTCTCGATAGGAAAGTTACAAAGTTATCTATTTAGCGATTTCATAGTGCCACTGAGATGCCATTGGGTCTCACAACCTGTTGCCTGTTACTGTCTTGTCATAAAATGTAGGCTACACGTATGTAGCCCACTGTAGTCTACATTGCCCGTCGAGAACGCACACGATTCTCTTATCACTTTAGTCTTACCTTGCCTTTCAGGTCCAGAATAAAAATAGCTGACGCAGACATCTTTACGATGAAAATGCTGGAACGACGTGACAAATTCCGTTTCTGATTTGGACGGTAAACAAGTTAAATTTGTGCAAGAGAGTATCTCTCCATCCTCTGTGTGTTTCCGGGGTTTACGCGTAACCAGAAGAACAGCTTTCGAAAGAGGTTTCATGTGGGGGAGGAAAAAAAGAGAAGCGATTGTCTCTCACTGGCTAGGTAGAGTCTGGAAGCTGAAATAGGTATCAAAGCAATATTTTTTTAGTGATTGCGTTTCATGACGAATTCTGTCAATAAAATGTCATTGACCCTACAGCAGAGATGTTTTTACATTTTTGTAATGTTAAAGGGATTTGATCACATTCACTAGGCTACATATAGATCATTGCATTTCACCTGTAATAGACAGAGTTCGGTCAGGTTGTAAAGCATGCTGACCAGAACTGATTACTATCCATTTCCCATTAACAGAATAGACACACACATTCACACTGAACTGATAAAAAAGAACATCAAGTGCATAAAGTTGGCTGTCACTTTTTTCAGATACTGTGTAGGACCTAACTCCATTTATCATTCTCAAGTCCAGCAACAGTGAAATTAACACAAAAACATTTATTAGAGTGCATGAAAATGCACTCTATTGTTATCCGGATCTTTTTCTTCTTCTTCTTCTTCTTCTAACGCTTTTTCGGTAATTAATGCGGCTCAAACCGTACAACGTAGAAACTTCGTTC
>JASCQY010000002.1:4104789-4116037 GCA_030264315.1 Sardinella tawilis
CTGCCCACCGTCAATGACGGCAAAGCAAACGAATCTCAATCATTCGTGGTCAGACGCTCTATGGAATGGAATGAAATGAGCGGCTGATACATCAGGCTAATAGCCACTTGAAATGGGGGAAAATAGTGTATTTCAGTTGGCCTCTATACTTTGTTTGATTTGTTGACAGCCGTGCCTGTTAGCCTGCGATTTGCAACCTTTTGTTTTTGAAATAAATAGAAATATCCTCCTCTATCTCTGGGGAGTGAAATTGTCCTCCCAAAGACAAAACAGTGTGATAAACACCACGCAGAAATTTGTATTTCTGCCGGTCGTCTCCTCCGGTGCGCTCCCACAGGAAGAAGAAGCGGATAGCGTGTCTACACACACGTGGCTAGAAAGCAGTAGGAATCCAGATTGTTAACCCACCACTACTGTATGGTCTAGTTTGGTTTTGTGTTCTGTCGGCTGCAGACAATGGTTACAGAAAAAAAAAAAAAAGTTCCACATCAGAAATATCAGAGCTTCCACAGCCTCTGAATATGCTTCACAATTCTCCCCCAAATCTGTCCATCTGAACAGCACCAAATGTTTTATTTTTTTCGTCCATTTCATATCTGAGACATCTTCATTCCTAAGACTTATGGATGGCTGGAATTCCTGACATGTAATATCAGTGTCTTGCACGCTCTCTTTCTGATTGGCTCTCGACAGGCGGGCTCAGCAGACATTCATGATCAGGGCTGGTGTGATTGGTTGGCTGGTAGATGAACTCCAGGACTCTGACTGCCTGACGGACTACACGCTGGAGTATGCCGTGGCCCTGCTCATGAACCTGTGCCTGCGCACACAAGGTAGAGGCCCCCTCTCCACCTCTCCCTCTCTCTCTGCCAGAGGAGGTGTCACTAAAGATGGAAATATAAGACAATATTACTGTTATTATTATACGTTTTCTACCTTTTATTACATTCATTTGTATGCAGCAAATCCATTATGAAAATTTCATGGAAAGGGTGTCATAATACTGCTTCCCATTCATGTCTGCGTCACTCTATGGATATTGAGCAAGCCAATGTTAACTACTAAAATGTGGTTACGTCTGCCTGTGTGCTTGTATATACAGTATGTTATGTAAATACATTTGACTCCACTTCCTGGTCCTGTAATTGTTGGCCCACACACATTATTTGAGTTGAAAAATCACTATTGAATCACGTCTGAGTTGACAGAATACCATTTTGAAAATCGAACGGTTTGATCGAAGTGTTTGCCATCGGTTGAGTGTAGTGACTGATTATCGATGTTTCTATGTGCAGGTAAAAGGAAATGTGCAGAGAACGCCAAACATGTGCTGAAGGTCCTGACCGACCTCCTTGGACATGAGAACCATGAGGTAAACACGGTGGCGTTAGCCCTTGGGGTGACCGCTCAGAGAACACACCTGCTTGCACCGTGTCCACATCGCTGTGGCTAGATGTGCGTATGCGTCCGTCTCTCTGCGCCGGTGTGAATCATCATTTTCCAAAGAATAGCAGAGAATCGACTTGGCCTCCTCTTAAAAGAACCCAGCCTAATGTCAATTTGCAGAGTCTTGTTCACATCAAAGATTGCCTCTGCTGCATGCAATCAATTAAATGTAAGAGTGTGCGCTTTATACTCTGTGTGCTTTTCTCTGCCGGAAAGAATAAGTCAACAGTGTGGGGTGGCCTCACCCCAAGCCTAATCCATCTTTTGTGATGGCAGAAAGGAATACCTCCTTGGTCAGAATGCATTTTTACATGGATGGTAATGAACGGTGTAAGAGAGCACAATTAAGCAGTTGTGTAATTTTTGTTTCTTGAATGACCAATGGCAGATCCGGCCTTACGTGAATGGAGCCTTGTATAGCATACTAGGCAACCCGGCTGTGCGGCAGGCAGCCAAAGAAATGGTGAGTGTGTGTCTGTGTGTGTACGTTGTTTTGTGTGCCTGTGCCTCTGTGTGTGTGTGTGTGCGTGTGTTTCCATATGCATTTGATTTTATGTGTTTATTTATGGTAAACTGTAAAGTAACAACACAGATCACCCATCCTCATTGAAATTACATGGACACACTAATTCACCATTTTCCTATTTTCCTATTTTTACAAGACAACACATAGTTCTGTAGTACATCTACTCAAATTCGTCTGCATGTTAACAAGAGGTTTTGAAAGTTGTGGCATGCATTTGTTCTGTGTGTTTGGCAGAGCATGGAAGAGATTCTTTGTTGCTATAGCAAAGAGGAGAACCTGGAGCTCAACAGGCAGATTGAGTTTATCATTAAACAGCTCAATTCAGGTTGGTTTCACCTTTTACCGTATCCACACCGACATCTACAGACAGATTAATTAGTGTATTTCCAAGAATCGTAAAGGTCCAATGTGTGAGAATTTCTCCCATCAAGTGTTGAGATAATAGCTAATAACAGCTACGGCAGCCTTCGTGTTTTAAAACGCAAATTCATCCACAACTTCATCCAGTTTGCCCAGCAGCGATAATTTCCACTTGTGTTTAATTCATGAAAACAGACTAGTGAGATTGTAATACATGGGAAGTGAACAAGATTACAGCAACATGGATATTGTAGGTCTGTGTCTCACGAGAAGCAAATGAGTCAGACCAACATTATGACATCGCAGCCCACCACACCCCCATCTTGCTCCAAGTTGCTTACTTTCTCACATTCCCAAGGTCAGGATGCAATATATCATTTCGTTGATAAAATTATAACATTGAGCTAGCCAATTCGTGAAATGACGGGTTGGCCTTGTGAGGGGAAGCACTATGATTTTTACCAATTTGTTACATACGAGTATGAAAGTAGCCCAGCTTCTGAGTAGCAAGTCAAACTATTGCAAGCTATATATAAGTAAGTAGCTCAGACAAATCAAAAGAAATATATGAATAAATATATAATTTCTGGCACTTTTCTTTTACTAATTGCAAGCAGGAGGACGTAACAACTTTCCCTCCTTCACTTGTTCTTTCCATCTCGGGAAGGTAGCTCCAGTGTTAACTCTTCTTCTGATGCCACCGGTCTCTTGCCCTTTTTATGGTCATGTTTCTATTTCTGAATGAAGGCGACTATTTATGTTCCTGAACTGTGTATTTCGAATACGTCTGATGCTCTATGTTTCCTTCTCAAACTTGCTGGGTCCGAAAAGTAGCCATGCTATAACTATTAGCAGCGTCTGAGTTTATCACCTGACAGCGAAAAACGCGAAAGTGAAAGCCGTTTCATCTATTATGTCCTTATCTCGCTACGTATCCAAGATGGCACAGGATTGATGGAGCGCCGACCCCAGTTTATGTTTTTTTTTCTTTTACTGTCTACTGTCTGTATGAGTTTATGCATACGCAAATGTAAGATTTCAAGTCAGTAGGAATACTAAGAATTAATAGTGGTGGTAAATATTCATTAAAAACGACACGTTTGTGAACAGGCACCACAGATTTTGATTATAAACAACTAAAAACGTTACATATTGTACCTTTAAAAACTGATTGTAGCATTACTAGTGTTGAGATTTATGGACTGACTGACATGCATTTGCCTTTACACAGTGAATCATCTTCTAGGTAATCACACAATCTAATCAGGAGTTCTTGAATGGAAGGCAAACAGAATAACAAACTTAGGTTTCACAAAGTTAAGCTCCATCACTGCCTGAGTGATGTTCATTGAAGATAAGACTACAAATAGGTCTTATCTCCTTGCTTCAGTAACTATACTCTCTTTAGACTTCCCTGTAGAGTTTATGTGAGGCCACGCAATTGGCCACCTAATATCAGCACAAGATATGCCAACAGTTGTGTGTATACAGTAGCTATGAGAGTTAGCGCTAATGCTTGTACTGAATGTATTTATACAGTGGAGGATTTGAGCTGTAGCCAGGTGCTAACGAGCCAGATTTTCTCACACATTACTGTGTCTCTCACACAAGCACAGCGTCGCTCTGTTGTGCTTTTGTTTCTTACTTTTACTGACCGTGAAGTAATACTATATTTATTAGGGAGTTTGATTGTAAACTGTGTGGTGTGTCAAATTGTGTTGTGTGTGTGTGTGTTCTAGCCCCACTGTGGCGAGTTTTACAACTGCTGTTATCTTTGTGTTATTGATAGCGCCGAGCTACCGCTTGTGCTGTGGGATCCCACACATGCTTGCTTTTCCTTCCCAGGGGACGCAGCGGAGGACGGGCCCGAGTCGGACGATGAAGAGGAGGACGACGATGACGAGGTGAGGAAGGAGTCTGTGCCGTAGCTCTCGAAAGACACAAAAGCCCCTCGTGGCTTTGCCCCGTGTGACACGTTCTGTACCCTCCACCTGACCCACATCATTGACCTCCATAGTAGAAGAGGTGGATATGAGAAAAGAGAAAGAGAGAGAGGGGAGAGGAAGAGATAGGTAGGCCTTTATCTCTGTGACACCCCTCCTAAATGGGTTGATGGCAATCTCTCCACGCCAGGGATATATGGTGTCGTCCACCTGGGACACGGGCTTGGTGATATGACTCTCCTTAAATCTGGGTCAGAAGATAGAAAACAACAACACCACAACTAGTAGAACAATGTCCTGTCACTCAAAACCATGTGTGAGGGCATGTGGTATTTACAATTTAGGAATAGTGCAATTCAATACCATTGTGCGGTCCATTCAATTTGGCAAACGTTGGCTTTCTTGAAAGACAAAGCAAAAATTTGCCTAAAGTAATTTGCTTGAGAAAGTGGCTCTGGAAATGCGTGAAAATGTTTTTGTGAAATGCGCGACTTATCCAAGAGAATTGTTAGCTCTTAGACTACTATGGCCAGCCTCACTCTCTATTGTTGTTGTTGGCTGAGACATACCAGGCTCTTAATTCTCTTGAAATCTGTGTTTGAACAGGAGGATGCAATGGGGGCAGATCTGCACAAGGAGGAAGTACTCCAGCCACAGCCAAAAGAACTTTCCGGAGAGTCGTTATTGACAACGGAATACCTGGGGGTAAGACAGCTGGTCGGTCTTACGGGGGGGGGGTCTTAATAACGAACGTTGCTTTACCTACCAACAACATACCGGTAGTATCTACAGAACTAAATTAGTATTTTTTTTTATTAAAACTTTGCCTTAAAAGTCACAAATACCGCTAACTTAGGTGCTAGGTGACTATCCTGTTGACCGTAGGATAAAGTGCTTTTTCTGTAAAAAGTGTTCGTTAACTCTACAAAATGTTTTAACACTGAAAGGTACGCAGGATAACTATTGTAGTTGGGTACCTTTTCATATACACTTAGATTATGTGAAAGATAGATTATGTGAAAATGATGAAATGTAAGATTACCTATTGATAAAGGTAATGCTGAAAATGGTCTGTATTGTATTGGTTCTGATAGCATTTGGAGGCGCTCTGCCTCCACTAGCAGTTTTTGGAATGTTGGCGATGGGAATGTTTGCAAACAAGAAAGGGGTCTATAAAGTTAAAGTTTATAAATGTAGTATTGATGTCACATTACATCCACACATCCAGGACTCGAAATGTTGTGTAACTGAATAACCAAAAAGCAAAGATTTACTCAACAAACCCCTCTGGCTATCAGTGGATCTCCTGAATGAGTGTAACATGAGAGGATGTGTGACCTGGGATTTGGAATTTTCTAGATCATGACTAACATGGCCAAGACGAAGAGGAGGTCAGGTCTGCCTCCAGGCCACAGCATGGACGAACCATTGCAGCGGCCGGTCACACCGAGTTTGCTCCGAAACACAATGTAAGAACACGTAGGCACACACGCCGAGTGACACACCTTTTGACAGAGCCACCTTACTTACACAGTTGTGCAGCATTCTTGCGCTGACGTACCTGCATCACATGCACAGTAGTTAATGCCTAATTAATAAAGTAATATCAATTATTTGTCAGGCATGTGTTCATAAATACTTGTTCATGATTAATCAGGCCTTTATTCCTGATATAATCTTAAAGAATAAGTGCCGTTTCTCAATTTTAATCTTATTTCAGGGACAATTAAAATTGTGAAAACGGCACTTATCCTTTAGTAATGACTTGTTAAGTCATGATCTCTACTTAATAATAAGTAATAAGTGTCAAACGAGAACATGTAGTATACTGTCTGAATATGCCACTATTTCTAATTTTTGCCACTAGTATACTAGTGAAGTGTTGCCGTCCTCTGTTACAGAAACACAAAAACCCCACAAGTACACAATCTGGCACATTGCCAGCAGTAAGCACCGTTAAGCATACTGAAGGTGTATTGGACATAACCTTTACTTATACTTTCAAAGACACTGGATACCAGTGTGTGCCAACTCCAGTCACTGTCAATGAAAACTCTTAAATATTTAACCAGTGGTCACCGGATTGATGTCATTACCATGAATGCCACCAGCCCTTATCTCCAACTAATCTATAGTCTAAAAGCCATTTTAATTGTTTTACCCGATTCAATATGAAAATTTGTGTTCAACAAACTTGACCGCAGCGCATTGGATGCTGAGTGGCTATTTTTTGGTGACTAACTGAAAGTGACGTCAGAAAACTTCACTGTATATTGATTTGGCTCAGAACTAACCCATTTGTGTACAGTGTAAACAAGAACAGTAAGCTAAGCCTGCTAATGTGTAGATTGATTTGGGTAGAGAGTGTGGCTTATCTCTGATAAGACTTTTAGCTTCAAATGGAACAGCTACTTTAGTTTGGCTTTCCCCTGGGACTCCCCTTTCCATGTTTGACTTGTTCCTGGTTCGATTTCCCAGGCTGGCTCCCGATTTGGTTTCCCAAACTGTCACAGAGGCTGGAATGCGTTTAAGACTATTTTACTGTACTCAGACGATTTCATCTCAGTTGCCTCTGGTGTGAATCCTCTGGTGTGAATCCAATCCAATCAGCCAACGATGCTATTGTCACCACAGGCAGCACATTTTAATAGTATCACATTCCCAGTGGCATCACAATATTTCCCACCCTCTCTCATTACTTTAGTGCATATCGAAAACACCACACACACACACACACACACACACTCACACACTCAGTTATCCTTTAGATGGCTGGTGAAAACTGCAGTGACCCATATAACAACAGCACAGGAATGTGTAACCTGGCTGAATGGCACTGATCTATTTTTGGGGCTCATGGGTAAGTTGCGCTGCTCTAGGTCTTGTGAAAGAAGCTCGGCTGCCAAAGCCACAGTGAGCCATTATTGCCGTTGGCATGGAGATTCCTCCCCACCTATTGAAACGGCTCATTTGATCGTATCTCTCCGCTAGGTCTCGCCTCAACAAAGGGTCAGTAGCTATAGGACCTGCTCTGGCAGACTTTAGGGTTTGCTGGTGCCGTTGGGATGGTCTGAAGGGCCGTTACGTTAGCAGAAACGCATTCTTGCCTCCATTAAGCACTCAGTAATATCACTTATTACCTTAGCCAAGGAGGTTATGTTTTAGCCCGTGTTTGTTTGTCGGTTTATCGGCTTGTTTGTTTGTTGTCTGTCTGTGTACAAAATAAGTTCTGCAGGATTTGCATGACATTTTCGGACATCGTGGGCCATAAGGACAAGGAACAGATGATTCAATTTTGGTGGTAATCTGGAACACTGTCTGGAATTTGTATTGCTTATATTATATTGCTTTGGCGCAGGTCTGCGCTCTCTGAGTGCTTTTCTAGTTTTTTTAAGGAACAAAATGGTTGGGGGCTGGGGTGGGGGCAGGTTACATCCTTCACTTTACATCTGTTGTGTGATGTATAAGCACTAGAGTGTATAAGGTATCCCGTACTGAAAATCGTAATCATAAAAAAAAAATTGTGATCACGATCACGGTCAAAAAGTGGTCGTTAATGTCTCGCTACTTGTCAGGTAGAAAGCTATCAACTCCACCATGTTGAGTGTTATTGTCTTAGTCCAATAATGTGAAGGAAGAATACCATCCACTCCTTTTCAGGACCATTGTCATGAGCGCCTTGTGGTGAATCCCATCTGTCACTTAAAGGTGTGCGTGGTGCCATATTGAGGTCAACAGGGTTGCCCTCAAAATCCAACAATGGCGACCTCAGCTGCTTGTCTCATGTTCCCCAGGCCTTTGTCAGCCGCTGGCTACACTGAATTAGCAGGACGAACAATGACTGCAAGTTTGGGAGCCCTTTTGTGGAGTGCCAGGGGTTGTTATGATGCCTAAGTGCCCGTATTTGTCCCCAATGAAAAGGCAGTCGAGGGTCACGGGTGTCCTGGGAGCACGCTGAGATGGAGACGGAGACAGAGACGATGGCAGCGGTGCCGCAGCGTCATCTGGATGGTTCCACACCCTCACAAAAATGGCAGAAGAGCTGATAAACATTGTATACATTGTTATATACATACATAATATACATTATAAACATTGTCCACATCCTCACTCCTTCACTTGAAACAGAAGGCCTACTGTGGGCCTTGAGAGGTGGAATGTGAGGAGGAGGAGTCTTGCATAAAACACTAATGGGGATTCTACTGTATCTTTACCCCACAGTGATGTATAGCCAAGCCAGTCATTTGTTTAGCATTAACATCTTACAATAGTATTTGTTGGGTTTAAATTCACTCATTCACATGATTACATGTAAGAGTATATTTGAGATGAAGTCCAGTGCCACTGAAAGTAACCTGCTTATTTAAATCTCTCTCTGCTCCTCTAGAGAGTCCCGGCGAGAGGGTGAGTACCCCTACAGCAGACAGCGCAGCCGAGAGAGTCTCCCCCTGTCCAGGTACGACTCCCGGCCCCCTACAAGAAGCGGCAGCCGACCCAGCACCTCCGACTCGCTGCAACGCACCTTAGGTATGCCAGCAATCTCACCTTCATTCCCCCTGTCCTAACACAACACACCTTAACACACCTCAACTTTCACACACACTCAGTACAATGGAAAACCCTCCCCGACAAATGCTTCATATCCAGCTCAATACACCCGCACCCCCATTTTGACATCTCACCATGAAATATTTTCCAACCCTCCCTCAACACTTCTTCCCTGTCATGTCCTACACCCCCCAACCCCCACCGCAGCACAGGAACAAGCACAGACACACTAACGCATTGTTAGCCACGCCTTCAGTCTCTGTCTGCAGTAAAGGTGCACAAGTATCAGTTGACCTGCCGCTAAACAAACACCTTTGAGTTTTGTTTGTGGAATATGCATGCGTTCCTTATTTGGGGGGGGGTGGGGGGGGAGATCAGTCTTCTAATTTTCAGATTACAGTCTCACACGTATCCTGTTCAAGGCTGGCCAGTTGCTATGCACATCCAACAAATGGTCAAGGTGGTCATTTTAGGAGACGGTCTAGACAACAGACAATATCTATTGTATATAGAGTACAGTATATTCTGAGTCTGTACTCACTGAATGGAAGAAACAATGCAACTTTATCCCAAGTTATAATATGATGGAGTGTACGACTGGGGAAAGATATAATCTTGCATTGTTTGTAGGATGCTTGTAGTGTAATCTTGCCAATTCCTTTGAGATTCCTTTTTTCTGTTACAAAACTTTCATATCCTCCTACTGGAAATTGCCTGAAAGCGTCTTCTTTTTTTTTTTCTTTTTTTTTCCATGGCTTCAAAGTTTGGATGGGACTGTTTTGAGCCCTTGGGTTAGGGCAGTTCCTGATCTGGACTTCAGAAATGAGTTTTTGCCCACTCACTCCCCCTGCCCACCTCCTTGCATGGCACTGAATAAGCAGTTCCTCCTTGCCAGTTTCAGAGGACTGAAGACTGAATGCAATATCTGTGTTGTTGGGCCTGTGAAGGACATAGTTCTTTTTTAATGGGGTTTTATGTAGGGTTAGCTAGAATGATTTAGGAGTTCATAATGACCCAGAAATATTCATCTCTGGGGTGCTCCTTGCTATAAGTCGCCTTGAGAAATTACTTTGTATAAGGCGCTGTACAAATAAAATTGAATTGATTTGAATTGATTTGAATTGAATTGAAATAGCTGAATGTATCTGATGTTTTAACTCTATTGATGCAATGTGACATTGTGTTCTCTTTGCTTATGTGTGATCAGTTTGATGCCCACACATTTTTGTCAGGCAAGGTAATCTGGGTGAAGGGTCGGGGCTTCAGCTCAGCTTTTTTAATTAGCGCTCCCCCTTACCGTCCTTTGAGCCGATGGCATTGACGTAACTCCAGTCCTCCGGGGCACTTGACACTCCTGTATGAAGATGAACCTGAGCACCGGCTGCTGCCAGCGCTGTGTGTGTGTAAATGGCATCGGGGAGGTGAGGAGTGTGTCTGTGAGCCTGTTGTGTCTGTGAGAAGTGTCGGTTGGACGGAGTGTGTTATATAGTGTGCAATCGTTTGTTTGTTTTTACCCCGTTGTTGCTTTTTCGGACCCCTATGGTGTGGGCGATCGAATTATTCAGCGTGTGTGTTTGTGTAATGAAGTTAGACGTCAGCCGCAGTGCCATGTGGGCATCTGAGACATTCCAGAGAGCCACCCCCCCCCAGGTCCACACGGCCTAGAGGAAGGCAGAGATTTGATATAGCATCCTCCTGCCCAATGAGCATGTCAGGCTCAGTCTCTTAAAAAGGGATTGAGAGATACATCCAGGTGCTTTTGTGTGTGTGTGTGTGTGTGTGTGTGTGTGTGTGTGTGTGTTGATCAGCATGTGGGATATTTCTTGCCTCCCTGCAGTGTCCGAATCGGAGTGCTGGCGCTCCTCCCAGGAGTCGGGGCTGGAGGGCTCAGAGGAAGGGCATCCTCCCCATCCTGCTTCCAGCAATGGACATGCCATCAGGTAAGACAGTAGCACCACACACATATGCATGCACACACACACACTCACACACACACACTCACACACACACACACACATACACAATATACATATGCACATGTACATACTGTACAGTACACATGCACACACAAACCACAGACACACACATTTCTGTCTTGAATGCTCACACACACACACACACACACACACATGCACAGGCAGTTGCACACTTGAGATACAACCCTTTCAAATGTGCACACAAACCTTCCTTGAAGCCGTGCATCTGTGGAACACAGAGCCCAAAGCAGGACTCTTTGTCCTGGTGCTGAGACCTCTGTGGGCTGGCTGACCCCCAGCCTGTCGCTGTGGTGTCAGACGAGTGAGCAGCCACGTGGCCCTGTGTGATATTCCTCACCGAGGGTGACATGGCCACCACAGAATGTGCAGGGCTCTGTGAGGGCTGGAGGCTCCGCTCTCTCTCTCTCTCTCTCTCTCTCTCTCTCTCT
>JASCQY010000002.1:4123146-4136557 GCA_030264315.1 Sardinella tawilis
GGGGGGGGGATCCACTGGACTTGCCATTGTGTTTGTATGTCCATATCTTGAAACCCTTGGTCACTTTCCTGAAAGGTGTGTGTCTGCATGTTTACAGTATGTGTGTGTGCACACATGAAGCCAACATTCGAGAGCTGCCTTTTTCCGGTCACTTTCCTGAGCAGGTGTTTGTTTTGGTCAGTGACATTCTTTCTTTCTTCATCATTCCCTGTTGCTTCGCTCATTCTCTCTCTCTCTCTCTCTCTCTCTCTCTCTCTCTCTCTCTCTCTCTCTCTCCCTCTCTCTCTCTCTCTCTGAACTCTCCAGAATATTCTGTCGGCAGGAGTGTGTGTGAGTTGGTTTTCAATGCCCTCACCACAGACACATCCGGTCCCTTTGCTCCCACCATCTCTGAGGAGTGCAGGCCAGCAGGCCACTACTGAGTGGAGTGGGTGGAGTAGAGCCAACACCGCTGACTGAGGCAGGAGCACAGCTAACCACTTCATAATGCACAGGCAAACAACTCAGTCCCTAATGACACAAACTTGGAAAGACTATTTGCTTTTTAGTCTCGTCTGTGTTCCTACCACCACAGTTCCTTTACTTATGTAAATCTATTTTAGATATACTTTAACTGACTCTTTATGCCATGATGGTGATGCTTGAATCGCAACAGTCTCTCACCTTTGTGAGGAAATGGCTGTTTGGCTCATGTTAAAAACTGAACTTGTTTGAATCAGAAAGAAGAAGTGAAAAGCCACAGCTGACCAGCAAGACCAGTGGTCCAATCAGTGGACACGGGCTGTACGTGTCATCATTATGTGCTCCCTCCAGAAGGCCACCATTCCTCACAAGCCCACTGCACTGCTATCATACCGTCGCTGCGGCAACAGGGAGGAAGAGAGCAGCTCGCTATCAAAACAAACACGGGCTGGGGGGGTTTGGAGGTGATAGGACAGTGGCCAGGAGATGGAAACTGGGGGAGGGTGGTGGTGGTAGGCCACAGTGCTCAAAGTGGAACGATTAGCCCATACAAAGTCAACACGATGAACACAATGATTGCTGTGTGACCACTCAGTTTTCTCACACATTTCTTTTTGACGTTCTCCATAAAATTGGCGTTGGTGTTTGTGTTTATCAGTGTCAAATATGCTTGCATTTCCTATCAAAGATTGGATCATTTAATAAACAGCCTGATTTCAATGAGAAATAACCATAATATTTCACTATCTATTCACCATTATTAATCATATTTATGTCCACAAGTTTCAAGAGTATTTTTCCATCACTTGTGTGTGTGGCAGAGCAGAGGAAGGCCAGACTGGCTCTCTCTCCTGAGGACAGGCAGCAGGGCTGGAGCTGTTGTTGTCAGCGGGATCGCTCGCACTCCGTCAGCTGTGTTTATCTGGAGACGGCGCTGAGCGTCACCTGATAAAAGACGACGCCGAGTGGGGGCCACTTTTTGTCTGCTCCCCCTGACATCCATCCTCTCTCAACACACACACACACCTGCCCTCTACTCAACTCACAGTCTGCAGAGCACACTAAATACAGCATGAGCTTTACATGAGCAACCTTTGATAATAGCCAGCCTAACATTACAGTGCCATCCGCAGTGAATGCTGTCTTTAATTGCACTGTTTACTTCGTCAACATGTAAACATGCCATCCGACAGGATATTCGAAATGTTCTTAAACATTAAACAATGAAGCAATGGGATGTAATTGGAAGGTTGTTGGCACATAGGGAGGTGACTGTGCGTGGCTGTGACGTTCCTGCTCTTCTGTAAACTAAGAAAGTCTATATGCTTTGGTGCCTCAGAAGTCACACAGGTACCGAGGTTTAGTTCCTTTAAGCTCCTCCTAGTCATATTTGCATTTGGTGTGGTGTGGAGTGGAGTGGAGTGGAGTGCAGACTTGGTTTAGGAAGAACAGGAAAGTTCAGATGGCCTATGTCACGCTGTTTGGATTAATTCAGATGTCAGCCTTCCTCTGGCTCTTCCTGACAATCCTCCAGGTGACGTAAGTTGTGCAGTTACACACCAGCACCTACACACACACACACACACACACACACACACATGCCCAGTGTTTGCACATGTCTGCAATTACACACAAGCACTCCCACTATACTCTGGGTTTGCGTATGTGACGATTCATAAAATACACCCAGTGCGTCTTGTACTATGTAATAGCGCCCTTTCCAGCAATTATGTTGTTTGCAATCAACTTGATGTGCCAAATCCTCTCTCTCAATCTTTCGAACAAAGTAACGTGGCAGAACGCATCTATTTATCCATGACCATCTGAATTCATCTCTATCTTATCCTTGGCCATGTTGAAGGGTCGTTATATAATTCCAGGCAGAAATCAAAGCTCTCTCTGCCCACGTCCAGCAACAGAGTGTCAGCTGTGTGTGTGTGTGTGTGTGTGTGTGTGTGTGTGTGTGTGTGTGTGGATGTGGATGACCACCACGAGCTGCCAAATGGGTGAGGGCGCTGCAGGTGTTTACTTTTGCTGCACAGCTGAGCAGAGATGTGTGGAGTGGACTACTCAGATGTCTCGCCTTCAAACACAAAACAACCCAGCTTGACATGTGGAAAAAAGCAAGCAAGAGAACAGAGCCCCTGGGGGGCAATCTGAATTCCTGCAGTGAGGAGGGGATAGAGAGAGAAACAGAGAGAGAAAGAGAGAGAGGGAGAGAGCAGTGTTCCATAAGCAAGCCCTCTTCACTCATCAGTGAGCTAGTTTCCTCCTCCTCGCCTCTCTTGTCACACTCTACAGGCAGACCCCCAGCCTATTGTTAATCTCTTATCAGCCTTTCTGATGTCGCAAGCCAGGCAAGTTAAGACACATTAACTAGAGAAGCAACCAACCAACCAACCAACACACCAAACCTCACCCAGGAAGCCTTTGTTCCCCACCAGTGCTCTTGAACTTCTTCGTTCTTCTTCAGAAGAGTAGGGAACGGAGATCTGGATCAAAGCCCTTTTATTGGACTATTGAGGTCAGGATGACCCTGACTGGGGGTCACACAGCCAGCACATGATTAACGGTCTAGTTCTATGAAAAGAGTGATTTACTAGCCTGTATGAGTGTCTTAGCTTGGCAATAGAGGAAAACTTAGGAAGTGTTTGCACCACTGTTGCCTTGTGAAACTCAGAACAGAACTTAACAACTACCCTTTTTTTTCATAACACTTGAATCTTCACTGGGGCATACCAGTCAGCAGATGAATGCACCGGAGTCTGGTGTGTGTGTGTGTGTGTGTGTGAGAGAGAGAGAGAGAGAGAGAGAGAGAGAGAGAGATGGGGGGAGGTGGACAAACGGAAAAAATCACCCCCTGCAAACAGGACAGGATACATATGGGGAAAAAAGTGACGGATAAAGCAGCACAGGAAATAGAGAGATGGAGAAAAGGAAGAAGGGATTTTTTTGGGACACAGCTGAGATCAGACTGAATTGTTCCTGTTGTGAAGCAACGTTTTGTGTTATTCTCGAGGCTTGTTATTTTGAAAGTGTTATCATTGCAACGACTCGGAGACAGCTTTCATGCTATATATCAATTCAAAAAAATGAATGGACTGAGGTGTCAGCACATTTACTGTACCATTGGACATCCATCAAATAGCTTTCAGCAATAAACCTTAAGTGCTAAGTGTTGAAGTGGATGATGCTATTCAGCCATGGCAGTTTGTATGGACTCCTCACCAGTGGCTGACCCATCTCCTGTTTTCCTGAGAGAGGGTTCCGTAATGCATCTCCTTCTCCAGGTCAATCAATCTTCACTCAAAGCCAGCCTTAAGTGGGTGGAGTCAGCAGAAGACCTTGGAGTGGTCAAAGTGTTTGTGTGTGGTGAGGTCATTCACCCCGAGCAGGGCCGCTGCTAGAAACGCTGGGCCCTATGACACTTGAAAACACTTTTAAAGCCCCCCCGTCCAAACACTGATGACAGCACTAACATTTTCTCAGGGGCCCCTCTTAGTGCCAGGGCCCTTGGAATCATGCTAACTTCTTCACTGCCCCCCAGGCCCCACCCCCAACCTCACCCTCACCCCCACGCCCACGGTGGCACCCCTGACCTTGAGCAAGGTGCTTTCACAGCAAACGTGAAGCCGGAGAGGAAAGTGTAATCAAGGTGCCACATGAACCTTGGACTAAAGTAACCTTTTTGGTACAACGCCTAGTAATGTCAGACTTTTTTATCAGGAGCTGTGCATTCATACAATAGGCTATATACGCCTGCTGGTAGAAAGGCCACAACAATTTTCAAAAAAACTGCATTATGCTGCATGATTCCCTGGAGAAAATATTTCATGATATATCTGGCCATGGAACTGTCTTCTTGTTCTCCAGTTTGAGAACCCTGTTTTAACCCTACTGTAGTAGTGATGTTGTCTACTGTGCCATGAATTAATCCATCCATCTGACCACTACACATTCCAACAGGACATAGAACTAGATCACGGAAAATGTCCTGCAGGCTTGTGTAGGTCTACAGTATGTTTACTAAAGGTGCATGGTCAGGTCCCATTCATGTAGAGTGACAAAAAGGACCCGGAACATGATAGCACAGCAGCACCTTTTATGCAACTCTCCCAAGCATGAATCAGAGAAACATTTTCTTTCTTAATTTCCTTAAGTTTCCAAACCCTCTCATAGTCTTTAATAATTAGACAGCAACACATTATGACTACACAAGATAAGTCAGATAAATTAAGTGACTCATGCATTCCTTTTCCTCTTAAATCAATTTGGGATTTCTTTCTCCCTGAGGGTGAAAAGCCACTGTCAGTCACCCAGTCAGAAGCTTAAAATGTGTACTTGTGTGGAACTCTTGTCATGAAAAAATTCAAACATCCTCTGGCTCACATGTTTCAACAGGTTTAAGACATGAACCTCATATGCTCACACACTTTCTTAAACAGGAATCACTGGGTTCAATGCTTCCACTTGTAACATGACCATTGTTTAATTGTAGACTAAAATACTATATCCTTTATGAGAACGTTTTGCTGCTTTGCTGAAAGCCTTTTATTTTCTGATGGCGTGGCAAAAATAAATAAATAAATAAATAAAATAAAGATGCCTAAAATACTCGAATGGCTTTCTGTGGATACATAGAGGGGTTGTCAGGACCTCGACTTTCATTTAAAAAAGCCCAATTAAAATGTCACCTTTGTCAGATCCCTCGAGCATTGATCTTTATACATAACTGTATTTTATAAATAAATAAGTGTATTGCTACATAGAGTAGGAATGTATGGGTACATAGATTAGCGGTTGTCAGGACCTCGACTTCCACTTAAAAAAGCTCAATTAAAATGTCACCTTTGTCAGATCCCTTGAGCAATGATCTTTCTCAATAACATACAGTCTACTGCACTTGCATGAAGATAATGGAAGAAATTATATGATTTTTGAATGATCAAAATCTGACAATAGGCTATGGCTCACTAAAATGTGCTTCGATTTGGTTCGTTTACTAAACTTTAAAATCCCAGACCAAATCCTGGACTTACGGTTCATTGTTGTTCCTGTTGTTCAATTGTTCATTAATAGGATACTAATCTTCTTCAGGTGCGTTATTGCGCACAGACTGCGTGGGGTCTCCGGCTGTGTAGGGGTGGAGTTTGTGATTGCCCAAGTTTGCATTTGCGCGACGTTACTTCACTCACGCCTTAAAAGGCTTGAGCCCTCTGTCCAGACGAGTGTCCCCGTCCTTACAAGAGCTCGAAGTCTGTGTGTGCCTCCGTGGATGTACTTTTTGCATCTGTAATTTGTTATTTCATCGACTGCCAGTAACCCATATCCTCATCGGCAGCAACAGCGGATTTGTTTTTTCAGTCATCCGTTTCCCACTACCCTATCTCCATCAATCGGGGGACAGAGCGGGCTCAGGCTATTTGTTATATTTAGTGAAAACAATGTGAGTATGATTTAAAATTGTCATCTTAAAGATGAACTTCCTGCTTAATGTATTTCTGTTAGAGATGGATGCCCGTGTTAGGAATGGGCTGTTATTTTCACAGATCAGTTGTCAAGTGTTATTGTAAATATTTAATCGGGTTCAAATGTAAAAGGTAATCAAGAACGAAGAAATGACTGCTCTGGGTTTTTTTAGATTAGCGGAACGTGTTGGCACGATGTTTTGTTCTTAACGGCTGCGCGTAAAATAGGTCTGTCTTGAGGTAAAATATCTTTAGGAGCCTTAATTAACATTTGTGTCTTTGTTTACTATAAATTCTTTCTGTTGAAATGTAAGAACTTGATAAATTATTACTACGCCGTTATAGTAAATACCTTAAAAGTTTCAAGAGTCGCTTTGTTAATTTAAATTCCGGCTCTTCACTTGCTTGGCGAGGCCTTACCAAAAATCTGTCTAGGGTACTGCTTGTAAACTGTCATGGAATGGGCTGTAATTTTCTAGTGTCATCAAAACTATAGTGTTATCTGTAGCTGTTTGACAAAGGAGAAGACGATATTTTCATAGCCTAAGCCCTGGAAACAAAATAAATCTGACTTTGTATTGGGAAAAAACAATTATTTTGATGAACACAGTACCCATTTGTGGTTGGCATGTAGGCCTAATTAATCATCCACACCCAGAAGTTGACTGTTATTGTCTGTCAACACTAGGTCTGCGCTATGTTCTTTTTCATTTATCTGCAGCAACAGTATTCTGGAGAGTGGTGCTGTTATGGAAAGCCTTAAAGCACATGAGCTTAGTAAAAGGATCGGGGTACTCCAGGAATGTATTGCTCAAAGCTGACAGAGAAGTTGACACATGCCATCTAGTCTGACAATGCTAACCATCTGTTTGTTTGTTTGTTTGTGGTAGGATGACCTCCAGGGACCGATGGAGAGTTTGCAAGAGAGTGTGTCTGATGTTCTTCCTGGCTGTGGTCACCCTGACGGTAGTTCAGAGGGGCAACATCAGCAATGGCCCACAGTTTCAGCTGGAGAGGCAGGCCCGGATGGAGTCCTCTGAGGACGGGGAAGCGCACAAGAAGAACCCCTACGCCCTCACCAATCAGTTCTGGAAGCCCATGAAACCCAAGCAGCAGTCAGCCACCACGGAGGAGTCCAACCACGTCACCCAGGACCACACACCCAAGAGCTGGGACATCACCAGTGCCAACTGTAGCGCCAACCTCAACTTCACCAGCACCGAATGGTTTGCAGGGCTAGAGCCTACCTTCAAGCAGTTCCTGCTGTACCGCCACTGCCGCTACTTCCCAATGACCATAAACCACCCCGAGAAGTGCTCTGGGGACATCCACCTGCTGATGGTGGTCAAGTCCATCATCACGCAGCACGACCGCAGGGAGGTCATCCGCAAGACGTGGGGCAAGGAGCAGATGATCGACGGGAAGCAGGTCAAGACCCTCTTCCTGCTCGGGGCTTCGTCTAATGAGGCGGAGAAGGCAAACCACCAGAAGCTGCTCGAGTACGAGGACTACATCTACGGGGACATCCTACAGTGGGATTTCTTGGATAGCTTCTTCAACCTCACCCTTAAGGAGACGCACTTCCTCAAGTGGTTCTCCACCTATTGTCCCGGGGTGCGCTACATCTTCAAGGGCGACGACGATGTGTTTGTTAGTGTGCAAAACATAATCGAGTATCTGGAGATCAGTTCCGACGTTACCAATCTTTTCGCTGGTGATGTCATCTTTAAGGCCAGACCCATCCGTAAGAAGGATAACAAATACTATATACCACACGCTCTGTACAACAAGACTCAGTATCCACCTTATGCGGGTGGTGGTGGATTTTTAATGGGTGGCCCTCTTGCCCGAAAGCTCTATACAGTCTCTGAGACTTTGGAGTTGTATCCCATTGATGATGTATTCCTGGGCATGTGTTTAGAAGTTTTGCAAGTCACACCGATCAGACACAACGCATTTAAAACATTTGGACTGATGAAAAACAAGAAGAGCAAACTAAACAGGGAGCCCTGTTTTTTTAGAAGCATGATTGTTGTCCACAAGCTGCTTCCCCCTGATCTAATGGAGATGTGGAAACTGGTCAACAGCAACATTGTGTGTTCACAGAAAGTACAACTTTTATAGCCTGTCAATTTCTTAAATAAACTTTATCCGTCAGGATGCATGTGATTGAAGACAGGCGTCAAATTTGAGTTTGCTCAAGTTAAAGTACTCCGTTTTGGGAGGTGTAACTTGCATAACAATATTAATTTATGTACTGTGTCAAATAAGAGGAGAAATATCAGTGGCTGAGTAAATTATAAGATTTTGTAATGTGAATGTATTTATATGCACATCAGAACTCACTGAAATATTTTGGTGACGTTTAATCGGAGAGACTTTGATGACTGGGCTGCAACACTTTAGGTTGTCCAAAGAGACGCCTTTACTCAATGTGGTGTGAAGAACCACAAAGAAAGATCCAAGAAAAACTTCTACCTCACCAACATCTTAGTCTGGTTTTGTTGGTTATTTGCATAAAACACACACATGCTTTCTCTATCAGTATGGGTCACAATGATCATATGTTTTCATTACACTCCCAATGACATGCCACTTCTAGAGTCACAAGGCTATGATCGATTAAACCCTTTAAAGGCTCTCCACAGTTCCATATAATCATGGCTCTGAAGTATTTCATCTTTAACTTCAGAAATGTGCATGTTTTAAAAATGCTGATATACTTGAGCTGAATTGAGCAAAGGGTTTGATTTTTTAAACTGTGAAACAGAATCGACTGCTGGTACTGGTGATATAATTTAAAGTTCTTTATTGCTAAATAGGGGATTCAGGGTTTAGGGTTGATTGTAACGTTTAGAATTGACATAAAATGTCACCTCTATAAATACAGATTGTGTACATAACAGATTTTCATTCTGAAATATATGTAAACATATGTACAGTATGTTTGTAAATAAATGTCATGAACTCTGTGTCTGTAGTTTAATATATTTGATATTTGGCTGATTTGTGACATTTTAAGGCAAAGTGTTTTGATTGGAAATTGTTAAGATCAGTAGGTCACTATTTTATGTTTCATGTAAAGGCACTACTTTAGTGTCCTCGTTGTTGGCAACAAAAGGGAACCTTTGCAGTTTTTTGTGGGGGTAATTTACAGCATTTAACTAATACAGCACATTACTCTTGCATCTTTTGTACAAGATACAAGGGGTTTATTTGTCACATGCATATGATTACTGCTGTAAAAAATGCAGTGAAATGAAAACAGTTTCTTCGTCAGTTGTGCATAAAAAAGGGGGAGGTGGGGGTGGTAAAAAGTGCATGCACCAAGGGAGGTGCTTGGATGTAATTCTAGAGAGACAAACTGAAGATGGGCAGATACCACTTCCATCACTGAGAGCGAACATCTGAATTGAGGCTTTTGATTTTTAGAGTGAAATTGCAACTACCTCTCTGAAGGGGACTGCTGGAGTTTCAGTCTTTTTAAATGAAATGTCTTACAAAGTATTGTCTTCCAAAGCATTTCTTTACTCTGTGACAACATTTGACCAGTTCATGAGTTTTAGGTCTGAACACATTCAGTGTATCTTAGCCTATTACACATTGTTTATTTTGTCTGACTGCTCCACAACTATTGGAGCACTAGATCATCTTACTGAAGATGTCAAAAAATCACTCACTTCTTTAAGAGCTAAAGAGACCATAGGGAATGTCAAAACACAACAGTTACATTCTTGTTATTGTTAATATGTTCTGAGGACATGTAGATAACTATCAAAGTGGAAACTAGATAGGAGCTGTATACTGTTTCAGTCATATAAAGGCCTTTTTGGTACAACCAATAAAACTTGTCTATGGAAATGTATTCTGTGATCAGGCAAAGAAATAGGCTCAGACTTTGTTTATGAATATGTATTTTAAATGCAGGCAGTGTGTCTATGTGTTGTCTGACAGTGTATCCCAGATCTGCTCGTGGTATGTATCTTTCAACAGAATTGTGTGTAAGTATTTTTTAAAAGGATGATCGGCATCCTATGGGACTGGTTCTCAAATTTCAGAACAGAGTTTCCATAAACAAAAGACACAGGTTTGAGGTCAGTCCAACATGCAATAGTCTAAAGACATGCATGGTTTGGTGTAGAGGATCAATTTGTCTGCAGAGGAGACCCCATAAGTCAATGACACAACTGATTGGATGATCTCACAAACTGCATTAACTGTCAGCTACAAGGCCTATTTTAAGATCATACCTTTACTCATTTATATAAGAATAATCCCTTACCAAAAATATTTTATATGGTTTAGCAACTACGTCCTATTAAAGGAGAAGTTCGATGTGAATCAATCCAAAGCCCTGTTGTTAGAGGTCACTGACGGCTGTCTGTAGCAAAAAGAATGAAAAAAAAAATGATGCAACATAGGCCGAGTTATAAACCAATAACTATTGCTAACTGAATGGGGCATAGTGAAATTAAACTGAAAGTAAGTCACTATGCCCCATTCACTTAATGTTAGTTGCCCGGTTGATTATTCGGCCTATGTTGCATCAAATTTTTTCGCTCTTTTTCCCATAAACAACATTCATTGACCTTGGACAACAAGGCTATGGATTGATTCACATTGAACTTCTCCTTTAACTGTGAAATTTACTCAAGGCTGAATGATGGGCCTACCAAGGTCCAGGGGTCCATGGCAGAGGCCTTACAAGTGGCTGCCCCAGAGTTGACCCTTGACAGACCCAATAAGGCCTATGTGCATACAGCATATGCAATGCAATACACACCATCCTACAAGAAAATGGGAACAAAAATAACGTGTGAAAAATGCATTGACTGTATAAACTATGGATAAAGCGGAAAAATGGCACTTAGCTAAATTCTTAAAAATGTATCAGAGAAAAAAAAATCAAGGTCCTTTGGATACCAAAAATGTAAAAATCCCATATACAGTATATATACTGTATACAGCTATATACTGTATATATATATTTAAGGGGTACAACTGGAGTTTGGTGGTTTCCCCCCCTGACTAAATGAGATGTCAGGGTGGGTAGGCTTATTCAAACAGTGGTGTGGACAAACAGAGAAAAGGAAAACAAATCCAATGGATTTGTCAAACAAAAACAAACTGGTCTGACAAGTTGGGAAATTCTCCTCTCCCCTCTGCGTCTGACGGCCCTGGATTGCTCAACCATTGGAGTAATGGTAGAGCCAAGGATGGAGATGTGAGAGATTTATGATGGATGTCCACTTGGATGATGAAAGGAAAGGTAGGTGTGTTTGGGAAATCAAGCACACTTCTCATTTTCTCTGCCTTTGAAAGAGGGGACAATGAGAGCTTTTAGCATGTTGTAATTGCAGTGGCACAAAGGTCAACTCAACACCTATCAATTATTCAGCTGCAAGTCAGCTGTGAGTCCTCACAGTGGTGATGTGATTAACATTGCATCGTTGTGAGAACTTCCACAAGAACTTCTTGCAAGGACTTTGCCGTATAAGCCTTTCAGAGGGAAGTTATTTTTCAAAAGCAATACACTGTCTTGTAGCAGATTAATATCACCAAATTCATCAAACACACACACACACATACACACACACCCACACTGGAGAGAGAGAAAAAGAAGCCCAAAGAGAAGAGGAAAAGCTTGTGGTCTTGACTTATTGCATGGAGCCGGAATAAAAAGAGGAGTGTCCAAGCAGTGATGCCACTAAATATGCGCACATATTAACTCACAACAACCACAAACAGATGTACAAGTGTGCCCACGCACACACACACACGCACACGCATATGTGTGTATGTGATGTATTTAGTATAGATGCGTGGTATGCATAAGCTGTTACAATATTATCATATAGGCCTACAGCAAAATAAAATGGCCAAGTCAAATGAAAATTATGCTAAGGAAATAAAGAAGAACTGAAGTGAAATCAGCAACTTTTAAACACACTTTGTTGGAGAGGTTTAAGCCTAAAAGGTCATATTTGTTGTGAGACAACAGATGTAATTAGATGCTTCTGCAACCAATAGACTCTCTGACAACCCTTCTTTGTTCACACAGGATGAAATTGCTCTTTGCTGTTCACTGGTGTATCAGGCCACAGTACTGGAACAAATCCCAGTACTGAAAATGTCATATAACACAATGAGCGGACAAGAGAATGGCCACCTCTGCTTTACAATGTGGGAATGAGCACCACAGGCTCACTTTTATGACCCTTATATGCTATGGAACACCATCTTTCTCAACAAAGAGTCATTGTAATCCGACTCCAAACAGTAAACTCCCGTTGAAAAGAGCCCTGTTAGCGCAGGCTGGATTCAAATAAGTCTGTGAGGTTCAGACCCAGAGAATACATGAACTGTCTGAATACATGAGACCAGCAGCTGAATGACAGAGCAGCTCACATAAGGGAAGTTGGTATATGAACATGCAAGAAAAACAGTACAAAACAAAACAAAAACATGGCCGCCTAAGAGTACTCCATAATCAGCACAGTTAATTTTAAATTGGGCGTATGTCACTGACTGCTGAAACAGACAGCAGTGCTGCATGTCTGAAACATAACTGCAGTTGTGCATGTCTGTCAGATCTGCGTTCACTACCAACCACCAACCACCCATTCCACTCCCAGCAGCTTCCAATCACCACCATGCTTCCCACACAATGGCCGCTGTTCAGACCCAGCTCCACAGATGACAGAGCAGCCGTGCTTGTCTTGACATGATGTCAGCAGAAGCCTATTGCTGAGGATACAACTATTACTAACACCAAGACAGGTCATGCTCTCTTACCCAATGAGCAAGAGGCACTTCAATATTTCATTCAAATGAAAATGTTAAACAACACAAATTCAATTTAAAATGTGTTATCATAAGAAAATAGTTATGACTAGCCCACTTCCTGCATGCATTATGTGACAGCTCAAGAATGGATAGCAACTTGTCACTGCACAAAAGTCATAATGGCATGATGAAAACTGGATAAGTGACAAGTTAAGCTTGAAGTGGTAAAACTCCTAATAGAGTTGCTTTGTTTAGTTAAGAGAATGAGGACTCCACACTCTTCTACTATTACTGTAGGTTTACAAGTACTTGTTAACTTCACTACCACTTCTTCAACACTACCTCCTTTCTCACATGGGTCTTGGATAACCATGCAAAGTACACCACCTTCTGGGTAAATGTACAAACAGCAAGCAAGGGTGAGAGCTTGAAGGTGGCGAATTTGGAGCACTGTTGAGTGGAGGTGGCTGGCAAGAGGCCACATCACCATGGCCAGTCTGGGTGGTCCTCAGGGCAGACATGATGCATGGAAAAGTTACAAAATACACCTTTGTAACTTTTCATTACAAAGATATTGCAAGAAAAAGGTCATTCTTTTACCTATTCATGTATTGAAGGGTTAGGCCACACCAATAAAATGAATTGGTTCTCGGAATCGCCGCTTGTTGAAAACGCAAAATGAAAAAAAAAAAAAA
>JASCQY010000002.1:4144470-4156307 GCA_030264315.1 Sardinella tawilis
TCATCAACTATGGCCATCTTGCATTTTCATGCACTCGTAATTCCCTGGAATTACATTCTCTAGTTATTATTATTATTGCACCAGACTGTCTAAAAGGGAACTGTATCCTGTCAGCTGCCTTAGGATATAGGCTAAAACTAGGCAGGCTGCTGAAGACAAATAAAAACACATAAAAGATGAATCAATGTAGGCTAACAAATTCAAATCAACTCCGAAAGATTGCACCAAACAAACACAGAGTTAATGTTACAGTTATAGTGTTGCAGTGAGACAACTGAATATAGCATATGTCCAATGAAAGGGGAAACAGTGAAACACTAAATGTACTCAGTTCATCCAAGAGTGTGAGTGATCGATCACCCTAATTTCATCATGTCCGTGAACCGCATGTAGCCTAGAAGAACTCATGAGGTACAGACCACGTGGAGCTCTGTAAACAGCTGTGCGCTATACCAGTCAAACGAGGTCTATTCAATTCCATATACCGTGTATTATTGTTTAATAAAAGCGTCCAACTTGACATTGCCACTAATTAGGCTAACTAAATATTTTTCATAGTAACCTACTCATCTACACACAAGGATTGTTTCGGGGAAAAAGGTGCTAACATGCAGATCCTTGACTATAATAACGATTTACTGGGTTGTTACAGCACAATCCTATGCCCATCTATTGATTACTTAGCCCAACGTGTTTTCAGAAGACACGACCTGGTTACTCACTTTCAACCATAGACTGTATAAACGCATTACGCATACGCATACGCATTAAAAGAAGGACTTAATTTACAAAAGAAAATAACCACATACAACTATCATGTCCTGTAATGTATGGTGCTATGCAAATCATTTTATTTTGATTGGTTTAGAAGGAGTCTGAAGAGGCGGGAAGTGGTTACACCAACACTTACACTGAGGATACATGGCTTGTGATTGATGGAAAACGGCTCGCAGGGGGATGGCAAGCAAAGTCCAGAGAAGAAAACCATCCCACTCCGCCACTGAATCTCTGTCTTTCTTAATGTGTCCGAGTTGTAGACTTGGCCACGTGTAGATCAGCACATTTTAATTCATTGCATTTAGAGTGTTTGATATTCTCTGAAACATCATAGTTATGGTGAAACTAGTAAAGGTAAGCATATTTTATTGTCCTTTTCAACCTGAATTGGGATTATTGGCCTTAGTGAGGCTTAGAATGTTCATGCGTAGGTAGCTAGCTGATAGCTGCCTGGCTACTTCTGCTAGCTAACTAGCTGTAAAATTCGGTTGATTTGTGAAATTACGTAATATTGGGATGGTGCAGTTTGCTGTATTTAAAAAGAACGACGCATACTGAACTTAAAATGTGCACGATGGTGATTTGTCATCTATGCTTTCGTGAGATGTTAACGGTGCTGCTTCTGGCCTGTGGTCCAACGAGGTTTGATCAGCCATGTTTTTCTCCATTGCACTCTGCCTCAACGTGCCGTCGGAAACCTGACTGTAGCATGGTCGGGCAGTTCGTCACAAAATGGCCATGTTCTTTGCTAGCACGTTTTACATGCAGTATATACCTGCAAAATGGTTGAATTACTGCTAATAAATAGAAAATATTTTCCGAGGTATCTATTCGTCATTTTACACGAATACGATTTTTGTCAGCAAAAGCGTTTTATCGAAAAGCGAAATGGCTAATGTTAATTGGTCGTTGTTTTGTGGTAAGCTAGTCCGCTAGTTAGCCTTAGCTTCCATCGGGAGACGACTACGTTAAATTTTAGCAGCAGACTGAGATTGGGACAGGTAATGTTGGTGTTGTCCATTATAGGATTATGTCGTTGGCTGTTTTCTCCCTATAATTAAATATCGTCAATTCTTTACCAGTTATCTTTATTCCCTTGTACATTGAGCAGCAGGTAGGACTAGGTAGCGATAGTTGAGCTAGTTTGCTAAAGCGCATTTGGCTACCACACCAACCCGCTAGCTACCCTCATGTGTCCACCACGTGGGTTGTCGCACAGAGTTAGCTGGTGAACGGTAGCTAGTAGTAACTAAGTTTGGGGCTCTATGATTTATATTATATTTTTAGTTTAGTTTTAGTAATCTAATGAATTTAATAAGGTGACCTATTATTTGAGAGAATTTCATCCCTGTTGGCAACGTTCACGTTGCATAATGGTATCGTTCCGTTACCGTAATGTTTCCCTTTCATTTTATTTTCAACATGAAGGGAGCTAAGAAGCAGGCAGCCACGCCGAAAAAGAAAGCCCCACCACCCCCAAAAGACGTCGAGGAATCAAGTGAAGAAGACAGTGAGGAAGAGGAAGAGGTGAGTTGTTTAGTAACATACCACCATACAAACGAAGTTATTTCAACCTGCCAGCAACCTGTATATTGCATTGTACAGTATAATGTGCTGCTTTTATTAAATAAACTTTATTGCTCCTGTAGGCGCCACCAGTTGCTAAAAAGGCAGCTCCAGTTAAGGCAGTAAAGAATGGCAAGGCTGCAAAGGAGGAAAGTAGCGAGGATGAGGAGGACTCAGATGAAGAGTCTGGTAAGAGCACATGACGACTGTCTCAATTTTATAGAGAACTGCAAACTGCCACTGCAACTGAATGCTTTTGACCAAATGTGATGACGCTTTTAAAAATCTGATTTCCCCTTGAGGATTTAAAAAGATAGTCAAGTGCTGATTTGGTCTTATTGAGTAGGTTAGTGACTCGTGCACACATCTAACATTGGACGCAATTGTAATTTGTAATGTAATTTGTAAATAGCAACATTGTATTTACAGGTCCTAGAGGCAGGGCTTTATGGCAGGATTGAAATTAACTGTGTTTGACCACCTTTTCCTACAGAGGAGGAAACCCCACCTCCAAAGAAGGCCACCCCAGCTAAAGCCACACCTGTGAAGCCCGCTAAAGCAGAGGAATCCGATGATGATGATGAAGACGATGACGACGATGACGAGTCAGGTGCACACACAACTGTTAGACTTATCTCCATGGTCATGTATTGTAAAGACTACTTAATCAGGGTTTCCTCCAGTCCCAGAGGCTGACGGTTTAATCATATGTATTGTTTGATCTTGTAATATCAATGTCAGCTATGTTGAAAGGAAATTGAGCAGTTTTCTAAATTGAGGCTGCTCTGAAATTGGATTTGCTGAATTTTTGTTCCTCAGCAGTTTGTGTACAGGTGTAGGTACAGCAATGTGGGTGAGTAAACCTTTTGTTTCAACTGATTTTAACAGAGGAAGAGGCTCCACCCCCCAAGAAGGCAGCCACTCCTGCTAAAGCTACACCAGCGAAGCCAGTCGCTCAAGCCAAAAAAGTAGAAGAATCTGATGATGATGACGATGACGAGGAGGAGGATGATGGTATGGTTTTCTAAATGCACAACAGTTACAGGCACATCTTAGTTTGTAGACTGCGTGTGTAGACTGACTTTTTTTTTTTTTACGTCTTTTGAATAATTCCAGACGATTCGGAGGAAGAAGCCCCGCCAGCCAAAAAGGCAACTCCAGCTAAGCCCGCCGCCAAGACGACCCCAGCAAAGGCAGCTCCAGCTAAGGAAGAGTCTGAAGATGATGATGACGATGAGGATGATGACGGTATGGCACATTTGTTTTCTGTGTGACAACAATGTAACTTGAGGGAATGTTAAGTTGTCCAGGTAGAGAATTTTCCCTTAAGCCAGTTAACAATTAGATCATTGCTTACCGTGGAATTTTTTAAATTGCTGTTTAATATATTTAGTAAGTTTATACTTCAAATTTAGAACTTCACATTTTAGCCTGTGTAGTTCTTGCATGCACTTACAACAGGGGCCTAAAACTCGGATCATGTTCACAGAGTCGGATGAGGAGGAAGATATGGACACAACACCAGCAGCTCCAGCAAAGAAAGCTGGTATGGTGAAGGCTAAGGAGGAGTCGGAGGAGGAGGAGGATGATGACGATGACGACGAAGACGACGATGATGAGGAGGATGATGACGAGGAGGAGGAAGAAGAAGGTATTTGAAACTCTGTGCAGCTGGTTTGTTTTACGTATTAAATGACTGCTATGACTTATTGGACTCTTTTTGTTCATTTGTCAGCTCCTGTCACACCAGGCAAGAGGAAAGCCGAAACCAAGAAGGATACCCCACCTGCTAAAAAGTCCAAATCAGATGAAGGTGAGAATTTTACTGTATAGTTGAACCTATGCAATGCATCCTTACCATCAATATGATGAACATCAAGGGACTTAATACTGAAATATGTGATGTCACCTTAATTTTTTTTCTGATGAGGTATGCAATTAATAATTCTCTCCTGCTGCTTTTGAAGTAACACTGCTAACACAAGTGTCACTTGTTTTTCAGAATTTAAACTCTTTGTTGGCAATTTGAACTCCGAGAAAGACTTTGATGAACTCAAAGCAGCCCTGTCGAAGTTCTTCTCCAAAGCAGGTCTTGAGATTTTGGATGTGCGACTTGGTGGTTCAAGGTGTGTGAAATGGGTAGCTGATGAATGTATGCATATGAGAGTAGTACTCAGTGCAATTTCTCAATTCTTGTCTGTATAACTTTGTAAAAGGGTTGAGGGTTTTTTTCTGAATTACGGCTAACTAATGTGCTCCAATCTTCAGGAAATTTGGCTATGTTGACTTTGATTCTGAAGAAGACCTCCAGAAAGCACTTGAACTCAACGGCAAAAAACTCATGGGCCTGGAAATCAGGCTGGACCGGGCCAGAACTAAAGACGTTGCACCAGGAGATAAGAAAGGTTGGTTACATTTCAGCTCGTAAGGTTCTCATCTTTACCGCACTGACTGTCATGTCTGTAAACACAAAACACCTTTTTTTTGTACAGAGAAGGATTCAAGGACTCTTTTTGTAAAGAACCTGTCATATAACGTCACACAAGATGATTTAAAGGAGATATTTGATCAAGCAGTTGACATCAGGATACCACAAGGCCAGAATGGAAACAGAGGGTAAGTTAAAATTACATTAGTGACAAGAACTGACCTGCTTTTTCTTTTTTGTGGAGATATATACATATATATTTATTTCCCCTTTGAATTTATGTCTGGTCTCTTCCCCTTCACTAGCATTGCTTTCATTGAGTTCAAATCAGAAGCTATTGCTGAAAAAATGATGGAAGAAGCCCAAGGCTCAGAAATCCAGGGCCGTTCTATTATGCTCGATTACATCGGTGAGAAGAGCAGGCAAAATCAAAGATCACAAGGTAGGTACTTTAACTGCTCGTAATGTGTGTAAGCCTCTGTCACTTTTGACATGGATCAAAATGATGAAACACTTACTCCATATATAACCGTGATGGACTTCCTCAAAGATAGTCAAGTGCTGATTTGGTCCCAATTGCCAGTTGTCTATTTTTGGGCTATGTTTCTGTGGGGTCTGATTACTTTTTTTTCTCCTCTTGTCAGGTGGGTCAGCTGGGTCAGCCAGCAAAACTCTAGTCATAAATAACTTGGCATACAGTGCAACAGAAGAAGTTCTGCAGGAACTATTTGAAAAAGCAACAGCCATTAGAATTGCACAGAACAATGGAAGACCAAAAGGGTAGGTAACAAAGTGACTTCTGCTGTAATTGAAGCCTAGTATGAATTAAAAGCTGTCCTTGAATGTCGTTGTCCCTGTCAGTGATGAGTCGTTCTGCTTCTCTTCACAGATTTGCTTTTATAGAGTTTGGGAGTATAGATGACGCAAAGGAGGCAATGGACTCCTTGAACAGCACAGATATTGAAGGAAGGACTATTAGAATAGAATTCAGTCAGCAGAGAGGACCGAAACAAGACTTTGGCTCAGGTAAGTGTGTGATCCCTGATGGGAATGAATGTGTAAGCAAGTTATGGGATATTTTCTAGTTGCATCATGGCTTGGTGGTCGTTTGAATGCTCTTTCTGCCATGCAGGTGCCACAAAGACGCTTATTGTGAAGGGCTTGTCCGAGGACACGACAGAAGAGTCGCTGAGGGAGTCCTTTGAGGGGGCCGTCTCCGCCAGAGTGGTCACAGACCGCGAGACGGGAGCGCCTAAGGGGTAATGCCTCACTGCTTTGCTTTTATCCTGTGCTGTGTTCTTCTCATGAGCTCCTCTCTGTCCAGTCAGTGGCGGTGTATGGATTCGCACGAGAAGTAGAGAAAATTCACACTTGAACAGGCACCACCCTACCACTAGAGGGAGTTGTCCAAGTCTTGTTGTGAAACACAGATTGCACTATGGTAGCCGTGTGACTCGTGGCCACGTTCAAAGTTTAACACCCCTTTCTCTTGCTCTTTCACAGCTTTGGTTTTGTGGACTTTGGGTCTGAAGATGATTGCAAAGCTGCCAAGGATGCCATGGACCATGGTGAAATCGATGGCGCTAAGGTGACTCTGGACTATGCCAGGCCCAAGGGCGAGGGAGGCTTTGGTGGGCGAGGAGGCGGCAGAGGAGGCTTTGGCGGGCGTGGAGGCGGCAGAGGAGGCGGCAGGGGAGGCTTTGGCGGGCGTGGAGGCGGCAGGGGAGGTTTTGGTGGCCGCGGCGGTTTTGGAGGGAGAGGAGGAGGAAGAGGAGGACGAGGAGGCAACCGAGGAGGTGGGTACTCGGTCATGCCCCTAAATCTGCCGCTGTTGATGTAGATCTGTTCCTGTCAGAGGAACATGTTAATCTCCAGTTGTCTGATTTGATAACTTTAACTTAAGATCTTTGGCCTTCCGTTTAGAGACTAAATTTGTGAATTTTTAAATGTGTGATTTTGCAATGTTACAAGGTCAGTGGATATGGGTGGGTATGTTGTAAACTGTTGCTTAGCCGAGCTGCACTGTCAGTCTAATTTACCATGGCCCTCAGGTACTTTGATATAGTCATCATTGCCTTGTTTAACATCCATTACGACAATATCTACATTTATTAATTACATGTGTTTTTCCGTTTAGGTCCAAGAGGTGGTGGAGGATTTGCAAAACCACAAGGAAAGAAGATAAAGTTTGATGACTGAACATCAAGGTTTTTTATGTTTGTCAGTTGAAATGGACTCTGTTTTCATCACCATATTAATGCTGACGGAGCCTTTTGGACATTCCAAGAAGTGTCACCATTTGAACTGTAATGGGCCTGGTTGCAGCAGTTGCCCAATATCCACCTTAGACACCCATCCCCCCCCCCCCCCCATCTCCCCTTTCTGAACAGAGAATGAATTCAGAAAAAAAAACCTCCACAATGTGCGTCATCTTGCTGTACAATATAATTTTTTTTCAGTTCGTTTAAAGTTTAATTTTTATTTTGTTTTCCCTTTAGGTATTGTTTTACTTGTAAATGTGAAAAACATATTGACGAATTAAAACTGGCCCCGTTTCTTATGGGCTTGTAGAATCTGGAACAATGTGTAATGTCATGTTTTGTGTATTGAAGTAATTATGAGGTGGTACAGTTGTTTCCTCCAAGGCTCTTGGAGGAAGATATTTTGATAGTGGTTTGTGTAGCCTATTGGCTAATCTTTAAACTAAGAGATTTTCACAAATGTAAAACTTAAATAAAAACTAAAGTTATGATTTTTATCTAGTCCTGTTGTTTCTCTTTGAAGTTAATTTTTTGGTGTCTGCATGAATGGTCACAATTCATATGTTTATTGGGTTCATACAATTTGGAAATGTATGGAATTTGATATTTAGTATTTGTGAGGTCTGGCAATAGTGTTAAATGCTTCACATTATATCAGTGATTTTTTTTTTTTCTTAAGATATGAATGCTCAAATATAGTCACCAGTGTGTTAAAAGGTTCAGTTGGACTACAGTGAATTTTTTTTTTTTTTTTTTCACATGAAGCAAGTTAATTAATGTGAAGCCTGGTTGGGTACTAATCTAAGTTGCAAAGTGTGTGCTGCTCTTGGTCTGAGGGAGCGGACACTAGGCAATGTTTTTCAGACTTGAGACTGTACACGCTGTTATTTTTGAGTCGCAACAGAAAAACAGAAAATGTGCTTGAAATAGTTAGTGACCATTGATTATGTATACCACCAATGGAATGGGATGGGAAGGGCCAACAGGCAATGAGTCTAAACCTGTCCTTGCTTATGTTGCATTGTGCAGAAGATGAGGGTGTGTGATTTGAACAAAATTTGTGCCCAGTGAAAAGTCATCTATAATGCTGCAGTCTTTGGACGGTTAAATCAAGCCAGAGCCAATGAGCCTGTTTACATGGCCACAATAAACTGATAACTGGCAATAATCAGGTAACTGTAATCTGTTTTTAGTTGTTTACATGCATTTAAGAAAACCGATCAACCAAACCAAAATCAAACGGGTTTACATGATATGTTTAATTATTTACAGAATTCTTCAAGTTTGTGTGCTTGTCAGTTGTGTATCACGCAGGCGCAGTTATAAAAGAACGATAGAAAAACGATTATGGTGGATACATGTCTCGAGGAAATCAGAATATTGACAAAGACGTAGGTGTGTTAAACGGATTTCTTAGAAATCAATAACGGCAACACTTGGGATAATGAGTATCACTTTATTCTGTTTACATGGGCACTTGAATAATCAGATAACTTTTTTGAGGTCCATGTAAACAAGTTCAGTGATGGGGACTGAACTCTTGAGACCTAATTTGGGCCCCGTAGTTATTCTGACAAGGAATTGTAGTGATGAGCAGTGCTCACCATGCTGAAAGCAGTGGGAAATGATTTTAGGCCTTAACATTCAAATTTACCTGCTTCAAAATTTTCCTGGTTTAAGTAGATGTAGTGCTAGCAGGGCTTGCTCAGCCTGCCGTGGTGAAAAACAGAAGCCAGTTAGGAAAATATTAGGTTTGTGGGCCACATTCTAAAAAGTTTCAGTTTCATCAAAGGGTGACTGCGTTTTAGATCAGAAAATCCCCATGCCATCTAAAACATTCTGCTATAATGCTCTTGTGCAAAACTATACTATTAGCAATCATGTCACACCATGTGTTCATGAAACTATTCATGTCCTATGCAATTATTAATTATTGCAATTAAAACTCTGAAAACGTTCTTTACATGAAAGATGTCTGCTGCAGTTCTGAAGAATTTTGGTAATAAAACAGCAATTTAACTGTATTTTGTGCTCTTTTGTATTGTGTGCTCACTGTGTGCTGTGTCACTAATTCACGAATGGGTTAAATGCAGAGAATGCATTTCCCTAACAGGACCAAAAGGGTGTATACACAGTATACTAGAGGGTATAATTTCACACATGCTGTTACCTCCACCAAGGAGGTTATGTTTTCACAGCGTTTGTCCGTCTGTCTGTGGACAAAATAACTTCAAAATCCCTGCACAGAATTGCATGAAATTTTCAGACAACATGGGTATTAATCCAAGAAACAGATGATTAAATTTTGGATGGTGATCTGGAGGACTATGAGTTTTCTAGTTTTTTTCTTGGTGTTAAACTTCTTTTGTCAATTATCAGTCATCAATGGTCACAACATCAGTGTGTGATATTTGATATATTTACTTTGTCAAATATGCATGTGACAAATGCATTTCTTGAATCTAGATTAAGACACAAATCTATAATACATCTTATGTACTGTTTAACCTTTACCAGTCATAACAAACTTGAACAGGAATGATACAACGGCTCTGTGAATTGAAGATATTTGAAGAAATTCCCTCATCACGTAGGTTGTGGTGGATTGTCTGCAACCACACCATTTAAGATAATAGGTGGAGGAAACGGAAGACTGCTGAAGACCGAACCAGTGAAGACACTTGTCCTCAAACCAAGGCAACCTTTCAGCGTTTAATTGGAAACAGCTCTAGAAGTGAATGGGTAAGTTAAGCTATAAAGTAATCTGTAAGTTTAATCTGTAATACTTTGCCTGATTATATTTTCCCTAACAAGTTCTCTCCTGTTGCAGTAAATATCTCAACCATATGGAGGCAGTATTAGAACATAAAATCAGACAGTGACAATGAAGACGTCCATCCATTCATCTTTGGCAAGAGTATGTAAGTCACATTTATCAATTTGATTTGGTGACAGTTTTTATCAGATTGCTGGTTTGGTTCTCAAATTTGAATGGAATTTGATTTAAGACAGTGGAAGTGAGAAATTCAGATAGATTGTCCATTTACTGTATATTAATGCTATGGTTGCAGCTTACTGTATATGCATATGATTATATGGTTACGTAATGTATATCCATATGATGAACATTTAATTTACCACATTGCTTTCACTTGTCCTTGTGTTTGTAACGTGGAGTTACTGTATCCTTCATACTGAAGATTCATTCACCCTCAAAGTATTTTGAAGATGCTTATTCAGAGTTCTCTAAATTTCTCTGGGCTGGCAGAGGTCCCAGGACGAGTCTACCCACCCACCCTACATCATAAATTTTTGGGTGTAGAGAGGAACTGGCTAATCCCAATTCAAAAGTAATTGTTAGGCATTTCAGATTTACTCAATCCAAGTTTTGTCTTAGCAAGGCAACATGGAATCACAATGTAAAAAATACCTGCCTGGTGCGGATGTGACAAATCATGACAGTGACCATTTTTGAGGTACTGGTGCATTGATCAAAAATTGTCAGATGAATCTATTTACATTCAGGTATACTATGAAATGAATGAGGCTAATAGCCCTTTCAGTTCATTTGCAAAGGCATCGGTATACAGGGTACCCTGGAATTTGTTTCAGCACCCCCTTTCTAGCTGTTATGATATTAATAACATGCTGGGGGTTGCTGAAGTATTCACCTTCTTTGAAATTCATCACATTTTCACATTTAATAAGGATATATTAACATACTGTATATGCCCCATCACTGTTGGGGGGGAAACCTATGATTGTCAAGATTTTCAAGTATTTCTACTGTTGTTTCTAAGATCAAAAATGAATTACGTCTAGCCTATACCTCTAGTGATTTTGAGTTCCACAAAGTAAATGATTCACAAATTCTCCAAAGGTACAATTTATTTGATCATATCTAGTGATACCAATTCATAACGAAGATTAAATCTCTTTATGGACATGCACATGACTCCAGGGTCACCGGTCAGAGTTAAATAGCTAAAGTAATAAAGACTATAGACTAAGTGGTTAAAATAATAGTAAAGAGAAAACAGGAATGTATTCCTAAAACTCTAGGTTAATATTTGAAGTGTTTGCTGTGTATGTTTAATTGGGCAGCACTAAGCCCAGACAAAGAAAACAGAAATTGCATCTCACCACCTATGCACTTTATAGAAGATGCTAGCCCCCAAACCAGATGTCAGCAGACAATATTACTGTAAACAGGGAGAGAGGCCACCTCTGTTAAACCATTGCCTCCAAAATCTTCACTGTTCAGTAGCTGGAACGTAAGTGTTAGTGCAGGAGTCCATTGGAGAGTTGCAAAAGAAAACAGTCATTTTAAAGATCCACATTTAACAATGTACAACAACAAATGTATGGATGTTGGTTAAAAGGACACCAAGCAAGTTTTTTTTCCCTTTTTTTTTAATTATTACATATATATTTTTTTTGTTTTTGTTTATTTACACCAATATCCTTAATTCTTATCAGAGCCCAACATAAGTAATTTTACCAAAAAGACTGGAAAGGTTTCATGGTGCCATGATATTGATAAAGAGCTTTTTGGACAGTCCTCTACAACCTCTGCATGTACTTAAAACTGACAAAAACACCATATCTGTTTTTACACTTTACTGCCAGTATTCTTAACTTAGGGAAACCTTTACAAATGAGAAAACATTTTTGTATCTCAGCACACCAGTAGAGAAGTTGTTCAACGAATAAGGGGAATGCATGCACTGGTTTGAAAAGCTTTGAAAGTCTCACTTCAAATAAGCTGATTTTATTTACAACTTACAACTTATTTAACCTTCAGA
>JASCQY010000002.1:4156407-4175982 GCA_030264315.1 Sardinella tawilis
TGGTTTGAAAAGCTTTGAAAGTCTCACTTCAAATAAGCTGATTTTATTTACAACTTACAACTTATTTAACCTTCAGAAATGTGTTTAAAGTGTTAACAAAATCACAAACAGACAGTTAATGCTTTTGAAAGCTACCAATGGCTTCTAAATGCCACTAATTGAACACTGAAGAAACAACACTAATCAGCTAGAAGAGAGATGTGAATGATAAACAAAAAGTGAATGATAATGGCTTACATGAAACAAGGAATGCCAGTCTGATGAAAGATGAAAACCAGGTAAATCAAACACTCCTGAGGTGCATCTTTCTGTGGGAACCATTTTCTTTAAGTGAAACCCATGCTTTGTTTGGAGTTGGCAAATTGATGAAATGCACAGGCAATTTTAAGTATTTGTTCTTTAAAATATTGTTTTCAGTGCCCTCTGCCTTTTCAGGGTAGAAAATAAACACTGTGGCAAATATATCAAAATAGTAGAATTTCAGACATGATCAATGATGCTGTCCTTGCCACTGATGTTTTATACAATGGTTGTAAAGGAAATGGGATTTTGTTTAGTATACGCTGAAGGAAGTGAACCAGTTTCACTTCAAATAAGAAGCTCCCAAAGCTTGTCTTTAATCAGCAGTACAATTGCTTACACAATGGTATATGAACAGATTTCAGCAAGAAAGGCTGACATCTGGTGGCTACGTCCATGGTGCTTGAATTGGATGGACTAGGAGTAGATTTTGTGAAGTAAAGTCTACATTAAAGGTATCATTGGGCTTTTAAGAGTTTCCATATTCCATCCCATCCCGCCTTGACCAAAAGCAAAAAGAAGAAAAACTGGTAAAGTGAGAAGAATCTTTGTGTTTTGTGGTTTGTAACACTCTGAATATATTATACTCAGAATGTCCTCGACATGCAACAAACCACACTTCAGTTAGGAATTCACCTTGAGTATTCACTATTTATTATAGCATCTGAGCTTAAGAGCTTTCCCTGTGCCCAAAAAGCTGGTACTGATGGGAAAGGGGCAAGCTGCTTCAAGGTCATGGAAAGAAATGAAAATGGACATGTCAGAGATGGTTTTAATTTCTCTTGCTGTTGGATGAAGCTGTAAAAAAATTAATTGCATGTTGTTTCTCTTATCGTTTTATATATATAATAGACCTATTGTTTTTGCAGGATACTGCCCATAGTCACGTAAAACTACAAATGCCTAATCAACATTACAGTGAGCATAGAGCACATGTTCAGCTACTGTAGATAAACTATATTAACCAAGCTGAACAAAGAAATACTGCATGTGGAATGTTTTTAATCATTTTTTAAAACATTTACAACTATTTAAAACAAAAGTTACAAACAGAATTGACCTGCAGTTGCATTTTCAAAGTGTTACATAAATAAAACTCATATTTATAAATATTCTCTTTTTATAAACATATAAATAGTTTTTAAAACATAAATACATTTATGCAGGAATAAAGTACATGAATGTACAGCAGCAGCGACAATATACAGCTTTGCGGGTTTTAGTTTTTACACCAATGTCCGCCAGTTTGTAGTGTTTGATGTCTTTCTTATGTTATACATAGGTTGGTTGTTTTAAACATGTTGGTCATAGTCCTCATTTTGTGCTGGTCTGGGTGGCGTTCGTACCAAAAAAATGCTTCTTTTAAGGTTCTGCCTCAGTTGAGGTCCAACCGACACAAAGTTGTCCAAACCTATCGTCTTCTGAGGATTCTGTAAAGATTGAGAAACAAAACATAATTTAGACAAACTCAGCACTAGCTGTGACAAACACATCTCATTATGCTTTCTGTTTGAATGCAAAAATTGCATGTCTTGTTTAACTGAAGGCAAGTCCTTTTGGAGAGGCAAGGGTTTCAAACACACCAGGCCCATTACAGTGTTGGGAGGGAAAATTGAGGGCTCCCATCTAAATAGTATGGGGACTTAGTCACATGTACTTGATGAATCACGCTACACACACCACTGCCAAAACAGTCTGCACTCTGATCTCACTGTGTGCACTGCTAAGAGCCTATTACCACAAGCAAGACTGCAACCTGGTTTCATTTCCGTTTCTTCAGAGTGTTTATTGGGGATTGCCTGGTACCCCCCACCCCCCTTTTCTTTATTTATTTTTGGCCGGTTGGCTGACATTCCTGGAATGTCCACCAGGGGAAGCAGTAGAGCGCCATCTCTACTACACCACTAAATGTGACACCTGCTGCAGTGGAAGTGGCAACCTGTCTCACAGGGGTTCCTCGATTTGGATGAAGTTTTGATTTTTGAATGAAGTCCTCAGTTTTTATTGAATTCAGGCTTATCTACCTTTAACTGAATTTGTAGTACGTAAATGCTGTATAGTTTGGTTGATGGGTTGGAGAAATGGGCTTAATTATGTTCCTTTTCCAGAATATCTTAAATATAGCGTACAAACGTAAATGTCATTGCAATAACTAGGTGGAATGTATTACTCCTACTGAAATCAGTGTTAATTCTCCCACAGACAAAAGATTGAATCAGAACAGCGTGAGAGTGATCTGATTCTGCAGAAAATGATCAAATGATCACTTCATCAAATCATGCATTTGCTACTACCAAGTGGATGTCTTTAATAGAAATAGACTTACCAATATATTCCGATTATTATTTGGAACAGCCCATGCCGCTCTTGGATCCTATTCTGTCCAGCTTGTGTCCAAAGCAACCGCTTTTTGTCATGGATCCTGCCTTCTTGGTTCCTGGTTTGAGCTTTCGCATGCTGGGCTGATCGCTCATGAAGCGCATGCCTTTGGCACGGGTGTCCAGACGGAGGTCCCGCAGTAGCCGAATTCTGGCGCGTATGTTTTCCAATCTGCGCTCCCTCTCGCCAGACGCAAGGAAGTCCGATAGTTCTTCTCCCAGCAAAGATCGTAGAGACTGTAAAAAGATAAATATTCAGAATAAGACTCAGTCGCCACTCAGTCGTGCCATAGATTTGTCTTGAGTTAAATGTTTCTGATTTTTAATTGTGACCAGTAGCGGTCCGAAATGCTGAGACCAGACTTGTCAATAGAAGGCATTGGAAAATATATTCAGATATTTGAGGTTGAAAAATAAACTAAATTGGTTTGTTGCAACCTTGCTTTGTGCTACCGTAACTGGCTACAAATAGCCGTATCTCAAAACAAACAGTTGACTCTCTCGTGATAAACTAACACGATAGTGGCCTAATGAATGCAATAAAAGAACACACACACTGCTCGAAAAATACCTTCCCATGTGGTTCAATAAACATTAGACTACATATGCTAATTCGCGTATTGAGTTTACAGACCAACGAGGATAGAGCAATCTGGTCAGATTGGAGAATCGGTATCTGCCAAATTAATGAAAAGTCAGGTAAAGTGAATTGCTGTCGATTTAGATACTTGAAGCCAATTTGGTGTAGGCTATGCCATAATCCACTGTCAGGTAGCTGCCTTTGCGTTTTGAACCAGTTGGGCACTGCGCCCTCGCCATACCTTGTCCCGCGAATGGCATAGGCTACTGCGCGGTTTAAAAATATTTGAGGTGTGTTTGGCCTACACGGATGGCCATAGTCTTGAAGTAGGTTATGTTTTGGATAAACGTTAGAGGCCAGAGGCAACCACTTGTCATTTCTTGAGCCTTAATAATGCGTGTATGATATTGATGCGCAAATTCTGTACATTCATTCTATTTGCCGTCTGCACTTTTGGACAGCAATTTTGGCACAATAAAAGCATGTAAAGATATACCCAATTGGGTATCACCAACACCTATCCAATCCAATAAACATTTCATTGACATAGAAAACTCAGATATACACAGAAGTATTTCCAGCACCGTCTGTGTCACGAAAGCAGAGCCGGTAGCATGTATCGAGCGCAAATCCGACACCTCAATACTACAGAGCGCATCAGTGGAGCCCCTCTGTTGGTACGAAAGCCTTCTCAATGGGCGCTTAAATGATATCCTGGGCAAGGAGCGCGGCGCACTAAGATACAACAAGTTTTCTCACCTTCTGTTGTGCCGGCGTTAAAGGTTTGGCCTCTGTGCTGACTGAAAGCAGAGCCACCAATAGTCCACAGACAAAAAGATACGAGATGTTCATTCTCATAGTTTGTATGCTGCTGGTCCCGTTGTAAATAAGGTGCGCAAGCAACTGGCTCTTGGCTTCTCCTGCCTATGTCTATACTCCCAAGATTCTCAAGTGCTTTTCTAACTCTAAACGATAGAGCTCAGAGTTTTTATAGTCACGTCCTGTGATGTCACACCGTCCTCCTCCCTTCCGAAACTTGCCAATTTTTTCAAACTACCTGCGTAAAAGCCAGTCGCGTCATTCCATATTATTTCTAATTATTAAAATCAATGACACCGATCATTATATCTGTATTCCTTCTTTATTGAAGAACGATGTTAATCTTAAAAGAGAAGTGTTTACAGGATGCGAACATGCTTCAGAAACAGCTTGAGACGTGCATGTATTGTAGGTAAACAATAAAAGCGGTCCATTTTAATATCTGGAAACGTAGCATGGTGCTAATATCTATCTAATTGGCCTCACAAAATAAGATGAAACAATCATGACACTCAAATCACCACCATCTCTAAAGAGGATACTGCGCAAAGCCACAATCAAAACTGATGAACTAACCAAATTTATGTTTGATAGAAGTGAGGAATCAAAATGATTATTGGTCTTTAACCACAGTCTTGTAGTCCTTGGGATGTTAACCCACGTGGTTATCTCTTTTAGGCAAATCGTCCTTTTAATTTTATTGGGATATAACAATACTCAGTCTGATAGGGAAAAATACATTTAAGCCTACATGGCATACGTGCATTTGAAAATGTCTGACATCAATAGAAAATCCCCTGTGGTACTTTTTGTTGTGATAGGTGATTTGGTAAGAGCATAGTAACACATTGTTGATTTCCAGTGATTAATACGCAGGTATGTGAAATGATTTGTAGTTTTTTTATTGAAGGCATTGCAAAATAGAAATTAACCACAGGGTAGGTCTCGGTAAACATAAAACTATGCTTCATGCTTTTTTCAACTGATGTATTAAATCTCTCATCTCTGAAAACGTGTTCACTTTAAATCGTCCGTCTCTGTTCTAATTGCACGCGACATCCGCGTGGTTACTCCAAAATGTAACGCGCCTCTCCTTCGCTAGTTCATTACCATTTCCCGCCACATACTATGTCATGAAAGATATGATGAGACTGCATAGCAGTAGTTTCTATTGGTGAGACTCTGTCCCCAAAAGTAAAGACGCCTGTGTAAGAAGCACCTTCTGCTTTGAGACACAGAGTGGCAGTGTAAGCTATGCAGAAACGTTTAGGACCCGCTGAACCTTAGTAGGTGATGCAGTGGTCAAAATCTGATTTGACTTCACTTTGTACCTACAGTATGTTGTTTGTTGATGGTTGAACTTCAACTTAATTGATTTTGTTGGCTGGCTTTTTTAATCTGCTATGGTATGCCTATCGCCACTTTACATAAAATCAGACCTATACATTGTAGAAGTACTGATCCATTTTTTTTTAAATTTATATACGCATAATCCTAGGCTATTATATTCTTGGTCTTGGGCGAATCAACTCCTTCCTTAATCCTGGGCATACTAGGCTGTGATTGTGGCATTGATGGAGTACTGTACATCTGACACCTTATACCCTGACAGTGAAAGGGAAAAAGATGCTGCCAATTACAAAAAGTGACCCAAACAATATGTGGCTTTTTGGATGGAGACCAATCTGTGCGATTCAGACGGGGTCGGAGTGTGGATGTTGATGATTTGCGACAGTGGCCCTAGCCCCTTTTGAGGTAGGTACGTAGTGGTGATGGAGATGGTGGAGGTGGCCCTTGGCAATGAGGTCTGATGCCAGAATACCCACAATGCTGCCAGACTATGACTTATTGAGGGGAGAACCTGAAAGAGTGTTCACAACATGGCTATGGGCAGAAAAAATCTGGGTGTGTGGTGCATTACATGGTCTGCCTTGTTTGTACTCTTGTCCAAAGGTCAAAGTTCAGGCAAATGTGGTTGATGTCCAGCAAAAGAAAACTGACATGTGTTGGTCACTGGAGAGGGCTTAAGATTCTCCATGAATCTGTAGGCATTGCTTAGTAGTAATGGCAATGCAGATGGAAGTGCAGAGGTGTGGAGATAAGTTTAGGCTACTAAAGCAACCCAAATTAGCCACTTAGCTCATTTATGCTGCTTTACGTTAAAGGTGAAGTCCTTGAACCTGGCAGAATTGACAACCGAGGTCAAAAGTCAGTCAAAGGCAGTCATCCCTTCCCTGCTGCTAAGGAAACATTGTTGATCGTCTGGAAGTTTATGGCTCGGTTCAAGACACTTTGTTTCCCAGGGCCACAAAAGTTTTGACTGCACATAGAACAGACAGCTAAAAAAGGTAGGCTATTCAATGAATGACTAAACAAGTGCATTATACTGTCAGTATATAAGATAGCACCTTCCACTTCTACTCTAAGGAGCACTCTATTAGGCACCTTGGCAGGAAAAAAAAACAAAAAAACAAAACGTACAATACACTTGTCAGCTTGAACAACTTGTCAGACCCTGTCCTGAAATAGAATGATTATTATATTCCTGAGTGAGGTGTGTCTTTAACAAAACTGTCCATCAGTTAAATGTGTGTGAATTTATTGGCCACAGTCTTAATAATTGTTGTTTCACAGAACCACATTGCACTCTGTGTGCCAAACATGCTGAATATGACTTTCTAAAAATCACTTTTTATAAAATCACTGACCACAAAGGGTTTAACGGTTCACAGCAAAAGGGAAATAATAAATCCCTAGGCAGGGAATGTTCTTAAATGAAAAAAAGAAACCCTACTGTTTGCTCACAACTGTGTAAGTGTGCCTTATGGAATGTTTGACCTTTGAATAAAGCCACTGATCTCATCACAGTGATGTTTTTTTCCTAGGAAATGCAAAAGACACTTTCCAAAGGGGTTTGTGGCAGCCACCTTATTGCACGCCTTGAATGGACCTACTGGTAAGACCCTGTTCTATATTTTATTAGTATTAATCAGGATCTCTGTGAATGCCATTGGCACATGCATCACAACAACACATTTTCAATGGGACTTAGATTGGGCAGAGAGGCATGTGCCAGTGTGGAGTGAGTTTTTCATTTTGTTAAAAGCAGACAAAGATGCTGGTTGCATCTTTCCGTAACCCTTCTACTCATGCTCCTACGACTCATAGGCTACTGTTTAGTACAGTATGTGGCCAGCCACTTTAAAGCATGACATGATAATGCAAAACTATTTTGATGTTCAATTACTTCATCTTATCTGCAAGCTCTTTGGCAATACTGTTCACCTTCGAAGCAACTTTTTCAATCATCCGTCTGTTTTTGTATGGCCAAGTTAGCGTTTTTTGGCTGACTTAAATGTAATTAAAACCCACAAAAAATCAAGCACAACTCTTCTATCTCACCCTAGGCTGTTTTGATCGTACTGTTTATGTGCGTTGTTTGTTTAACACATTGTGCTCCACTTTCTTCCTAATTTTAATACCAATAGTCCACGTGACCAATAAGCCTGTTTCCATCCAACTTGTGAATTTGTCAAATTTGACCATTCCAAATAAATTCTGTGTGGAAACATTAAAATCCTCAAAAACAAATAAGTTTGAGGGAAGTTGATCAACGAGGGGTTTGATTCCGTTTTAGGAGGTGTTTTAGTAGCTGTTCTCAATTCCTCCTTAGATTAGGAGAGTGTCATTGAGTGTCCACTCTTCTCCACAACAGGGTAGGTGGAAACATGCAGACATTGTTTTTTAAGCTAATGCATGCCAATGAGTTGCATGCAATCTCACATACAGAACCTACAGTATGGCCACACAGATGCAGCTGAGATAGATGCATCAGCAGGCGGACTTGAGAAGACTTATCACCCTCAAATGCCACCTCATGCTCATTCCTACCTCTTATGTTTTCAAAGTAAATGAAAAAATAATTGAATAGGTACACATGCTGTTTGAATTAAGGTTCACATGAATATGTTTTATTGAAAAAGAGAAGGCATTGGTATTGCCATCATGTGTAAAGACTGTGTCCATGTTGTGGCATAGGAAATTAATTTTAAATACACAAAATATATTGGAATGATGATAAATCCATTATCACATAGTGACATTCAAATTCAAATATCTAATGGCAACATATAATTACATCTAATTATAAAAGGACTTTTATTACCTGAAGGTACCCATCATATCATAGATAGTTTTTTCTCTCAAAATATCTTATGTGGTACTACTGCATTGTAAGTCATAATTTGTCACCACTACATTACATATAGTAAAGAACCTTCCAGGCAGTGCTACCTAGTTCCTGTGTCCTAAGCTGGAAAATCCCACTCACCCCCTTAGAATAGTGTGAGAGCAGGCTAAGGACACTGGTTCTCAGGAAAGAGACTACTTTGTCAGTTTCCTTTGGCCTTACTCAGTGGTAGATATTGCTTTCTGAACTTGTTCAACACACCTCACGTCATACTTTTCAGTATAAGAATTTTTTTTTCCTCTTAATTTTTTATTTTAATTTTTAACAAGCAGGGGACACTTTTTTGCATTGCCACAAGTGTGGTGTTACAAGTTTTTTTTTCTGCTCTTGTCGTACGTTTAACGATGTTACCAATTTTTTCCCAATGACATCATGACGAATATTTAGAGCATTTTTTAAGCCCTGGCCACAAAATGTTATATGCCTAATTTTTAATACGTTTTTCAGCTTTCATGTGGCGGAAAAAAACTATAGAAACCTACTGGTTAACATTAGGGAAGCTGTGTGAATGTGGCCGGTGGTGGAGCCCCATGCCTGCTCAGTGTAATGCACTTCCCCCTTGGTGCGAGTCTCAGCCAGGATTGAGTGTCTCTGTTTCTCCACTGGGGTTAGCTCAAGACAAACTACAAGCCTGTTACAGTCCTATAAATAACGGTTTTATTATGTTGGGGTTTTTTTTTCTTTTTTTTTTTTTTAATGCATTTTGCAAAGTGCAGCGCTGAAGGCTTTCGCATGTGGGGACCGTTGAGTCTGCCATGGACCCTGGGTCTAGTGGCATGAGGAGGGGATATTGATGTAAGAGGTCATCAGACTTCCTCCAGTGTGACGCTGGCTGGGTGGGGAGATCCTGCTCTCTGGCCTAATAAACACAGCCATCTCGAGGCCCATCCTCTCACCCACTCCTCGTTAGAAGTGAGATTGGCAAAGGGATCTTTTCACCCTGTTGCCTCTGCAAGGAGGGATCATGAAGTCACTTTGCCCACCATACAGTACTGTACATGGTCTTTTAGGACAGCTACATTATAAAAACCCAACAAAATATGGAAGATGGAAAAGCCAGAGCTGGAACATTTCTAAACATAGTTCTGTGCCTGGAGATGCACAGATGAGAAAGAGCTCGTCCTTGTTTAAAAACATGCAGTTATGCGTGTCTTATTGTGTTTCCATAACCATATAACCAAGTGGTATTTGTTAAGATTCTAATGGAAGGAATGACAGCTCGTGAACTGGCAAACATGTTGTTGTGCCGTCTGTGCTCTACACTCGCTAAAGTGTTGTAGCCTACTATCTGTGATCTTAAATATAACGGGTCAGATGATGGAATAAAATTAACAATTCAATCAAACCATAGACCATGCTCCCATGTCATATTGCTACCTTAGAACAATTACTCTAAGCTTAAGTAGCTAATCTGAGACTAATTTGATTTTAATTTGTGAATTGAAAAGAGGGGAAGAGGTACATGCTGTTTTTGATTCTGAAGCTTATGCTCAATTATTTCATAAGTTTCTATCTAATTTAGTCTTTAGGTTCGTAATTAAATCATTCAAACAGAAGCATATAGATCCCCACAGAGATATATTGTGTAACAGGTACAGTTCACAAGTCTGAATATCTTCACACCCGCTCTTGCATATGCTTTCATTCACAAGGTCAGTGGACCAATAAAAATGTTTGCTGCAATGTCTGAGCTCAGACTACTTTTAAAGAGTGACGTAAGAAACCAGCCGTTCCTCAAAATCCAGAGCACTCTCACTCTTGTGAAGCAGGGTCCTGTTCCTTTCCCACAGCAACATGCACTTCAAGAACAGAGCAAGGAGACCTGTGCAATCCAAAAAGGAATAGGATGTCTTGTAAAAATCAATCTAAATTCTGTGATGAGTTTCTCAAGTAAAATTGCCTTGTCTTATTTTATCTGAAGAGCTACAGGCCATACTATAGTCTTGGGTAAAGAAAAAGCCCTCTTTGACCTCTGACGGCTCATAGTGAGACATAGTTTGCAGCTTCCCACTGCATGTGGAGTGGCACGTCTTAATCACATCGAAGCCAGACCCCAGACCACATGCCATACTTGTAGCAAATACTCAAAACAACAGAGATGCTCTGTTTGACATAACATTTGACACCCGAAAAAAGGCTACAATAGCAAATGTCGTCTTTCAACCTCTGGATGCAAGTATGGAGTTGAGAGACACCATACTACTGTAGGTCCGCTGGATGACAGAAGGTCTTTGTGGTTTGTGCCTCCATTGGATGAGTTTTGATGAATGTGATTGGGCTTCACGCCTCTGCACAGGCATTTCAGTTCATTGTCATTAGTGCAGTGGCAGCTATTGTAAAACGAACAGGAGTCCTCCAGTTACATCTAATCAGTGATAATTAGTCAGGCCATATTAATCAAATGACCATTCCCAAGAGTAGAGTTACTGTGACCTATGTTGTGACGCTGCTAGGTTCTTTGGCCACTCGCTTTTGACAGGGATGACTTCAGAGGCAGATGTGATGCTAGCAATGGCAGACACACACCTTCCACATCACACAGTCGGTCCCGGGATGAGAACGTGGTATCCAGTTCTCAACAAATGGAGACCAGACGGATCAGAGTGGTAATTGTAGGAGCAGCCTAGCACCCTTCCAACAGGCCATTACATGCGTCACCATGATTTCATTTAGCAGCTGAAACTGTTAAAAAGGATATCATTTATCAGTGCAGTGATTATTTCTTCTGTGACTTAAACAAACATCTTTATTGCTATGGAACATGGTCTGTTTGTGTTGTCAGGATAAAATGACACTTTGGCTGCCAGACCACAGCTCATGGTGTCAGCTGTTTGTGTAAAGCCAGTAATTTACCCCTTGAATTTACTTGGTGGGCCTAGTAATTTTAGTAAATTATTTCGGTGGCATCTGATTTTGATTTGCATGACATAAGATGCTCTCATTTCTGTGACATTGGTGTGATGCTGGGAAGAGGATTATGAGAGCCGAATGAAGGAACGGAGTGCCATAAACTTGTAGGTCACGTATGTTGTGCCAAAAGGAAGTCTTTTGACTGTAGTGGCAATAATAAATGGATAGGCTGTAACCATGCTCTGTTTTGAAAATGAGAAGAGTAGAAGAGGCTTGGGTAAAATAAAGTTGTGTATTGAGCAGTGTGTTAATGTGTTTAAACATGTCAGCAGAAGTCTCCTTTTAATAGATTACTTCTGATATTCCACAACTGTTACATTAGGAAGGCACTGAAATTCTGACAGTTCCAACGGTGCAAGACCATTGCACAATCAGTGTTTCCATCATTAGTTCAGAAGATGTACTTGCCATAATATTGTGCATTTTACTCCAACATTATGCATAGAGTTGTACTGTGGAATGGGTGGATGTGATCTTTAATATTTTAATTTCTTTGTTGTACTTTGGTGAGGTGGAGAAGAACACTTTGCGTGACATTTCAAGGCATGATCACATAAGTACCTTTGCAATTTTTTTTTTTTTTTTTTTTGGTAAAAAGATATGGTCCATCTGTTCAACCTCAGTTTTGCTTATATGGCAAAAAATTAAACATGTGTGAATAAGCAAAAGAAATAGGCTCACAAGCCATTTTATGTTTGATGTAGAAAGCAGTAGATTACATCAGACTGATACAGTTTGGTCTGAAATCCTGGCCATGTCAGTACCGCACTACAGAGGCGTTTTGCACGCCACGGCTGCTTGCAGTCCCGTCACGGGATCCGAGGAGCAGGGGGGCTTTTACGCGCAGACAGGCTGCCCTGGTGAGCTTTCAAAGAAACGTCTCATTTTTATGACATATGCCCGATATCCAGGGCAAGTCTTTTGCGTCAAGTGGCGAAGAATTGCGTTTTGCTGTTGACATGTTCAGCAGCAGGCCACACAGGGCTTGAACAGCATTAGAGTGAAAGAAACACGCAGCTGTTGTGTTTGTAGAAATATTTAACAAATATTCAATTTTGCAATTTGAAAAACTGGAGCCAATGAGTTCAGTGCCAGTCAAGGGTGGAATGTGGTCTGCCTTTGGTTTGTTAACCAAAGCATACAGAAAACCTCAAAGAAGTCGACAGCACAAACAAGGCCATTTATTGGGGCATTGCCATTACAGGTGTCATCATTTTGCAAGAGGAACACAATGAGCAAAAATCATGTTTCACCATGCAGGCACGTCTAATTTAATATGTGTGTTGTGTCTGCTTTCAGCCTGTCTGGAATATATCATGATATATTCTTTTTTTATATATACACAAACACCCATTATACAGTATATACATCATGCTATTTCGTACTTGACGCTTGACTACGAGCCCTGAATGCTCATAGCCTTTTCTTTTGTATAGCACACTGCTTAATCCTCCCACTTTATAGCAGTAACATCTCTTGACATTGCTAATTAGAGGGATTTTCTTGATTGTTAAAATGACAAAATAATTCCACACAGCGCAGTTGCTGTGCACCACCATTTTTTCCCCCCCAGAGGTTTCAGAAGGAGTTATTCTGTGGTTATGTATAGTCCATTGGTCAGGATTTCTTTGCTTTGTGCTGAGTGAGCACAGGTTAGACTATGCATTTCATAGGACATGCAGTTTGTACTTTACTTCAGAGTCTGAATGAGTGAAGCAATGTCGAGGCTTTGCTGCTTTAACCCAAATTTTACAGTAGGAAGGACTGAAGCATCTGGAGGCTAACCACTGTGCTGGGATCACCCATTTAATGTTGGTTGGTCCGGGCGGCGGTTCAAAACCGGCATCTCTTGGCTCGTGTGCCGTTGCTGGACTATCGGAGCGTTCCCATGGAAAAGCAGTTAAAGTCACCATGGCGACTCATGATGAGGAACTTGTTTCCATCAGGTCTTGTCCTCCTCAATGCGTCTGTGGCCTTCAGATCATTCTGCCATTGTGAGTCAGGCGTTTCATTTTTGTACGTGAGGTTGACCTTTGCCTCCGAATGGTGGCAGAGGATGGGCACTTGTGCAGGTGTTTGTTGCCATTTGAGTTATTTACCTAGATTCTTTCAGCCCAACTGCAGACTTGGTGGCAGCGGCACTTGTTGTTGTTACGCCCCAGACCTGCAGTTGCCATGTAAACTAACTTTTCCACTTTGAGAGCTTTGCCAGTTGTCCTCCAAAACGAACCCGAGCTGATTGTTCCGGATTGTGCAGGGGAATCAAATTAATGTCTTGTAATGCCTATAAAGGCTGCGTTTGAAGCATTATGCACAAGGGTGTGGGCCTGTTTGATTTTTTTCCATCGTTATTTCCGCTTATCCCATCTGAAGCATTTTCAGCTTTTAGTAATTAACCGTTGATCTAGGCATTAGTAAGTAGAATAGGGACCTCAGAAAATCAGCAAAGAAGTCACATATAGCCAATGAAGTGTTTATTTATTTGTCCTTTTAAATGTCAAAGTATAAATAGGCAGGTTGAACATGGGCCATGCCAGTGCTTTTTTTTAAGCCCTCAAGAAGGAGACTCCTCTTGCGGGTGAAAGACATTTAAGTGTTGAAATGTAGAGTGTAGGATGGGCATGAGACTTGTACCACATCAATGGCTTCTCATCTGATATTGAAAACAATTTTCATCACACTCACTTTTTTCCCCTACATAATTACTGTGGTTGCAACCACTTAATTCATGTTCCTTATCAATATGAAAATGTAAACAGAAACTTTCAAAGGGATTTTTCTCCTTACTCATCTAAAACATTCAGCCATGTCCTCAGTTACACTTTGGGAGTCATTTAGACTTAGAATTTGTATTTTATAAACTTTCCTGGGAAAACCTACCAGACCGGTGAAAACACATTTTTAAAAGAAGACCTTAAGGCAATGTGGCTTCTTTTGGCAAAGTAGTGAGATAGTCATCAAAGTACATCAAAATCTCAGTTTTATTTTTTTGAAGATTATCTTTTTAATTTATCATTGCTCAGTAATGACAGGGAACAGGTTGCCAGTGCCAACACTGATTGATTTAGAAACTTCTTTGTGCAAATACTTAAAATAAACAGTGATGTGTAAATGATTGTGGAATTTCATTAGAAAGTGCTGATTTCTGCCTCTAACAACTTCGCCAAAATGTTTGATGATTTACTGAGTCCTGACATGGACATAAATGTTTTATGGAAGGCCATTAATTGGTTTCACAGACAGACATCAAACATATGAAGTCTCTTTAATATTGCTCTTATCATAACTCATCTAAATTCTCACACTTTCTCATATATGATTTACCATTGATGAGAAAGTAATTAATCTGAGATGACTCAAAGTAGCCTGGTCTGTTTGTCAGGGTCATTATCATTTTCATATGTTCCATGATTCACCACTAGTGTGTCCTGAGAATGCAGATCCACTCAGGGTCTAACTGCCACATTTGAGAGAAAAGGAAAAGAAGGGGTTGGTTTGCCAAAAAAAAAAAAAAAATACTCATAGAGCGGAAGGGAAACCTTTCAATGACCGGGCAAGCGGGTAGCAATAAACTTTGGAGCTCTTCGTTTTACAAGACAAGGGGGCTACCATTATTTTAGGGAGGGGCTTTCCCAAATTATGGCCATCATTTGTCATCACATTGGTGTATGGTTGCTTTCCTTGGAGGCTTCTGCGATTGATTTTTAAAACAGTAGACCAGCCCACGGGGACTGGTGTGGTCTAGCGCTTGCTCTCAGACCAGAAAAACCCAAATGTAGCCCCGGGCCCTAGGCTTCAGTACTCTGTCACTCAGAACCCAATTTCAGCTGTCCTTACCTCATTCTAAAATAAGCCATTTACTGGTCCTTTGGAGGATCCACTCTTAGGCCTTTCACTAGCGAGTAAACGTAAAGAGGAGTTCATTTTGGCTAGCCTGGTGACGTCACCAACCCACACATTTCATTGTGGTCATTGTAGTCTGAGCACCCTTGATTGGATTTAGCTATGGGTTGGCTATCAGTAATATCTGTCAGTCAAAACGACAGAGAAATACAGTAGTCTGTGTGGGCTTGTGCAGAGCAGGTGCAAACTCAGTTTTAAGTCTGAGTAGCTAAGCACTAGGTTAAAGAGCCATAACTTCTTTCAGAATATAGACTGTTTTACTTTCATTCATATCGAAACACACTGAAATGTACTTTTCATGGCTTTTATGGCCAGGTAAAAAATCTGCCGGACCCATACCTTGCCAGTGCAATTCTTAAAGACTTATTTTGTAACCACTCTACTAGCCGCCTTCACATTAGCAAGGCTGGAGTCCGTAGATGCGACAACAAAACTAATTATTAATATTAATTTTCTATGAGGGTACGGAGACCGCATGCGAAGGGGTCCGAAACGATGAGGTGCGGTACGGTGCGATGACGACAAGCCTCCGGATACGTTGAAAAAATTGAACTCGCCCGACAGTTTCGGATCCGACAGAGCCAACGGTTGAGTGCTTTGCTATGGTTACATCCAAACACTGATTAAAAATGCCTAAATATCAGCATAATCTGACAATATTTTCATATTTTATAACTGCAAAACACAATAAATGAGCATTTTGTTGGGTCATAAGTGTGACAGACAGTTAAATACAGGTTCCACTGAAAGTTACATGAACTATCGATTCACTGCCATTTCCCACGCTATATCGAGAGCTGCGGTTGAAATGTATGTGCCATCCAAATGCGGTGGGGGGCGTTTTGCGAAAAACAGAGCTGAAAACTTATGCCAATGTGAAGGCGGCTTTAGCAGTGCTATCACTCAGAGGTTGATAAAATATACTGACCCAAGCTTGTGCTCGACACAGCAGGTGTACCACAGCAAGATTATGATGAATACTTTGGATTGGAATGGGTTCAATGATCAATATCACAAAATCTTAATAGAAACCTTAGAAATTACAGGAATATTATGATTTGGATATTTTCCGCATTTGGTAAAACTTTGTACCCAAGTCCGTACGTTGAACCTAGCACTTTTTTCTCATGTATGGTGCCTGAAAATAAATACTTTGAATGCAAATTTTAGTCTAATTTCTGTTAAAAAAAATGCATAGTTTTATCTGCTCATTTCATTCTCTCTAACATGTATGTCAGTGGCCCTTTTTTGTGACTCAGTGGGCGTTTCATGCAAGCCTGATCCTGGCACCAAGAACAACATGCTGCTAAGGCAACTCACTGTCTTTGCTTTTGCCTCCAAGCACTTTATGTCCCAATTAAGCCTCAGAAAAAAATGTGAGAATGAATAAATGAAAGAGGATATGTTATGTAAAGGTTATTTTACCTCTGGCGAATATAATAATAATAAAAAAAACAACTCAGGATGTGTTTTTGGCAGCTAATTTACTGCTCATGTCAATGTCATTTACTCAGTTTGACTGCGTAATTTATGTACATGATTACGTTTACAATACAGTGTTTCCTTTCTTAAGGGTCAACTCAGTTAACATGTTTGGCTTTAACGAGTTTGGTATGCAGTGCTAATGAAGGATTTTATAGTACAACGATAAACAGATCTAAGTACATGTAAAAGAGTTGAAATCACACTCAAGGATTTTGAATGGATAACAAATTAAGCCTTGATAACTCTTGGAATAGCCTACCCACAGTGGTAACAACCTTAATCGCACATGATGTTAATTACACTTGAAAAATGTAATCAACAGAAACAGTACAGAAATTCCATTATTTGTGAACATGGAATGATATTCTATAATTATTTTAAAAAGAAAAAAAAAAGAAAATATTAGTGCCATCATAAATTAATGAATCAAAGAATCTACCTGTCAATAATATTTTTTAACATTGTAAATACTTGTAAGGCATGCAATATAGGGAATATAACTAGTGAATTAATCAAAAGAGAAACACTAAAGGATTATGCTTGATTATGATTTATGCATTTAGTATTTCTCTGGGCTTTTTGCCATTAGGCTACCTCGCCTTGAAAATGACTCAAATAAAATCTTCAGTGACTTACATGAATTAATTACCTCTCAAAACAAACAAAAGTATTCAGTCTACAGTCACCGGTGAGAGGGCCTATCTGCATGTTCTTTTAGCGCAGTGCTGTGTGAGCATGCGTGCCGCTAACAGAGAGCCTCCCTCAAACAGAAGCAAAAGAGCCGTAACCCAAGAGATCCTGTGTGGCCTGGAAGCGCACAGTCTTCCTGCATCAGATGAGGGCCGACGGAGCGGAGCGTTCTTGGCAGATGGCCCCGCTCTCTGGGCTCCCGACTGTCTTCGCCCTGTTCTCTCCTGCCTGCTGCCTCCTCCTGAGGCATCTTCCTTCAGCTACTGATTGACTTCCCCCAAGGGGCCTCTCACTTTTGCACAGTCATCACTGTTCAGCGTCAAGTTGCCCCGCCACTGCCAAACCCTCTTTTCCGCCTCACGGAGGCTCATCTGTCCAGATGCAAACAATGCTTTTCTGTGTCAGCTACTTAAGGGGAAAAAAAAAGAAAGAAAGAAAGAAAGAAAGAAAAAAGCCGTAAAAAAGTTGCACTTTTTGTCTTACTTCTTCCCTCCACCACCACCCACTCTACCACACACAGTCACTTTTTACTCTGCATGTCAAATTTGCTTCAGGGTGCTTCACTCCTCAATCATGTTTCCCACTGCCTTAATTACCATCTCAGTTTGTCATTTTTGTGGTTTTTGTTTAGACAATGCTGGGGCCGACTGAACAGGTTTCGTCAGAGCATTGGTGTGCTTATCTGACTTTCATCACACTACGCTGTGGATCATTTTTCAGTAGCATTAAAAACAGTGGCATCCCTGCGGTGTTTTAGAGGTTTTGATGTCATCCGCCGTGTTTCATTTATCTCCTGAATTTACTGGAACCTACTTACCTCGATACTTACCGTAATGGGATGCCACCATTAGCAAAGTATAAATTGACAGGTGAGGCAATGTCTTCTCTGTTGACATTTGGCATAATTCTGAAATAGCTCTAGATGAGTCAACAAAATGGCAGTACACTAGCCGTTTTACGATTTCGCTCACGTTTTTTGAACAAACGGTTTCAACCAGCCATCCAGAATAGGCGTATGTAAAGTTGTATGGCCATTGGTTTGTTATGAATGACGTCTCGGTGCCATCAAGACTTGTTTTCTGTCTGCAAGAGGGTGAGAGTGGAAATGCTACTCCAAATAGTTTCCATGGTCCACGAGTCATGCAGTGAGTCAAGGAAATCAATTAGAAGAAAATGCATCAAAACAAACTCAGTTTTACCATATGTGCCAATTTAGAGCACTGCGGTGGTTAGTGGAAGTGTACGTGTGGATTTGGGCAGAGGGCTTTTGTACAGTCATAAAGGACAACTTCCTTCCTAGTGGTTTCTTTGTAGCAAGTTACTAGGTCTTAATTGTCTCTTAATTCCCTAATCCTTTCCATTCGTTTCCATGACATTGTGCATTGTGCTTGGCTACATTTCCATTCATGTTTATTGAACCAAACAACCAACAAGCATTAAAACATTAAAAAAAATTACCAGAAAAGAAAATTAAAAAGGCATTTATGAAGCATGGTCTGAACTTTCAGCTTACATCCATAGGCCCAGTGTCCCTGTGTATGTGTCACCCCCTGCATCATGAAATAGCCATAAATGTAGTCTATTATGGCTGCAAGAAACCTCAGCAATATTTTTTTTATACTGGTGTCAAAATATGTGTATAGACATGCCATTGGTTTTGGGGCCCTGAGGCACAGTGCACAGTTGGTGGCTTGTGCCCCTAACCTCAGCACACCCAGACCCAACTTTGCTCACTCTTGCGAGGAAATAGGGTTTGTGTCATGTCTGCCTCTAGCCTGCTTAGTAATGCTCAGCCTTTTAATGTTGCCCTGGATGACAGGAAATAACAGGATTTAACTCCTGCTGGCCATGCTGGAAAGAGTTCCTCAGAAGTCGACTCAAACATGTAGCTGCTGTTTACTTGACCCAGTCAGTAGTGGGATGGGGTGTAACAGTCTATGATGCAACCTGTAGTCTAGGGTTCTGCATGCTACATGCTGTGTGTAGTGTTGAACTCTCACAGATTCACAGTGCACAGGCTATTGACCTTTACCGTAAGAGGATATTTTTTATAATCAATGCTTCTTAAAGATTTGTAGACACATATGACATTTAGGAAGCATTAATGCATAAACAAGCAGCTTAGTCTGGTAGGCCTGCCATGTGTGTGTGTGTGTGTGTGTGTGAGAGAGAGAGAGAGAGAGAGAGAGAGAGAGAGAGAGAGAAGTGCAAGGCCTCTGAGCTCAGATTTTTTAGTCTACATCAACATGTACTGTACTCTA
>JASCQY010000002.1:4181014-4193485 GCA_030264315.1 Sardinella tawilis
GAGTCATGTAAATGTGGGGGGGGGGCTGTAACAGAGATACCTAAAATGCTCGGCTCAGCAGCAACTGTCAAAACTATTATCAGAACACATCGGAGTCATCCCAGACAACCTAAAAATAGGGCTTAATATCAAAAATACAGAGCTTCCGCTTTAAAGGAATTTATCACCATATATGTCAATGGAACTTCATGAAAATGACCATCACTGGTTCATACTGTATGTTTTGATTGCAGACTAATCCACATGGACTGGTGAGAATGTACATCTTGTTGCTATTTTTTTTTTTTAAATCGCTACTTGAGCTTGTGGGACTAGGGATTTCTGACAAGGTGTTGTATTATGCACTTATTACTCTATCTTCAGTTTGCACCAAGTTCCAAACATCTCAGAGACCATTTAACAGGGTTACAAATTTCTTGACAAACATTATTTTTACGGGTGCTGCACCAGTTTTAATAATGTACCAAAATACTGCAATTCACCTGCGTTTTGAACCATAGGGGCATATCGTTCAGTTCAATACAAAACGAAGAACAATTGCATTTCTATATATTGTGCCGAACGATACGCCCCCTATGGTTCAATACACAATGTGAATCGCGTGAATTACATTATCAATTGTCAAGCATCTACAATACTGTATGTACATGTAGTGAGGGAGAGAAGAGAGGGAGAGAACTTTACAACTTATCTATCTATTAAGGCAAGGAACATCTGTCTGTGTGTCACTCTGTCTGTCTGTTCCACACATAACTCTTGAACCACTCATCTGACTGACGTCAAATTTGCAATGGGATATACCTATTGGTTAACCAATCTTTCACCAATCTTGCAGCAACATGCCGACACACGCACACCCACATGGGAAAGCAGTCTGTTAAAATGTGCATTTCAAACAATTGCTGTGTGTTGACTGTGTTCTGTGGAAATCGGCTTTGATGACGTTCATTCAAAAAATTAATTCAGTGTCTGTAACACTGGCTTCTAGACTATGCCGTTGGCTTGCATTTTACCATTTTTCAACAACAGCAAAATGCATGGGTATGCAATGTGTCTAATAATGTCACAAACCGTTTCATTAGCTGCAACTCTTTTCACCTGACTACTTTGTATCGGCTTGGCAACATTCCTCCAAGGAAAAAAGGCTCTACTAACTGCATGGACCTGAAACTACATCATCTCCGATTCAACATGATCTATCGTCACCGATGTAACAGGTTTCATGGAAAACACCATCTGACTGGTGTTGTAGTAAGTCTCAATAGTCATGACTGGAATTAGTGTCCACAGATGACAAATCCTGAATGAGCACACAGCTCCCATGGAGCAGCGGGTCACAATGTCACCATGCAGTGGAAACAGATACAGTAGATCGCCCCTTCCGTCTGACGGCACAGGCGTGGCAGAAGGAGGAGGCAGGAAAAAGACTAGCAGTGCTATTCAGGCCTACAGCCAGTTCTCCATACGCCAACATAGATAATAAATCCTATTGAGGAAATGGGGGTAGCATTTAGCAGTTTGTTCAAAAGACTAGTGAATAGAGTTTCTGTCAGGCTGTACTCAGGGCTACAGAAGAGATACTGCATTTTAATACATGGATTCATAAATGATTCCGTGATGTAGTCAGAGTCTGTACACCTTAAACAGGAATCATGGTGATTATTTACATCCATGATGTCATCATGACAGCTATGTCTGACGTCCAACTATGGTTATGTGGTTAGACTAATAAAAAGTGGATTAAACGCTGTTTCCAAATAATGTGGAATGACTCATGCACTTTCTCTAGAACTGATCTTAGGAATGTTTTTTTTTTTCTGTGCACTTCCCAAACATTCCTAAATGCACCTGCACTGTTCTTAAGATCTTCTTAAGGAGCGCTGTCCACATTAACAGTGCTGAAATATCAACTAATTTAGGGACACCAGGTAATATTAGGTCATAGTTGCCATTTGAACTTTGTTCTTAGGTGTGCATACAATAAAAAAAATGCTGACATGCAGACCAAAATGTGCTTTGGTGGGGCTTTAAGGCTTTGGTGTAGTACCGTGCAATCGGATCTCCGTTTCCAAGTCATCTTCCGAGCTCAAAAGCAAGAAGTGATGTAATTGTGTGTCCCCTCATCTCACAAGTCTGAGTACGAACTCTGAGCGTTTAGCAGAGTTAAAATGTCCAATATGGTGGCGCCCATGAATAGCAAAACAGAGCAAAAGAGATATATTGTTAATTTGCAGTTCACTACTACTTGTGTCATTACATTATTTGTATGATGTTCCCATCTTTTGTTATATTGCTACAACGCTTGTTGTAGCTAAATACTTTGTAATGACCCATTTTAAACTGCCACTGCTATTGACTAATAACCACTATAAGCAGGTGATGCCAACAGGCCAGGCTACACAAACAAAATGTTAGAGCAGTCGCCTTGGATGGAACGCACTATACATGACCAAAATAAATGGAGTTCTACAGTCAACAAATCCCTTGAGCTGCATAGGGTACCTTTAATAAAAAGTAAACAGACTAATGAACTATTTTGTTCATTTGTCTTCTCAAAGTATTTTTTATTTTTTACTGTGAAATTCACCACTTATTACTTCAGAACACAGAGGACATTAATGAACTGGAAGATACAAATATAGAGCAGGCGTGTGAAACTCATCGGGACACATAAGCATTATACTTTCCCTCAGAGGGACGCCACACCTTGTTTACACGTGTGACAACAAACTCTCGGGTCAAAGAAATGCACGTTTACTCATATTTCTGACCATCACCAACACAGTCCTTTCCAACCTAAACTCAATTATTATTATTTTGTGAATCGTTAAAGCTATTTTCAAGCAGGCTACATAGCTACAATCCTTCAAGTGTTTTGAGTCGGGCCACATGAAATGACGTGAAGGGCCGGATCCGGTACCCCCTGATATAGAGTAACAATGCTGTGAAATTTGTGACAAAGATTGGGTAAAATGAACACATACTTCCTTGATTCTTCCCTCAAAACATTACACAATTGTCAACTACAATAGGGGGAATCCCACCCAGCAAAAGCAATCCAATCAAAGCTGTAAGCACTGTGATGTCACACTATGTGTCACACTAAGTGATGTGGCTCAGGCTTGAGGTACTGTAGGGGTCCACCCTGGCAACCCTCTCTGTGCCTCCTTGTCAAAAGGATGACGTTTTGCCCAGGCTTTCCCCTAATCTCACCAATGCAGCTGTGTGAGTAAGTCCAGCTACCCTATTCAAGAGACTGCCTGCAGAAAAGATAACAGACTCATTTGAATGGTTGCCAATTTATTACAATACAGGAAGAAACAAGAAGATACCCAACCCTAATCCTGCATCCACCTCCCCTCCCTTTCCCTCTTTCCCTACTCATTCATAACATCCTCATCCTCTCTTGTTCATCAGAATCCTGTTTCCCAGGTGACTCATCGTTTTTAAACTGCACTTTCATAATTGATAACTACAGTCTCTGTCAGCACATTTGATTAATGGTGTCTTTGACACCTCTGCCTGTTCATCAAGGAAATACACTGCCACCCACAGATGCTTATTAACCTTTGAACCCTTCTGACAAACTGGGCGCTCTCTCCTTAAAACAATACTTTTGGGTCCTCTCCATGAAGCTTGCCATGATGTTGGCTTGAAGTTGGAAAAGCACTGAAGAGTAAATATTACTGAAACACTTGAACATCAACGGGAGAAACACTTTATATCTTGCAGCAATCTCTGACCAGCGTATACACCAGCCTCGTGATGTGCAATCCGCATGTAAGATATTTTCATTCTATGACTCACCCACAGTCGTCTTAAGCTCAAACCCCAAATGTTGTTAATCAGGACATGTTTTCCTCCATGTTTTTCATTTAACCCCTCTCCCAGTATAATGCATGCTGGGTTTCCTTGAGCCTCACTTCTTCCTTCATCACTGTACAATGCACTTCAGGTTTTTTCCTCTCCAAGAACAGTGCCACAAAGCTGGCTTCAATGGAAATTGTGGCCCATGGTTCCACAGCGAATGATTGCAATTTAAATCCGAAGAAACATAACATCAAAAGGTCACACTAGCAGTAAGGCTCAAGTTGATGCAGAATTCACTGAAGTCAGTGACTTCCATGAAGCCATGGCACCATATATGGTTTCACTCAGACTTGTCTAGTGGTTCTGCATTGGTAGTTATGTAGCGACTTTTTTCTCTGTTGTCATGAACGGTCAATTGTTATCTGTATCACGTGTCAAGCCTTGAGCATGGCTACAGGTGGAAAACCCCTTTGGAATTGATTCATACAAATCAGGTGATTTTATTGGAAATAGTCCATACAACTATGCCTCCAATAACATTTTTTTCATGTTTTTTTATGTTAACATACATGGATATTAAATGCCCTGTAATCTCATACCATTAGACAATCATAAATGGCTGTTTATACCAATATGCTGTATATTCAAATGCTGACTGGGGAAGCACACAGACACATCTAGTTTTCATTACTGCTGTCATTCTGGTGTTTGCCTGAGGTATACAGTATATCTGTATGGGTTTCTCTGTAGCCTATTTTTGTCATGGCTGAGAGGGGGGGGGGGCTAAAACAACACATGAAATGTGTTAAATCATTCAAATCGATTTAAGAGTTGTTTCTGATGGATGGACGTATATGCCTTTTCTGTCACACAAGTTTGATCTCATTTCTTTGGAAGGCCCTTTGTTGGCCATCACATGTGGAGATATTGTTTCCACACAAAGAACAAGTCATCTGCATTACTAATAAGTAGTCATTTTGATTCAAGCTTTCTTGCTGTTTTTCACTGATAAGGAAACTTCTCCCGAAAACCATGTAGTGTCCCATACACAGCTTCATTTCCCAGTGTTTCATGTCTATTGAAATACAGTGCCAAGCAAATAGACAGGAGGAGATTTCTGCACATCCCCATGAGATACCCTTAGATAAAAGCTTTTAAAGAATAACAAGAAACAATACATCTCAGAACAAAAAAAGGGAAAATATTTATCTGGTTGTCATGGTTCTGTCAGATAAAGCATACAGGAAAACAGTGGTAATAATCACAATGTGGTTTGATATGAATCCATTGGTGTCACTATGGCTGGTAAACTGGTGATTCACGAGAGTCAACAATACTGAGTTCTATGTTACCGGTGGTGACAAGTGGACTGGATAGGTCAGGGTTTAGATCCGGCTAGAACAAGTAAAACAGCTTCGCACATGGAACAATAACTATATCTACTCCTGCAGCTGTGAATTGAATTTGAGACACTTCGTATCTTGGTAGATTTGATGTCACGTGCCTGAAATAACGTATACAATATATAAATGGACAGAATATACAGTATGATGTCTTTAAAACGGAATAGTTGATAGTGGAACTGTTGTATAAAAGCAATATGGTACTCGTGATCTTGCCATTTGGTGGACGATTATCGCCATGGCTGTGGTTACATCAGCTTAGCCACAGTTATGGAAGTCGGTTCCATTGGGAAACTAAAGGATTTCTCAGTTGTTTTCTTTGCAAATTTTTACCACCTTTTTGTGTCACTCAAATAAAAATCTTTCTTAACATGACATGACAGTGTAAACAACTGCAGGGATAATGTTGAAATTCATGTCCCATAATAAATTACATGTATGTACACATACTCAGGAACAGACACACACACACACACACACACACACACACACTGATACACACAAAAATATATCACAGTGTACAATCCAATGAGTACATGAGTGTATAATGGTCCAACCTTATATCTTAGCGTTATTGCAAAATGGCTGTAAATTGCATTCCATTGTACTAATATTCCCACTGTCATGTAACAGTTGGCCCCTTTCTACTATAAGTTTACATTGTGTATGAGCTTTGATGGCCTCAAACATTGTATTATGAACCATTTTAATACTGTATGGAGGAGGCCCAATTGTTAGATGTTATGTGAATTAACGTAGCATGTTTTACAATGTCATAACCAGTGGAAACTTATTATATGCATTTATATGTGAGGGCTTGCCCTCAGATCATGCATGTGACGGGAGAGAGAGAGGGAGCCTCACTGGGATCTTTCAGTTTGCCTTACAATAGCAGCAGGAGGCTGCTCTAATTGAGCATGTTTGAGTTCTGATATTATGTCCTTTTTTTACCAAATAGCAGGAACCCAAGAGCTGCTTACAAAATGGAAAAAGTGTGGGGTTGCAGAGGTGTTCAGAGAGCTGAAGAGAACCTAAAGATACTCACGGGGATGCGTACAAGCAGTATGCTGTAAGAGGAGAGAGGGGAAGTTCTGAAATGTCTTTTGTTTTGGGTATTTTGGTTTTGGTTTGAGTACAGAGTCAGAGAAAACCTGACCAGATTAACAGATTGCATGTTAGGTGTGAATGGGATCTATCTAGGAAAGAGGAGGTGAATGGCAGAGAGATTCTTTGCAGACGAATGAATTAACTGGAAATTTTCTCTTGCTTCCTTTGGCAGCGGACTGCTTCCTTTAGCAGAGGTCTGTCCCAGGTGTACTCTTACTGACCTTTCAAGTGTTTACTAAAACATATGTGGCATCTGGGAATTGCCACTTAACGTTCTGCCGTGCCAGAGCCACCGAGGCTTCTTTCTCTCATGTTTCTGCGATATATATATATATATATATATATATAACGGCTGATGTGACATATTAATAATAGCGCTGGCTGAGTTCACATTGTGTCTGCACAGAGCAAAGCCTGGAAGCCCACATGTTTTCATGGCAGGGCCAGAATGCAGGGAAACATGTTGCGCAAATGTTGTTTTGGTCCGCTCCTCAATAGGTGGTGTATTACTATGGAAGGATGGAGAAAATGATGACCCAATACACTTTTCTTAGCACTGGTGATGTAAAGCGCGTTTGTTTACAGAAAGGACAAAAACTGTTTGCCCGAGTGATTATGAGAGCTATTACTTTACATGTGCCTTACATAAAGCTGATTATCATGCATTGCCGGTGGCTGACCAAACATTTCCTCTAAGCTCACATATTGAGGAGATCTGGAAATTCTAGGAGCTTGCAAAGCTAACAGACACTCCTGCTATAATATGAAATCACGATTTCCACAATGCGCAAGAGACAGTTAATTGCGTTTACTTAGACCACTTGGAGACAGGCTTTGTTCTGTCTCTGTAATGTGCTCCAGTTAAACAGCCAAGCCTAGGGAGTCTATGACAGAGCAGTCAGTAACAAATCTAATGATTTTACATGGGCAGGACAGTTGAGGACAGAGACCTGCGTTGTCATGGGGATGTGTCCTGTCATCACATTAGAATCTGCATCACAGAAACAAGTCAAGTTCCCAGTTCAAACCAGATCTGTCTCAATGAAATGTGTCTTGTATAAAAAAAAAAAAAAACATACACATACACTCACCTACATGATCACACACACGCGCACACACACGCCCATCTACCCACGTGTCGTCACACTAGCTGGAAGTTGCACTTCCTTAGTACGTGTTTTGTCTGGGTTTAATGTTTTTACTACACTTCCCCAAACAAAGGAGTAGTTTACAATCTGGCTCAGCACCATGCACTTGACTAACTCTGAGTCACCTCTGCCCTATTTCCTCATTGTTGCTTCTGTAGTAATGCAAAGCCAGTGTGGCAATCACCATGCATCAAGGGATGTCTTGGCCATTGTTCTGCTTTGGCTCACTGCTATGCAGATTAAGTGAGTTTGCCACAGATGATGGTGAAGTGACGCAGTCATTAAAGCAACCCTCCCATTCCAGGACTGCCCCACGTTTCTTCTTTGAGAGCTCTTGATACCTAATCCTGTGCTTTGAAAAGTCGGATGAGTCATGAAGCATGACAGCTTGGGATATTAACAAGGAAGGGACAAATTGTGTTCTTTGCGTAAAGAGTTAGCATTTAACCGCAATCAGTGTCTAGAAACTCTAAATCTCCTTTACTGATGGTCCCTATTAATAAGATAATCTGTAATGATGTACTGTACTATGACTAAACAACTAAATATATCTGCTATAATTCACAAAGGGCAAGTAGAGGGAGCATAGTAGAAAGGGCACATTTTCTAATTTTGTCAGAGTGTGCACGCTGTAGTTTCAAAGACAACAGTCCCAGACTGAGGTGTAGTGGGGGGTATGCAATATCATGTAAGAAAATGACTGCCTTATATTTAAAAAGTCAGAAATAGCCCCTCTGGACTCTGTATTTCCACGTCCAATGCCCACTACACCCCTCGTCCCAGAGTATTATGAATCAATGACTGCCTTAGCATGAACTTCATTATCCGGAATACAAGGCTTATCCTGGTTTTAATCATATTTGTGTTTACATGAACACAGAAAAATCAGGATATTAATATCTCCATTTCGATACTATTATCAAGGTTACTGATTAGAACATTCTACTGGGCTGCTGTCTCCCAGGATTCTGGAGAGTGCCTCTTATGTTTTTTGGTGCTAATCAGCAATCCATCTCCAACGTCACACTTTAGACTCTTTCTCAGCAATTGTCAGAAATCGGGATAAGGTATACATGCAACAGAATCCTGGTTTCTTTCGGAGAACTCCACCAAGCATATTCCAATTTCTCAGAAACCTTGACAAGTGCTTAATCGGGATACTGAATTCAGGATAAGATGTTTACATGTGCAAACAGAAAGCCAGCCAGTCTCGACTGTCAGTCACAGTGACATGATTGATGATTTTTTTTCCCCAAGCCTCCTAATCTACAAATCATCCAGTTGCCACCTGTTATAATATGGAAATGTTAAGGAGATTTCATGACTGGATGAGTATGGCTATTCATAGAACATGGTGTCCTGTCTTCATTGATTATGGATTATGTATGAACAGGAACCATTTTCTTACATTTAGTTGAATGTTACCTCATCAAGGGTGGAGCAGGCTACAGTAATGACATAATTACCTACAGCATAATAATGCATATCATACACTGGTTAGCAATACTTAACTGCCAAGTAAATATTTATCCAGTTTCTCTTGTGCTAACAAGAATATTTACATGTTTTGGAGAAAAAAGAAGGGCAAAATTAAATAACAAAATGGAAACATGTTGGAAACAAATGGAAAATGGAAAGAAGTGGAAACACCTGGGTAGATGAGGACCCTGGTGGTCCTGTAATATTGAGGGGCACATTTTCCTGGCATTGCGCTGGCAGCAGCCATTCCCATTCCCATTCCCATAGCAAGACTAATTCTCATCGCTGGACAGAATGGATTCAGTGTGATTAGAGTGTTAGCAACACATGGCTATACACCACACATTATGGGCCCAGGCCTGGACGAAGCTGGAAGTGTGTGAACATGGGATATGCTACTCAAAAATGCTAAATCCTGATCAAAGTGCAGAGGACATAACAGCATGAGACGAACACTTAGTTGGCCTATGTTGGGTTAGGTTTTCATATTAATACTAAAAGATGTTGTTACATCATTGACATTATCAGCTCTGGAGATTTGGTAATGGAAAGTCTGCTACTGTGAATGATCTTGAAAGATCTTGAAAGTATGTTTTTCATTAGCCGCCTTCTTTAGATTTGCAAACTGAGCACTCCTGCTGTATTACCACTCATAAAATACCATATATCAGCTTTATATATTAGAAGCACATACATTCTACATTCTAGTATAAGTTAATGCCACTTACAAAATCTAAGTTCCTTGTGCCATGTTGCTGTCAGCTGCAAGGAACGAATAAAAGTGTGACACGTCTGACATTTTTTCATTATTTAATGGTGATTTCTTTTCCCCATTGGTGTTGGTGCAGCACATAAAGCGCAACCACTTCACTCTCCAATGGCACCGTAAACCGAGTCCCTTTTATGATGTAGGGGTGGCCTCTAATGTCAACAGACGTTTTCTTCTGGCCAGCCCTTATCGGCAGAGTGAGGCCTGCTGTTCGCTATGTGAACAGGAAGACTAGAGCTGATCCAATTCCCTTCCTACATTCCCATGACGACTGGCTCAAGACATACCGCAGGGCAGTCCCCAGGACACACCTCATCTATTTCCATTGACACAGACCAACAATGAGTCTATAATTGTCTTTATAAGTCCTTAATTTTATTGTGATATTTTAACAGGCTTACTTCACTTGATAGTAGTGGATGGTACTACTGTTGGATCTCCATTAACATTAACAAGTCTATATATCAAATGCACAATAACAATATGAAACTTTAAAAGGAATTTATTTGCGAATTTCGTCTTATGACGTTACAAACTATTTTTAAAACTTGTTTAACTTCAGGGTATTAGATCAGCGATGTTGAATGTCTATCGCCTATGCCACCTTTCCCAAAGTAGGAATGAGACTGGAGAAGTCCGAACTTGCAGACTAAAACATGTGCACATCTTTTCTGCGTCCGATGATTCATTGGAAGCGACAGACAGAGCATATTATTGAAAGTGATCCCAAAGTGTCAGGTCCGATCGGGTGCATGCAGCAACCAAGAGACCACAGTAGGTGAAATAAGTGATTGTTACTGCATGTGCCAAATGACCAGTTCACATTGCCAAGTCTGACTCAAGGTATTCACAGAGTAATATTTAGCATCATTCCAAAAATAATTGGTTCACATCAGTTAACCTGACATTTTGCCTCCTTTTTTTTTATTTAAACAAGACAGAAAAAGAACTTTCATCTGGAAGTAATAAAATATTTCTGCAACAAGCCAAACGTCATCTTGTGCTCTTTGGAGCTGTGGAGGATAACAGGTGGGCCGGGGTATTTATACATCTGACTGACTGGGGCTTCACAAATAAAAAGACAAATGTCCATCTACAGTAGGGTAACCAGATTTCCTCTCATTGAAGCTGTTTTTGGGTCAGATATGGACATTTAATGGACTTGTTTTTTTAGAGCAGATAGAAAAAAAATTGTTAACATGTGAGCTCCCAAGCCTGAAGATGGTGGGAGTTTCTCTGAGCCCATCACCTTTTCATTTCTGCACGGGCAATTTGCGCTGATCAGCTGAGCATTGATACCATCATTGTTTACCGTGTCTGTGCTGCTGTTTGCACACTTCAAGCAGCCCTCTAAAGTTGTCTGTTTTTCAGCGATTGCAGAGATTACAGCCTGCAGCATGTGGCCTCCTACAGAGTCAGGTCTGATATTTATCCATTCAGTTAAGGTACACAACACTATTTTAGAGCCATATATCATTATCATACTGAAATAAATCAAATATTTACAATTAAAGTGATCAGCAATACTAATAGATGGCTTTATTTTCAAATTGGAACCAAATGCCTAATAAAAAGCACCAGAGCAGAAGCTCGCCCATTCCTTTAATGCCTGCTGAGAATCTGTTTTTATTATTGCTGAGGAACATGGTGTCCCAACTTTGTTTCCAGTTCATAGATGCAGGTTGTGTAAAAAGGCCATATACTCGCTGATTGAAAAATTGGTATATTGTTGGGAGATTACCTGAACACTTTACTTGAAGGTACCGTCATAAGCATGACATGACACTGTCATAACAGTGTAATAAAAGTGTCTGTTGTCATGAAGTGTCATTTGTTTACTGTCATGACAAGTTGACATTGTTTGGGCTGTCTTCATATGACAAGTTGACATTAATCAAAGTGACATTACCAGAAGTTGTCTTTGTCATGACAAGTTGACATTAGTCAATGTGACATTACCAAAAGTTGTCTTTGTCATGACAAGTTGACATTGTTTGGGCTGTCTTCATTATGACATTCATTATGTCTTTGTCATGACAACTTGAAACTAATGACTTACCATAATTAGATGTGCAGGTTACAAATCAATTATAGCATATATGTGACTTTGAATACTGTCAAGTTGTCATAATAAGAACATTCCAAACAAATGTCAGGTTGTTAATGTCAGGTTGTCATGAAAGACAACTTTTGGTAATGTCACATTGACTAATGTCAAGTTGTCATGACAAAGAAAACTGGTAATGTCACTTTGACTTGTCATAATGAAGACAGCCCAAACAATGTCAACTTGTCATTACAATAAATGAATGACACTTAATGCCAAAAATCATAAAATGTTTATGACATTGACATTATGCTTATGACACACAGTCATGTCTGTGACATGACACTTCTATGACACTGTTATGACAGTGTCATGTCATGCTTATGATGGTACCTTCAAGTAAAGTGTTACCCAAATGTTATAGAATGTATTATTGCTCATTGATCATATTGGACCAATAGGTTTGTTCAGCCTTACACTAAACAAAAAACAATACATTGTGCTAAATGTATTTTTCATTATGCTAAAGTATTTCTTCAAATAAAATATCAAAATAAATCAAAACTTGTTAAAGTTATGAAAAGTTAAAGGAGAAGTTAGGTGTGACTCAATCCATAGCTCTGTTGTTCAGGGTCACTGAATGCTGTTCATAGGAAAAAGAACGAAAAAAATTGATACAACATAGACCGAATAATGAACCGGGCAACT
>JASCQY010000002.1:4200051-4213642 GCA_030264315.1 Sardinella tawilis
GATAAAACAATGCTTGAACATTCTATCTTGGTCCCCAACTACTTCCTGTTACATTAACATAATGTTAAACAGGAAGTGCTGGGGGAGCCGTTCTAGAACTAGAACCTGAAATGGTCTATAGGTCCAGCTCTGTCAGAAATAATAAGTTGGGGATAATGACGCTTTAGCGGAGTGGAGTTGCTTCTGGCAAAGACATTATTTCCCAAATAACAGCTGTTATCCTGCTTCTCACCTGGTTGTAACTTATGTGTATAGACAATGTGCATGCACTCAAAACATGAGGAAAACAAAAGAAGCTAACCTGCTCAGTTACTGTACTATTTTCTTTGTTAACAGACAATGGTGAACTTGTAAACACAAACTGCAGTGTTGCTCACTAGTTCAACCATCACTGACTCTGGTTGTTGTAGTAGTAGTTACCATTCAAAAGAGCATATGTGAAGGTGATTTTTTTTTCTCACCATGTGATTCTCAGAGAAATTAATTTATAGCTAGAGATGAAAATTTACACTCTCTTCTGCCCTCTTCTGATGATGGCTTTACAACATGGTGCAAAAGGTAACACTCCAAGATTTCTCCAGCTGATGGTCATGTATGAAAACCTGAGGGATGGGTGCATTTGAAAGATGTAAATTAATGTTGAGCTATGAAAGGAATTTTTTGTAGACCTACTGATTAGAATTGCAAATTTCCATGGCACAACTGTACAGATGAAAGGGGTGGTTATACTATGTCATGTTTGTTTACGGATTTCCTTTGGTAAGTAGCAAACATGACATCAGTGGAAGTAGTAGGACATCTCTGCTTACTATAATGAGTGTGTCACACTGCCAGTTTAGTATGCATCCTGTGTATCATTCTTGGTCTAGAAGGTTCATGGAAATGAAATTTCGTTCCTCATCATCATTATGTTTAAGCTGTATTGGATTTATGCCATTGAAAAATGATGCAACAGGAGAAAATAACTGCATATTATTTTTTTAATTTTCCTTCCGATTTTTTTTTTTTAAATCACCTTCAATTAAGCTCATAATGTTCCAAAGAAGATAAAGGTCACATGTTAAATTTCAGGAAAGGTATTACAAACTTTTGTCTTTCACACAGTTTTCACACACAGGGCTGTTATGGTAAAAGTCAGAGAAGCATTGTTTTTTTTGTTGTCGGTCTGGGGAGCCAAACACCTCTGTATAGCTGCTGGCAGAGGAATAAGCATATCAGCATTAACCTGTTAAAATTAATTTAGCACAACATTTGAACTTGATCAAAGTCAATTTCCTCACAAGACCCATTTTCCCCTTATGTGTGGCACTTGCCAAATCCTAACCATTGTACCTGTAAAAACGGTGCGTTTCTGGTCACGGTTTTAACAATGACTTGGCAAGCAGGCCGCATCCAGATGAACAAGGGAGTCCTCTCCACGAGTTTCCAACAGTGACGGTGTAATTTTCCGTTCGAGTTCCTCGAGGCGCCTGTTTATGGCGGTGTTTCCCAGCGATCCCGTAGTGATGCGGGTGCCCAAACACTTGTTTGTTTTGTTTCTGTTCGACTTGCTGGAAAGAATGTGCATTTGCGATTGACCCCAGCCCTGCCAAGGACCTTGACGATGCCTTGTCTTTCAAAACCACTCCCAGATGCTATGCAACTTTTATGAATACACTTTCCTCATTATTTTGGACTTTTACTTGTTTGGCACTGGCATGACTGTTCTTAAAAAGGCAGAAATAAATGCTTTACTATTATGAAATGTGGGAAAGTGAACAACTTCAGATATGCCCTTTTAGAGGACTGTGAGGAAAAGTGAGGGATGTTCTCTCTTTTGGAGTAATTAAGTACGCAATAGGATTAGCAGTTCGGATTGGTAATCTAAGAAACGTCAAAGTTATGAAAGCAAAATAATAAATTACACAATTACATAGAATTCCGACCACTGTTAAATATAAGGGCCTCTGTGTGTGTGTGTGTGTGTGTGTGTGTGTGTGTGTGTTTTAAGAACTGAATCTACTAGAGTGGAGACAATTGAAAGGTTGTTGATTTAAGCAAGCCACAGAGGCCATTGCTATGCAGAAAAATATCACAACCCAACATTTGGTAGGCAAGAGATGAGTCGATTTCCCTTCAAAACTCTCCCCAAATCCTGTCTGAAAAAAGAAAGGAGGAAGAGAATAAAATGGAATCTGGAGAGTCCACACAGAACCACCAGCAGGCGATGAGTGTCGTGCTAGGATGAGCCACAACCAATCAGTTCAGACTGTTCTGGAGTCACTGCTTCTCTCTCACCATGGTGCAGTGAGATTCATTGCTCTTGGCTTTTGAAGGTAACACTTCTTCAAGTGACCACAAGCATTTATACTCTATTTGACATAAATGACCACTCTATATCTCAGCTACATCTTAACAGGTGAGCTTCACAACACCTAGAATTTCAAAGTGTCATATTATAATGTTGTAAATAAAGTGAATTGATGAATTAATTTGTTTAAAAAAAAGAGAAGCAAAAGCCATGGCACACTCAGAACTTCATTTGCTTATTTTATTTGACCAATGTTTCGGCCATAAAATGACCCTGATGAAGGCTACGGCTGAAATGTTGGTCAAGAAAATAAGCAAGTAAAGTTCTCAGTGTGGTACATCTTTTGCTTCTTTTGATTAGTTGAATGTTCTCTGTTGGTGGGCACCTCAAAAAAGATATTCTTTTACTTTTAACTGTACAAGCAAATTGCAGGGATTAAAAGGCCAAAGCTCATGATTCCTGCTCTTATACCGTATGATGCAATATTAAGGCATGACTTGCCCTGCTCACACTAAATCAGAAATAAACAGACAATCCGGAATATCTACCTGCTACAGAGACAAAATAGTTTCTTTTTACGATCACATAATGTATACCAAGTAGAAGAGTGCACTCAGTTATATGTACCACACAACATCCAAAAAAAGAAACATACACCCACCCTTTTCCAATATTTCCACGCAGGCTTAGAGCGGGAAAAACAATGGCTGTGTGATGCTCTTACAAGGGATGACAGAATTTGAAACATGTTTGATATTCATACAGCATACAATTGCCAATCGGTAACTGGTCATAAAGGATTAATCTGTGTTTATTACCTCATAGCCTACATGATGCAGGATGCAAAACTTGCATGAGCGAAAAAAAAAAAAAAAAAACGGCTGAAAATTGACTAAAATTGCATATATATTCACATTTATACAGTATACTGTGTTTCTATCTTTGCAACATTACGCTTCACACAGCTGATTGGAACACGTCAACATGTTGATGTCCATTTTCAATTTACTTACACAGTTGATGGAAACACACAGATTTTCATTAAGGCGAATATGAAATGTCCATAAATTTAATGGAAACCTGGCTATTTCTGGATTAGGCCAGTTATGATGGAACCTGCAAATAACTGGTATATGATGAACAAAACCAGCTAGAATGACCACCATAAGGTCAAACCAGTTAGACCATCAAAACATGAAAACACAAGTTTAAAGGAGAACGCTGGCATGTTCAAACCTACATTCCAGTGGAAGCAGTGGTCGAGTACAACGAGCTGACAAAAAAAATGAGCCTAAACAATGCTACCTGAACGGAGTTATGGCAGTTTTAGCGAGGCAGCAAAATAGCGTAGCAATGGGGGCAGGCAGTTTACGTAGCTTTTACGCTAGATGCCTGCCCCCATAGCTACACTATTTTGCTGCCTCACTAAAATCGCCATAACGCTGTTCAGGTAGCATCGTTTCGGCTCATTTTTTGTCAGCTCGTTGTACTCGAGCACTGCTTCCACTGGAATGTAGGTTTGGACACGCCGGCGTTCTCCTTTAACTGGCAAAAAATAGCAAGAGAAAACAACTTAAACCAGTTTTAGCCTGCTAAGCCAGCAACCAGCAAAAGATACAGGGGACAATCCAAACATATCACTCATAAAGGAGGTGATAAATGGTGGCTGTTCATGTTGTTCGAAAACGGAGTGCAGTTGTTGCTTTCACTTCATACCATACCAACATATCAAATAGATCTTTAGGAGGACAGCGATCCACACTCTGATTAAACTGCTCTTCAACAATCAAAGTAATAAGCATTCTAAGAAACTCTTGTAAGCAAGTGGAGACTAAACTGAAGTGGAGACTAACTAAAAGTTGCTTATCAGCCTAGTTTGGGCTGGGGATATACCCTTCCTCCACACACACACACACACACACACACACATACACACACACACACACACACACACACAAAAAAAAAAAAAAAATCTCTGACAAAACCTGTGTTTACACTGTGCAAGCAGCAGTCATGAGAAGTCCCTCTGGCAGAAAACCAAAGGTAGCCTACTATTTAAGATGGTACCATATCCATGGTACTGTCCATACCTAAACATGAGACACACCTGTCTGATCAGCCTGCAGTGGACCCCTCTGTCTCAGGTGAGGGAAAAAGAAAGAAGGTAACAAACAATTCCATGGAATGGAATGAATTCAAAAATGACTCCTTTTAGAGATCAGTGATTGCAATTGAAGCGTTAAAGAACCTTAGTCACAGTTCGTTTAACTCCCTCTATCTCTGACGATGCGCTCTATTAAACCAGCAATTCTCATGAAATTTCCAGGTTTTATGAAAATATCATTAAATTCAGCAACTGTGCTGATGATCTAATAATTATACAGTGAACATGCAGTAGCCGTAATATCTCCTGAACGGCCGTGGGACACTTAAGGTGCCATCAGTGACTCCAACCCCTAAACCAGGACATTAGCCCTTTGATTCTGGGCCGAGCACGAGTACACAGTGTCACGTAGCAGGAACTTGCGCCCTCCAATAAACAGGTGATTAGCATCAGGGGGAAACAAATAGAGATCGACCTGATCTTACGCTGCTGATCGGAAGATTGTCAGCAGGTGGACGCAATTGGCAAACAATGGACCCGGGTCCGGGCCTCTGAGGTCGATGATTGCTGACAGATGGGCTCCTGAGCGGGAGAAGAAAGCAATCAGGTGGAGGGCAGTGATATGGTTGCGATCTGGCGGATGCGGGGGCAAGATGATGTCAGCCTGAGTCAGTCGCCCCCCCAAGACAGGCTGATGTAAGGGCTGATGCCTGCCACTGGGGCTAGTCTACTGATCGGTCAGCCTACAAAGAGGCATTTAGCAAGCTAACCGGTGACAGGTGCTGCAAATCGAGTCTGAAATGGTTTGGCCTTAACGGGGCAGAGATGCATTGTTTGTTTCTTCCCAGGCCCCGGGCTTGCGCTCGCTTCAGCCTCAAAACAAATCCCACTCAATCAGTCAAAGAGGCCACAAATGTTAGATGATGCACAGTGTGTCTCTGGGGAGGCTTTTAAAACCTAGGAGCTGTGTTTTGAGTTATGTTTTGGTTTTTGGTTGTCCCATTTCAATAATTTCACTTAGCCCTGAATCACACAGATAATGGTCTTTGTAACTATTCCAAAGAAATGAAAGGGTAAAGCACTCACGCTAAACCGAATTTATAAACAAAAAGACAGCCAGTAAAGTGGAATGATGAAACAAGCACTTGCTCTTCTGCCTTTACCGTATAAGCATTCACAATTATGATAAAGAGACGACATGTTTAACGTCAGCCAGGGGAAGTGACTTGTAATAAAACCTTGACAACATGAGATTAATATCCTCCTTGACATGCAGCATTGTGTGCTTTTACTGTCTGTACTGAGAGGGTGATGGAATGTTGAGAAAGCTTTGGGCGGTGCCCTCTCTAGTTCTGGATATTCCAAACAGTACAAAAAGGACAGATAATGATGGCACAATATGGGTGAATCACTTTATTGGAAATGCGACTTGAAAGAAAGGAAATTACTGAATAAAATACGGCTATAATTAAACATTTATGAGACCCAGTGAGAACACCTGGAATCCCTCGGAGTGGAAGTCACATTGAAGGCTTAATCAGGGAGGCCATAATGATTTTAACACTGGGCTTTATTCCGGCTGTAACCATAACAGAGTCAGGAGCCACACAGCTGGCAATCACTTTAAAGGGCGAAGGCAGGGGGAGTGGAAGCCGGAGACCTCCCCATATGACAGGGCGAGGAGGAGGAGGCCAGATACACACAGGGACCAGGGCAGCGCCACAAGGCTCACATCATTGGGACGGGACGGCATCTCATGGCGCTGCAGAGGACTGCATTCTCTTGGCGCTCCCTGTCCGCACAGTGGCAGACTTTTCAAGTTATTTCAAATGGCATAGGTAAGAGGTGGCAGTCAGGGCGTGGGGGTGTGTGCTACAAGGGCATTGAGGAAACATTTGGGAATGTGGGTGAAAAGGCAGTGTAGTATTTTTAAATCAGGCAATGAATGGGGAAAATGAACAAGGCATAATTAAGGAATAACGTAATCAGAAGGAAAAGCAAATGCTTTGTGTCTTGCTGCCACAACTCCGAGTCATTAGACTGCCATCCAGCATGGAGAATGACGGCACACAGCAATAAAGGCATTTCTGGGGGGGTGTTAGCCATCAAGGGTTTTATCTACAGTACATTCTTACACCATCTCTACACTACAGTATACTATGCCATTCATAGAATGAATGAAAAATGATGCCGTATGGCAATAGTATTCCTAACTCCATTACACTTACAGTCCCATGTTATACTTATATTACCACCGGCATTTAGGAACTCACGTAAAATGTGTATTTAGATCAATGATGTTAAATATCAAAATAGTAATGACAATTGCATCATGATTTAACGGCTAGGCTGCAACACTGTTTATATTGTAAACAATGTACAGTATCTCGGTCAGTCAATTTTGCACACTGACACGACATCTTGTCAAAAACTCAACAATAAGAGGTCTACATGTCAGCTCTGAAGCTGGCTGCTGTAGGTCCTCATGATTTTGTTATTCTTGATCATGAAATGTAAAAAGTAAGAGTATTTGAAATTCTACAGTACTGTATGTATGTTGATTGTCCAAAAAGGAAAAGAGAAAATTGTTATGTTAATATCACTGAAGCTCATTTGAATCATTTATTCTGGTCTATGACATAATGTGACTCATTAAAGATTTTCCACAAAGGACTTATGTTTCCAAAAAAAAGTTAAAAAAAAAAAAAAAAACAGAGCCCATGCCCCTGCCTCACTTGGTCTGTAGCTGAGCAACATGCAAACAGACAAAGCTCATTAGCGAGGCAGACTGCAAGCTATACGATACCCTTCCACTTAAGTCATTGTCTGAGTTCCTGGTTTTCTTTAGCTTGGAATAAAAAAGGGGGAAGGCATGAATTTTATTTCATCCATTTATTATTTTTGTACCTGAATATAAATGAGTGCCGTCTATTAATAGTGTATGAAATGATGTTAATCACTCCGGCATTTACTCTGCAGTCCGACTCTGCTGTCCCGCTCCATGGCTAAAACAGGGCTGGGTAATCATGAGAGTGAAAGCTGGCCAGTCACCTCTCATCTTGTAGAATAACACGCGCTCATTTGACCTCTTGGTCGTGGAGGAGTAATGACAAGCGTGTGTAAGATGAGGAAATCAGGTGGAACGGGGGTTCACACTGCAAACCACACACTTCTCTGCCTTGACTCTGGTCTATTTTTCAACACTGCTTTGCAACTGTTTATTCACTTTAGTGACTTTACATGAAACGATTTTGACCGTAGAAAAGTGGTTCATGTTAAACCGATTGAGATGACGATTGTTAAATTGATCGAAAGCTAAGCTAAGTTTATTGACAGGATGTGATGACTTGGAGCCACAGTGTGTTGCATCAATATCTTAAATTCCGATTTCGTAAATAACCAATCAGTTTTTGATTCCTAGCATTATGGAATACTAAACTGGAAAGTAAATGATCAGTTTTTGGTCTATTAGGAAAGTGCATTTGTTTTCTTGGAGGATGACGTTTACATGTATGCTCTTCAGTGAAGAGTCTTCACATGTATTTTAATGCTCTTAGCATTGAATTGGCCACATATTTATTTGGGCCTTTGATCTTTTGAAAGGGAAGGAAATGTTAGTCATTCACAAGAGAAAAAATACAGGCCCGGGCAAGTGTTTACATTTTATTTTTCATTGAAGAGGGAGAAGGAGGGGGGCAGAGGGCGGAAAAAGTCTCAGATGAACTAATATTTCAGTGAATGTGAAATCAGCTGGGTTTATTTTAAAGTAGTCCTCTATTTTTATAGTAATTTGTGCTGTTCATTTCATAATGTTGGTTTTGGACCTCTCTGTGAGAGCACAGAGCACTGTTAGATTAGCCATCTGCACAGTGTAAACACAGACCTCTTCTGTTCTAAGAAAAGACCTGCAGGGATGAGGTGGGCGCTATCTCACTCACACGTGCAAATTAACCTGCAACACACACATTCGCTGAGGCTCCATGGTTTGTGGGAAAGAGGATGAGATATTGAGCAATTGCCAAACAGCAAAATATTCATGTACCTCAGTGCCCAGGCTCCCATACAACTCAGGAAAATTAGGTCATCACCACACCCCCCTCTACCATACCCCCATACCCCCTGTCCCCACTTCAAGTGGTTACTAACACACAGTGTATATTGGAATGACAGCGGACTACAATGCTTATGTTGATTCCCATGGATAAAAAAAAAAGGTGAGCCCAAGTTGCACATGGTATGGGTGTGTGCCTCTTGAACAAACCTTGCGAGTCCTTTTAGAAGAACATGCTGAGTTTATTGAAGAGCTTTTTAGGTGGTCCAGTGGAAAGTCGAGCACCCCAGCACTCCTGGGATCTGCACAGTGTAGTAACCCGCCATCCCCACCCCCCAACTCCTAAAGGCTAGTGTTATTTTTCTCCCTCTCTCCCTCGCTTTACAGTGATCTGCCGTCAAATCAGGCTGACTGGGATTCCTTGCTGACTTTTTTGTAATGTTATTGCTGATGGCCTTAGTGTGTGAGTAATGTTGTTGTAATGCGTGTAAGTCACACAATTCACTCCCCTAATAGACACGCATACTGTAGATACACACAGACATGACTGTGAGTCAGTATACAGCACACCTTTGTATGGTTTAATGTGTCCAGAAAAAAACTATTTGGACACAAAAGTATTATTTGCATTGTTTTCAAATAATACTGTTTACAATCTTAAAATAGTTGGTGACCTGAAACTTGCTACTGCTGTGGATGATTTTCTTTTTCAGAGTAAGACCAAAGTGTTAAAAATAGCTGCTCTTCATGCTGGTTGAATCAGTCAACGTCTGAATTGCGTGAAATGTCATTTTCTTGTGAACTGCCCCAAATCCTTTGCATTCAATCAAAAGGGAAAATCAACAATAACGGCAGCGACCAATGCTGCCCTCTCATGCCACACGAGATGGGATGGCTGCCCGTAAAATCTTTTCATTTCCTCATTCTTCCTTTTGCTTTTTGAAGTTAAAATTCAAATCTTTAAGTTTGTTTTGGCTCTGTACATGGTAAGAAATACGAAGGCAGGACTGAACTGCATAGCAAAAAGAGGGATTTAAGACAGAGAGTATTTTTTTAGAGCATACAATTTGGGTTGTAATCTAAAACAGCTTAAGTGTTTGATCTCCCAGTTAGCCCTGTTGATTTTTAAGATTGTGAAGAAGGTTGGCCTGGGCCTTCTCATAACTAATGAGGCTGAATGGACTGCAGTAGTAGACCTGAGAGGACCATCTTTAGCTAGAATTTGTTAAATATAGAGGATGGTTTGAAATGGAGACTGCTGAGCATGACTCAAATGTATTGGGGCATGATCAGAAAATGGAGCGTGATCAGAACAATTTAACAATTTGAAACATCTCCAAAAAACTGTTTGTTTGCAAGCATGATTTGGTCCTGTCTTTTATGAAGAAAAGATTATTGCAATTTATTCAGCTTTCAGTACTGCATGTCATACAATGTCAGAAAATTCAGCTTTTGTTTTGTGTGTATTGACATACTGTACAGTACATTAGCCAAAGGTATTCTCACTTCATTATCCATATGGGTGAGGAGACTGTTTCTACTAAAACGTTGGGAGGACAATTTCCATTCCATCGATCCAACTTCCTCTACTTGTGAACACTGCTTACTTCACCTCTGATGTTACTTGCTTCAGCACTGACCAAGTGTCCCACCCATCGTATTCCCTTTCACCCCCATTCATTCACACTCTAGCTTGCTGTCAGAATTTCCTCACAGATCCCAAAGACAGGAATGCAAAGCCCTAAATTGGTCAGCCAGGACCAAAGCCAAGTCACCCAAGCCTATTGGCTACACAAATCTGGTCAGAGCTGGGAAATGAATTTACTGAGGAATATTTGTATCTAGCTATGTATAATCAGATTAAATATCTTAAAGCACACCTACAACCTCTTCATCAAAAATAGTGCAGGTTGTGAAATCGGTTTGATAACATGACTCAGGCATTCCAAACCGTTTAAATTTCGTCCTCAGCATGTTGGTGTATTTCCCCAGAAGCATGTTATTTCATTGTGTGTGTGTTATTTTGTTCAGTATTTTGATTATCTAATGTGAGTCATAATTTCTGGTGATGGTCGCATCTCATTCCCGCATTCCTGTGTGTGTGGTGATGGCTGCTTGTCATTCCTGCGCATGTGTGTCTATTTGAGTGTATGGAGGGCTTTTTGTCTTGGGCCACAAATCCACGTTCTTCAAAAATACTTGGAAGGGGGAAAAAGGAGTGGTAGAGGTTTAAATTTTCAACACTCAGATAAGTAAATAATTTTTGACAAATATGACAAATGTCCCAACTTGCTTGTTTGTTATTTAGGCAGCAAGATTTTGTTCTTTTGGTTTTACCATTTATCCTGTTATGTAAAAGGGGTTCACTGTAGTCACAGCCCAGTTCCCAGACTAATGGAATTCCTAGAGGTTTCTTTTATCGCCTGTTGTGAGCTTTGTGGTCGACGGCAGGTCAGTGCCTCCCATCTCCTGAATGAGCCTCCAGCTGTTTGCCTATTGTGTCTCTTTTATCGAAGATGACCATGATCCTCCTAAACCAACAAGATAATCACTGTCCCCTGCACAGGCTCCTATTGTTTCCAGCATCACACTGCATGGGAGCATTCAACACGACATATGAAGGGACACAAAGAACTGAAAATTATCTGACAGTGACAATTTTGGTGACGTAAGACCTGTAATATCGACGGCAGAATACCACCCCCAACCTCCCCCCATACGTGATTACAGAGATTAGGCACCACTATAATGACCACAATGTGGAGGACAGTGGTTTCTACAGGTCAATCCAGTGTGGATGGTAGTGGTTTCTGGAGGTCCTTATTGTGGTATCAAAATTAGTTTATTTTCATTGCTTTCACTTGATCCCTTTGGTTTGGTGCTTGACGCCCCTGTGTCAGATAGTTCACTTTAGCCGATCAGAATGACTGTGTAATACCTTTAAACCCGATCTCCCCGTAAAATGCCTACAGGCTTCCTCCCATCTTCATCACAGCCTGGGGGGAAAGTACACTAGAACACAACAGCCCAGTTCCCATCAAAAGAGAGTGCTTTGTGTTTCTTTTCATAGCTCAAGCTGTTGCAACAAGCACAAGCCCTGATCAAAGCGAGTCTGGAGCGTCAGGAGGTGGAGGGTCTGGGGTCAGTTTCAGAGGGCTCCCGTCTAACAGAACCAGGACAGGTCAGGAGCTGCATGGTGACCCATTCGTCTGCCAAGTACTGTAGTAGACATCACTGCATAGACAGAGGAGGAAGTATGGACAAAGAACGAAGTATTCATTTCCCTTTCATGTGTCTTGTGCCAAATCAGATAAGGTTTTTTATAGTAGGAACACTGATGCTATTAAGTCAAGAGGCAGTTTAAAGAAAGGCTTCAGGGAAACACTGTGGTGAAGCAATACAGCAAACCATGAGAGCAAATGGTGGTTTCAATTCCTGGATCTTACTGATGTGGAGGAACCTTAGTAAAGTGTTCTAACGAAGAAGGACACTCCAAGAAAAGAATAACAAGGGAAAAACTCCCCTTTGGAGGTCCCATCACTAACACTATACAGTAAATGGTGTCTTAGCACTGCAGATGCATGAAAACCATTTCCACCCTTGCTGTGCGTATCTGCCCCAAGGCCCCCACTGTACTGATTTGGATTCTGATACATTTTTCTGAACTGATGATTGTGTGTGTACACCTGCACTCCCACCCACACCCACCATCACTGAACAATTCTCCAGTACACCAAATTTCTAGCATTACTGGCTACAAGGGGCAGAAGATGCTGAGTTATGGCTGTTGTGGCCTAAATTTTGCATGGTTTGTGTACTCTTGGTGAGGTGACACTGTTATAATAACTTGCGATTTCAGAGCTCAATGTAAAATGTGTGTGGCCAATTAAGCCTGTTAGCATATTTGATATATTTGCTATGTGTGGCCCGTCTTTCCTCACATTTTACAGAAGACATTGACATTTGACATTTGTAGTGTCTGAATGTAAGGAGGTCAAAATTATCCACTTATACTGTACACAACAACCAATCCTCAATAACGGAAATATCTTCTCAAAGAATTGTGGAAACAAAGTTAAATTGATGGATTCTAACCACTAATGGACATGGTTTTGGTGGCAGGTGCAGGCCAGTAAAAATATTTAATTTTATATAAAGTTACATAAGGTAATATACCTAAACTGTATTTGTGGAGGAATCGCGGAATCCGAGTTACTGGGAACTCGTACCTGATTGGTTGTTGTAGTCCAGCTGGGTGACTTTTTTTTTTTTACAAACACAGCGAGTTCTCTAGAATTCTGGTTAGGTTCGTTTTGTGTTACCATAACAACGTATGCTAATCTAATTTGAAAAAAAGCTAACAAGCTATTTCTGATATCGAGTGAAATAAACATCAGACAATGCTCTGAAAATATTAACAATAATCGGGCAAAAGTTGTGTTAAATAAACTCTTGGTGGAAATGCAGCCAATGCAGCGTTTTGTGAGTACATAACCTATTTACACTACTGTAGAAGTTTGGTAAGATTACTTGCATTTTCATAGGTGTAATTTACGAGATACATCACACATGCCAATAGCGGCTGTATTAAGGCATTCGTCAAGCTCGGCTATCTCCGTAAATGTTCGACCAAGGTAAACGAATCTTGGGATGGGGTATGTGAATGGACTTCATAGTGCATAGCACTTTAGTAAAATTGACTCCGAACCTCCACTTTAACCCGCCCCTGGTTGTGTGCACATTTACTGATTATTTACATGTATGCATTTATGCTCATGAACTTACACAGAAATTTAACAACTTTTCATTAAGCTACTGTGTATTGCATGTGCCGCATACTGTATCTTCCCATCAAATAAGGGCTTGTTTACACGTATCTAGATATTTTCATAAACTGATGTTTTTTTAACTGTTTATTATTTTAATTGCGTTTACACGTATCCAGTGGAATCTTGAGAAATATGCATTTTTAAAAATCTCCACTTTGAAGACCGTTTTAATAAATATCCGTTTGAGGTTGCTAAAACTCCGTTTACGGGTGATTCTTAGAAAATGTGCACTTTTAGAGTCTCTGGTCATATTTTTAAAAATAATAGCAATTTTGGACAAATACCTCTTTCTATGTGAAAATTGTGATAAAAAACTC
>JASCQY010000002.1:4215094-4230493 GCA_030264315.1 Sardinella tawilis
ATGGTCCTATAAAATTCTAGGATGTTTCGATTATTGCACTATTTATTCATAACTGTTAAATGAAATGTGGTGGAAATGACATTTGTCATTGTCGGGTAATATAAAATCTGAAAAATAACAATTATTCTTGCGAATTTAGTTTGAAATCTTATGGATATCAATACTATAATGGTTGTTTAAACATATGAAACTGTGTGAGTTGAATTAGGATAATCTTTTTTTCACTCAACTTCACAAGGCCAAAGGAGCACATTTTCTAAGAATCACCCTTACGTGTTACGAGAAGCCAAACGCATAAAAAGATATCCGTTTATAAAAATATCTAGATACGTGTAAACAAGCCCTAAATGATTCCCAATCACAGGTGGTAGCGCCACCTGACGTTCTCATTGCAGGCCAAAGGACTATTACCTGGCAAAACATCATTAATTTTTATTCTTCAAACATTGGACAAATACTTTATCAGGTCTATGCATTTCCCCTTCTCTTTTCGTAGTGGTTTACAGACAAAGGGTTGCTATGGGGCCAATCAGCTGAAGCAAGAGTTCCAGAACATACAACTGTGTGTCATCAGCTTTGACTGACTGCTGCAGACATTTAGGTAAGTTAATGAAAGGATACAAGATTGACATAGTCACGCCTGTATTCCAAATTAAGCCATCAATTAGTTTGTATTTGTTCCCCTTGTTTTATCTCCTCGCTGGAATCCCACACGCTATGACACACTTCTACTGACTCATTGCCACAGCACACTAATCCCTTGTCTGACTTTATGTAACAAATTTAAATTGATCTCTTTACCTTTACATATTAATAACATAAATTCTACAGAATAACGTGTAAACGTGATGTACAGTAAACGTGTCCCTGATGTGTATAAACTAACACTGCTGTGTGTGGGTGTGTATGTACTGTACATGTGTGGGTGCTTGCATGGTTTTGTCTAAAGAGCAGTGTTCTTTTCTGTGCTCATCCTACCATACTGACCTCATTTGCACATCCTTCAGAATAACACCAACTATGTAATAGTCTGCAATGCCTATTCTGTGTGACTGCACAGTATGTGAAAATGTTGCTTAAACCTACAGTATATTCTGTATCCAAGTCTGGCTGGCATGGCTGTTGGTGCTTTTAATCTGTGTTGTGAATGTCAATAATATAGGGCTATGCCAAACAATACCCTATGTTTCATATAGTCCCATATGCACTAATGTGTACCACTGCTAAATGGGTTTGGCTGTTTACTACCATGCTGCTCTGTGAGACTCTGGCCGAGGAGCAGACCGGAGGGGGGATTTTGAGTCTCTGAGCTGCAGTAAGTCTCATTAAGCTGTCCGGCTGAACTCGGGGAAAACTCACCACACACAGGGGATTTACCCCTCATCCCTGCGTTCTACATCATGCGCACCACTCGCTCGCCATGCCGACGAGTCCTCATTGTTCTGAAGTTAACTATCACAATGTCTTTTTCAGCTCGACCGACAAAGTTTCCCGCAATCAAAAATGCAATCAATTACATTTATGTGGAACTAATGATCTGATGATGTGCTCCGTGCAGGTTGCCAACATATGCAAAACTGTAGGTGTGTGTAAGGGGATATGTTACACCGTACCCATGCAAACCAGATGCGTAAACACAGGAACTGTAATGTTACCCCGGGTTTTCATTCTCCCCTTGCGTCTATAAATCATTTCCTATTTCATATTTTCCTTTAGATTTAAAGCAATTATATCCAAGATGTGCCATTGAAATCCTAATCCCACAATTCCTGTGCAGGCGATATTACTTTTCAGATGTGTCTGAATTTTTTTTTTTTTTGTCAGTCACTAAGGAACCATTCTGTGTTTAACCCTTGTCTAGGTTCAACGTTTGGTAAAATAGCAAGACACTGCACAATCATGTTTTGGACTGGTTCCAGTTGACCCTGTCCACCATTCAATCATGTTTATTTTTAGGGAGAGTCTGCTAATAAAGCATAAAACCTGCTTGTACAATAATATTGCTGCTGTCGGGTCCATTTTGTCTACTGCGCACAGTGATTTCCTTCCCTGTTTTATCTATTGGTTTTTTAAAGGCATATTTGAGGTGCTGTTTAGTAGGCAAGATGGTCATTTAGAGTTGGAGCAGTTCGTTGCCAAATTTGGTGTGGTCATGGGATTCAGTAAATGTTTTTATTCTGCGAAATAAAGAAATGTTTCAGATGATTCCACAGAGAATTGTACCATTCTGTTTTTACAACTTCCTAAAGAGAGAGAGAAATAAAAAATATATAAGTTTAAAAAGTGAAAGAAACTTTTTAAAATGATCTCCAATGCACAACTAAAACACTTTTAAAGCAATTGCGCAAGTAAATCTGTAGAGAACATTAGAGGCACAATACGGCCTACACCCCCTCTACCACCCATCCCTGTGTCACGCAGTCAGCCTCGTCTTTTCTCTGTGTGTGGCATAAAGTTATTTGACTTGGGTTTGACATGCCAATGTGGATCTGACATGCCAAGCACAATTTACGTTCTACACAAGCAACCTAAAACATATTCCACCAACACACGGTTGCTGCCGCCATGTAAATAAATATCCAGGCGTGCTTACAATGAAAGCTCTTTTTTTCCCTTGCGTTTACAGCAGCTACAATGACAGGCCTCTTTGGTGGGGCTCTCATGGACACACAGTCACTGAAGGCAACAAACACTCGCCATCATGCCTCACAATGACGATTAGACAGAGGTTCTCAGAGGTTCATGTAACACTTCAGTCTAAATGGATTGGACAGTGCACACGTACGGGTGAGGTAAGTCGCATTGGGATGAGGGGAATATGCGTTGGTCAATGGAACTGAAGTGGCGGCACTCGGTCTCTGACCGGCCCTCACTTGTGAATCTGACAGGTCTGGCGTCAATGTGATGAGTGACCTTTTGGTGGTCAGCACATGACCCAAACCTTTACCTTCCCATCAGCATCATCAGGGCCCATGAGAGAAGTCGCCAGGCGGCCAGGCCGGGGGACGGAAATATGCGGCCGATATTAATAGAGAATACATCATCCACAGTTGGAAAGTCCATCATGGTTCATTTGCTTTACGACCGCAGTTAAAGCACTAAAGCACAGAAATTCTCATCATGCACCTAGCCCTGTCTGCGGCAGTCTGCTCTTCGGGCTCCTGGAGCCCGTCACTTCGGTTTCCTGCCTTATCAGGGAAAGTTGGGCCCGGTGGCCATTTCAAGGGCTATATGGAACCAGGGCTATGACAGAGTCGGATCACTGAGTTCAGGCCGACTGGTGTTATCCTGACTCACTCCCTGTTTTAATGGCAGGCAGGCTCGCAGGGAGTTGACCCGTGCGCGGATAAATCACCAATGGCGCATTATGATGTGCTATAGGTCAGTGCTACTCTACAGAGTTTCCAGTGTGCCCCACTTCCTCCTCGCCGTTTTATCAACTTCCTGACCTCAGATCCTTTTGTCAAAAGCGGTCCCAGGGGAGACTGTGGATAAGCATATGGAAGGGTAGAGCCTAGGCTACATCAAGGACTGCTCAGACGCATTTAGAAGCATGGGAAGTGGGGTTTATCGCCGCCTTAGCCAACGCTAGGTACAGTACATCCAGCCGAACCCCACACCTGAATTCCATTAAGGAATGTTGTTGTACTTACTGAAATATCCCGACAGGAAGATTAGAATTTAATATCAGTGTGTGTGCACTTTCTGTGGTTTTGTCGTTTTTTTGTGTGTGTGTGTGTGTGTGTATGTGTGTGTGAGCATGCGCATAAGAATGCACATACACTACTTATCTGTTAGAGTGTGAGCGTGTGTGTGTATGTTCCCACACTATGGCTGAATAGACACTCAATCCTACATGATTAGATCCTGTCAAGCAGCAGTCTGTCTGTCCTCCTGATACAGCGCTGGGATTTCTCCCAGTAGGAATCCCCAGCGTGGGTCAGTGCAGAAAGCCATGAGCTAATTACACAGAATGTCCCCGTCTGGGGTGAGGATGTCAAGCACCACTTAAATATAGGCATGAGAGCACGCTGCAAGATGTCCACATACATCAAACACAGCACTTTCAGCCAAGCATACAGACACCATATCTTACACAAGATCGTGGTGAGAGGGAGTATACTGTATGCCAGTGTGGAACAACAACAAGTCTCTCTCCCTGGCCAGGTGAGCAGGTGCTGTCCCCTGGCCCATTGTTTTCCAGTGGGGTTCCGCAAAGTAAAGGTCACATTATAGAACTGAGGCCATGCATGCAGTTGAATGGTGTGAGGCGTTCAACTGACTGCATCTGAAAAGGTGTTAAAGGCCTGTCGAGACAGTCTATGCTGGACGGGGAGTGATGGATAGGCGGTTGGCGAGACGTACTGACTGAGCCCACTCTTTTGACGTGTCTTATCTGTCTCTCAGGGGGAGGATGGTGACGCAGAGCGCCAGCTTATCACTCCCTTCCATTTCTTTTGTTTGCAGAGGCCTTTTTCCCCCCGGATTCCCTGCAATACAATTCTCAAGAGGGGACCCTGGATCATCCTGGGTCATCGATCAGTGAGTAACTTTTAATTGAATCTCTTTTTTTAACCTCTCAGACACACACAGGTGGACAGCACAATGTGTTGTTTGTTTTTTTTCTTCAATGCAAGTTTGTTTTTAGCTCTAACAGTTTTCACCGGTTGGACTGTCAAGTTATATCACTGACGGAAGAAAAACAATTATTGAGAACTTTTTTTTAAAGCAGAGATTGAGGGTCAAAGTGTTATTCCTAAGTGCCCCTCTGCAGTTAAACACTGTCAAAAGGCTATCATGGAGGGCTATTTCTCTTAGCCCGACAGTATGACGTAGTCTACAAGGGATGTGTCATTAGTTACAAGGTGAACAATTAGCCGGGGCAATTAACCTTTAAAGGGCCACCAATCTGGCATGAGGGAGTCTGAATGATTGTCGGCCTCCGTGATATAAACCTGTCGCGTGGCTATGGGCTCATACAAAATCAAATAGAGGGGTCGAAACTACAGGCTACAAGGACACGCATGAGTCTGGAGAGCAACAGGACCTTGACTTCTAAAACTATTCATTTCTTCACGGGTTTCATACTTGGCATAAAAGTATGATTATAAGCACAAATGCCTTAATAATTACGATAGGAGGTAATTTTTAGCAGTTACTGTACATGTAACTGTTATCAGTTATGGAATTGATAACAGGGAAATGTCCACAGGTATGTGCAATAAATATACACTGATGAGAGAATTTGCACATAAACCTTACAGTATGATGTTGTAATACTTCTTATAGAGGGGTTATAAAAGTTAGTGTTCCTTCCTCATCTCTTGTCACACCAAATGTATTAGAATACAGAAATAGTGTCAATAACAGAAGACAACCCTGGATCTGACTATTCTCAGCATTTAAATTGGCGATAAATAACTCCAGCAAACCTGACAAAACAGACACTAAAAGCCTGCAAGAGTGACGTCACCAGGGCTAGGACCCCCAGCTGTAGCTTTGGGAGCCTGTGGCTGGTCATGCTGATAACAGCTGTCACTATAGCCTGCCTCTTTGTCATTAACATTAAGACACCTCCCTCTAGCACTGAACACCTACAAATACACACATACACACACACACACACACACACTTTCACACACACAGGAAGAGGAGGGTGTTAAAACCACAGTGACATCGGTGACCGTGATGTGGACACAGCATGGTTACATACATCTCCCCCCTGTGGCGAGGTGGTTAAGGGCCAATTATGGTCACGTCCGAGTCCAATCAAACATGGCTGGAATATTGACAGCAGAGTGGTTTCAATTACGAGGGTCCTGGCCATTAATGCCAAATATATCCGGGTCTATGAATGTCCACCCACATGGAGCTCATTTATGCCGAAATGTCCGCATCAATCCGGAGTCAGTTCTCAAAGTAAAACACACCTTCAAACCAGACAAAGAAAGTCACTTCAAAACCACTGAGAATACCACCACCAAACAAACGGCTGTGCATCCACAAAATAACAGAAAAAAAGGGTTTCTCATGGGAGGGGGGGCATTGGCCCTGATTGCTGACTGCATTGACAGTGCACAATCCAATAGGTTATCAGAGCGTCTATTTTGGTGATATCATGCATAATCTAAAGTCGAGGAGCTTAAGTATATTTAAAAGACACACAGCAGCTTTAAGTAAGTGTCAGCAAGTGCTGAGTTCATGGGCAATGCAGGGCGTGTGAAAATCAGGGGCTATGTTGCACCAACAGAAAGAGCTGTATGTACCAAGATAAGCTGCTTCTTAAAAGGGATACCGAGAGTAATGTAGCACACCTGAAACAGCAAAATATGGAATGCAAAGAAACACATGGTCCTTAAGTCTGAAGTGTTAAGAAGAGATTGTGAAGCAACATACTGCAAGAGTGAGCCAACTAACAAAGGGGTTCCTTTTTTGAACAAATGGGTTGTTTCATCAGACATTTCTAATCGATTGCTGATAATGAAAGGCGTGTCAATAACCAACACCATGTTGATTTTCAGTGCTTATTACATTTGAGGCAATGATCTAAAACTGATAAAACATAAGGGGGGGGGGGGGGACCTTACATCTACAGAACTAAAACCAGGGCTTCTGGTCTGGAAGAGGCCTTATTGAAAACCTGTGGCCTTTTGAAGGCCAGCACAGCCAGGAAGAGGCTGTTTTTGTTCCTTTTCATTTTACAGAAACTATGACAAAGTACTTACGATAATTCTGTGAAGTATTAATGTTTATTGTGTTACTGGAAATCCCTTGAAGTGCACTGGAGCCCAGCGCTGCAGACACACAAGCTCCCAACTGTGTCAGAGCATGCCTGACTGCAGACAGAAAATGATGCAGAGCCCCTCTCTTCAGGCCACAGCCCTAACAAATGTAAAGTTTAATTGCTGTATTTATTTTTTGCCTGCTCCAAAGGTAATTAACGCGGGACCACTGCAAACACGAGTCAGCTGCGCGCACACACACACACACACACACACACCGAGCAGCGAAAGTCTTGTTCAGTCTCACACGTCGTCACACGTTTTTTAATGTCCTCCCAATAAGAGGGTCAAGATAAATGCAATTATCATATGATGCAACTTCCCCCGCCTTTGATGGTGGTTTGCTTTGGATCTATAGGGGTGGCAGACCTTAAACAGCCATGTTTTTTTAGTTACATCACACAGTATTTTCTTAATGGGAAGCCCGTGTAGCCAAGCCGTCTTTAGAACTTTCGGGTCCGATCTCCATCAGGGCGAGGGGAGATGGCTGATTGGGCACGTCCCCCTCGCCAAACCTGGGAGCGTTTTGAAAGAGCTCTTATCTGTGCTGCAGTGTTAAATCAACAGCTTCAACCTGCTGTCAGTGGCTGATGAGGGAGATTGTTTTTGAGCCAATTACTATGAAATCATAGCTGGAGTGTGTACTGCCAGTACAGTCTGGAACACACAGTGGACTGGACTGGGGAAAGCTGGGGTTGCCCTGGGAAACATCCCCCGCATTAATGCTGAAAGAGTCCAGTCCGTGGTGGAGAGCTGGTGCTCACAATTAGTTATGTGTGCCCACACAACCAGTCACCTGCTGTTTTAAATCACTTAGCTCTTAATACTGAAATTGTGTACAATCTCTTCACTCAGTTGTATGCAAACCACAATCCAAATGGTTTGTGTCTTTTCTTTCCAACTGCCAAACAATTGTTCTTCAGAGATTTTGTTTAATTGTTGCTTATGCAGTTGCAAGATATGCTTTATTACTTTCCATCTGAAACAAATGTATTGGATAAGTGACAGACTTGTTGGGGAACTGCTTAATATTTAAATGTCTTCCTTTTATAGTCAATATGTGCCACTGTGGGGACTGCTTAATATTTAAATCTCTTCCTTTTATAGTCAAAATGTGCCACTGAGGGGACTTTATCAGCACCCAATCAGTTCACTAAACATGAACAGAGAGATTGTAACAGGCCCACAGACTACATGGGAGAATGAATGCACCACTGCAAGCGGTGTGACTCGTGGTCACACACAGTATCCCTACAGTGCTACGGTTTTGCAGCATTATAAATCATATCTAGAATAACCTTATTGAGTCAACTTTGTTTAAAGCTGTGGGTTACAGACATTCAAGTCACGGGATTAGGCATACAGTACGTGTCAGTCGCAATACAGCATCACCTCACAGAGTTCATCTAGGTTTTGTTGCATTTTGCATTGTTAAAATAGAGATATCATTTTCTGGACAAAATACTGTGTGTGAAACTGGTAATGGGTGGGCTTTGTCAACTAATCTACTTAAAGGACTTTGAATTCTGCCTAACTCATTTCATTTTTGTGAGGATAGTATTAGAAGGCATTTCTTTGTGGACCCATTTTTGGTCATTCTTTTCAAGGAAAGCCCAAGATACAGTTTGATCATTTGATCTGAGCCGGTTTTTAGAGAGGGGGATCTCTAGGCAAATGGAATGTCAATAATCAGAACAATGGAACAGAGTACAGGAAACTTGTGCAAGTGTTGAAAAAATTGAGTCTAGTTCCTTAGAAAGAAAAAAAAATTCACACAATGTGCACTACATCAACTGAAATTGAGCAATGGTCCGTAAAAGTCTGGCTTCAGAAATATTGCATTTACATGGGTTATTGGATGTTGAGGAGGTTGTTCAGATTAAATCACCTGATGGCTTTAATAGGTCTGACATGTTTTTTGTTCGTTCCAGTCAGGTACTGTAGTCTGGAAGACAACCTGTTTTTTTTACTAACTCTTGTAGCTACAATTTAGCTAAATTGTCCTACAAGCAGATCAGATCACTTTTCAGTGTAGCTCAAAGATTTGTGACATCCTGTGACAGTGTCATTTGGTTTGTGGTTGGGCAATGTATCAAATATTTACCAATAATTACAGTCACCTCCTGAACATGAAAACCCCACTACACTCAAGTAATCGTTTCAGTTCACTTGCTTCTGACCAGTCTGGCCTTCTTAGATACCACATATATTTTGCCAAACCCACTCTTATGCTGTACACAGATTTCCAACAATCACTCTTTGTAATACAGAAGAGTAGCATGCATTTACTGAAATTAAGGAAATTCATACTACTGTCCAAAAGTGACATTTACAACATTAAGTAACATTAAAGATGCCGTCTCTATTTCCAAAAACAACTCTATACACACTGTATTGAAACCTACCTGTATAATTCCATAGCTGCTGCACCCAAGGTCAGTAAACTGGTAAAAATAGAGCAATTTCATAGGTCTGCACAAACATGATTTATTCAAAATGTCACTCACCTTGCAATAACAGAGAAAAGTTGGAAATGTGGCAAAATGAGAGGCTTGTCATGGTTCAAACACCTGTGTGAATAAACAATGTTGAAATACAGGATGAGAGCCGAGGCTTTGCATATATTATTAGAAGTCTAATCAGTGAAGTTGCAATTACAGACTTGTTTGTCTGTCAATTGTTTTCTGAGGTGGATTGATTTTGCTATGTGGAAATGATTGCTATTGTACGAAATGAGCTCATTACTTTAAAGAGTACAACCTAGATTGAAAAATCCACTGCTTAATTTCCTTCTTGCTAAATAATGTGCATTATTTTTAGAGAGGATTAAAAGTTATTTATAGGTCCAGTGCTTCAATTTTTCTAAAAATTACAGATTCAACTGAATGGAACTGAGTGAATCTACATATGCTCCTGTCTGCATTTACAACAGACACTACAAAAGTCAGTTAAAGGGATGGGCATTTGTTTTGTATTCAACAGATATCACTTTCTTACTTATCATTACACATCTTCTGTTTTATAAATCAGTGCACGACTCAAGCACGACTCCAAAAGTAGGGTGGAGCGATCTTTCTCGACAGTCACTAGGGTGTGACATCTGGTCCACTGGTGATGAAGTCATCGTGCCTCCCGACTGTGATGGTGGTTTCAAAGGCAAATATTTATGTGGGCAGGTCTGCCAGGTGTAATCGCACTGGATGGATGGGCGGTGGAAAGCTCCTGCCTGCCTGAAGTGCCTCGGAGAGGCTGAGAGGTCTTCATTCGCCAGCAGGCAAGAGAGCCCACTGTGTCTGCTAGTCCACTATTGGGGTCTCATCGCTGGGATAAGGCAGTGGAGGAGGACAGTGAGGAACCAAGTCATGAGGTGACATCAGTCATCATTACTCACAAGCTCCACATTCACAGTAGTTCTTCACAGACGTATAAGATGATACACTAAGAACTGGGATCATTGTGAAAAAGTCCTGGGAGTCTGCCATTTCTTTTTTGTAAAGTTACAGGAGATGAGTGGAGAATTACTCTGTGAAAGAATTCTTAGCTACCTCCAGAATGGTAGGCATCCTAGATCTGCAACAATTTAATGCCTAAGTATATCAGTGAATTTATCAACTAGGCTGCAGGTCAAGGTATTTCCCATTCATGTCAGAAATATGCAACTTGTCAACATTTCTATTTTTAAAATGACAATGATGGCTTCCAGTGCCAAATATTTGCTGCTGTTTATATCCAAGCAAGGAATTGTGACACTCTTGAAAAGCATTGTCTTTGCAGCTGGCATATCAGGATGTAAAGCATATAAATACACAGTTTCAGCCTTCGTCAAGGCCTGCACAAGAACACACCCTTCAGCTCCAAGTGCCAGTAGGCCAGGTGCTTATTAATTGAGAATGCTGGGAATTGGCCTAATGGCCTTCAGGCCTACCTGTACATGGTTTTACTGCTACACCCACCAACGTAAGACTGTGGCATATGATACAACTTGTGATTTTGTCTAATTATTTGATTAAAAACTAAAAGTTATGAGTTATGGGTTTGTGGTCATTCATTATGGCTTATGACTTGGAACTTTGAAGAAAGTAGCAATAAAAAACTCTTACAAAGTTGTCTCTTGATGCAAAAGTAACACCACAACAGGGACAAGCACTCATTCAAATAGGTAGACATCTCCTGGATCTAATATATCACATGTCTATTATTTCATAGAAACTATCTTAGCAACAACCTGTCTCTGGCAACAACACCCACCCCAATTTGTATCATCCAAGGAACCTAAGCAACAACACTGTATACCAAAACATATCATTTTAACACATCCTACGAGTGTGAGGCGACCACACTGCAGCAGTTCTGTTAGCAGAGTTCTGACAGATGCTCCTGAATCGCTGAAACCACCAAAGCTGATGGCTAAGTGGCCAAGAGTTAACTTGGCCATTCAGATGAGCAGCGCAGGGAGCACGTGTGCTCCAGAAACCTGAGCCTGGACCTCGGGTGATTGAAGGAAATCACAGCAGAGATCCCTGAAAGTGATACTGGGACATTAAGAAAGCCCACTCGCACTGACCCTTGGCTGATCCCTCCCCTACCGCCTTACACTGATGGGCCCGAGGTTAAGCTCACAAAAATTGGACCACACTACAGAAAGAGATTAGGAGTTCAAGTTGCCATAATATGCTGGGAGCAATCAAACGCTGGGAGCTGACATCGTTGAGGAAAGTTTCCTGTAGGAAAGTCCTTCCTAAATGGACTAAAGCCGGAGGATTCAAGTCCACCTCCAACCCCCACTTCTGCCCTATCAGGTTTTTCAGGTGCCAGTTTGCTTTGCAGAAAACGGGAGATCCAAGGGGAGGAAAGGGGTACCTCTTGGCCCCGAGTTTTCAAGCATATTACAAAAAGGAAGTATGGAAAATATTAAACCATGAACACATAGGCCCATCTCTCAAATTCAATTGCAGTATGACTGGATTTTCCATGGGCCTTCTGTGCATGCCCCTACTACACCAATCCAATTAGTGAGGGGTCTGACTGATGTAGATATTCCTCTAAAAAGACCACACTCACTAACTTTCGTCAGTCTTCAGTCACCAGTCACCAAGAACTAATATGACTGATCAATATTACCAGTAATTCTGATCAACATGCCAGCATCAACAGAAAACCAACGAGTGCAGCTTCTCAACTGTCACGTCACAGTATTATATTGTCTTAAAGTGATAGTTCAGATAGTTCAGGCACCAGGGTATTTACCCCATGACAGTGAGTCGAATACTCCCTCGAGAGGTTGCTGACATTGACCAAGCCCTTGTCTAATTTGAACGTATTTTCTGTTTATAGCTACTGTATGGAGATGAACGGCACTATGCTGCCAACATAACTAAAATGCCATTTAAAGCTCAGAATAGCACTTCGTTTGTAGCGTTGGTAACGTCGATTGTAGTGTCAACGATTTTGCAAGATTCACCCACTATCTTCCGGTATGTCCGAGTTTATGGCAAAGTCTGTACAAGTCGACTGTTTTACATCCAAGTATTAAACAAATCTACAAATTACATTCATAATTTGAATACTTTTATATTACTTATTTATATTTACTTAGATCAACATAGCTCAACGCAAGCTAACACAACTTTTTTTTTTTGAAGGATTTTTGTGCTCATCTCCAAATAAGGACAGGCGGAAGATGGGGGGTGAGTCTTTCAAAATCATTATTTCAATAGACTCTTGGTACACTCACAAAGTTCTCGGAACTTCTTTTTAGGTTGACACTACTACCAAAGTTGAGTGCTGTTCAGAGCTTTATTTGTGGTCGTAAATGGCGTTTTGATTGTGCTTGGAGCATGGCGCCATTTACCTCCCTAGATTGCAGTTCAGCTGTAAAAAATGAACATGGTCTTGTTCAATGTCATCATCCTCTCAACAGAGTATTAGGCTGTATAGGGTAAACCCTGTTTTCAAATTGGTCCGAAATATCACTTTAAGTGAAGCTCAAGCCTTTTTGGAGGATGACATCATCCATTAAACCTGCAATATGTTTTCCTCCATTACAAAAGCTGTTAAAAGATAGTATCACAGCCGCAAATATCAAACAAATACCTAAAATAACTAACTGCCATCAACAGATTTTGCTAAATAGGACAGCGATTAACTACCTCTCATTTGAAATCTCCATCCATTTTCCTGCTTATTAATACATGTATGCCATGTCTATTTTTATGGCTATCCAATTTGATTTTTTACACAAGATTAACAGTTTTCCATTGAATGAAATTATTAAGATGTGCCTTGAACATGTATTGGAAAGGGTTGTTGATTTATCATCTACAGTAATACATTTGAAATGCATACTGTAAATCTATCCTATATTTATTTCACTTCTGTCATCTGTGAAAATCCTGTTTGAGTGGCATTTTATGTTGCATAAAATGCACCTTACTATTTCTTCAGAATAATTTGGGATTTCATGAGACTGTGTCACAGTGTATAATCAGTAAGTATAATCAGTGTGATTCTGTGGAGATTTTACTGCTGGTGCGGTATGGTATGAATGTGAAGTGCTACTGTGCCACATGGTTCATTTTAAGTGTAAAGTCTTGGACCATCTGCAATAATAGTGTTTAGTAACCAAGTCATCTGTTGAAAAGAAAGAGGGAAAACACTGAGAAACATCTGAAAGTGAAAAAGCGAGGGAGAGGTAGAAAGGACGGAAAAGGCTTTTAAACTAATGATCGATGAGGGGGCTTTTCATTGACATCAAAGCTTCTTAGGGCCACTTTCAGGCTTGCTTTAGATGTGCCCATTTTCCTCCTCACGCCGTGAGTGGTTGACAGTGTCACATGACCTGACCCGGCCGCCAACAGGAATCATTCCGGTGCCCAACCCCTGCTGATGCAACGAAAAGGTCCCAAACAATACTACTTTCACCAAAACTGGGAGCTGCTTTTTCAATTACTGCCGTTTTCATCATTCCATTTGTTACTTTTCTTTATTTTCATTTCAAGGGTGTTGTGAAAGGAGGGGGGGGGGTCCCCCATTTTTATTTTTCTTCCCACTGATTAGGCCCTTAGTTCCCAGTGGCCTGCTGGAGTTTTGGGGGTGCAGCGAGCGGTGGCTGCTGGTTTTGGGGGGTGTGCTGGGAAAGTCTTTGGGTAATCATATCAAAGACCAGACTTCCAGGCCTAAGTGTTTGGCATGTGTTTTGTGCCTGCTCTAAATGATGTAGGGCATTGCTGTTCAGTGAAGCACAGTCTAACTCTAGCTGGCTCAACACGCCACAGTCTTTCATATTTCACTAGTCCTTCCCCCCTAAAAGTAAATAGGTATAAGAAAATGCACCCTACTCTAATGATAGATACCTCCTGTTTTAGAAACATTGGCTTTGGTTGGCAGAAGTATTTTATTGTTTTCCATTTTAAGGGATACAACATTTAAAATCATAAATGTATATAGGCCTCATTCATGGTTAATGAATCGTCTTTGCCAGTGGATTTCTGAATTCCCATGGTTCCTTTTAGCTTTGATATTGCATTGTTAAAAACTACTACTTTTAACACACATAATTACATAAAGTTCTAACAATTAAAAGGGTTAAAATACTCCCCTTTCAACAGGGGCCTCTAAATGTTCATAGGCAAATAACTATGGATCATTTGGTGCTGCGAAACTTGGGTTAGGTATCTTTTTAGTAGTGCCTGTTGGATATTTTGTCTTTGCATAATCACTGAGAGACATTCTTTGCAATTGACAGTCATTGCTGGTGTAATATAAATGCCTGAGTCATTTGTCTGTGTGTCAGTGTATGTGTAGTGAGAGTGACTGAGAGTGTGTGTGTGTGTCTGTGTGTGTGTGTGTGTGTGTGTGTGTTTGTTTCAGCCTTCAAGCCATGGCAGGTATGGGGCCTGTTTATTCAGCAATGGTTGCCAAGAGATCTTTCACAGACTCTCCAAGCCTCACCTCATCCATCGGAAGGGGGGGGGGGGCATATATTTCATTAGAGAGAGTCTGTTTGATGAGGACATCCCCTTCCTCTTCCAAGTGCCCATGTGCACACACCTCATGGACACACACAGGTATACAAACAAAAAAAAGTTCATGTCAGGACACGGCCAATCAGCTTATTTTTTCCCCCTTTACCAAAACCACAAGACCAAGCCCTCAAAGATATGTTCCCATGGTAATACGATCTTGTGTTAAATTTGCTGGTCTGTCGTGGTTTCTTCTCTTTTTTCACTGAAGTGAATAGAGCCTTGAAAACAGTTTTGATGCTATTCTTTCTAAACCCTTCTCAAACAGTTTAAGGAGGATTGTCTCTAATTATCTTCATTTCTATTCATAAGGAAATAATGTAAAAATACCAGTTCTTTTCTTGAGTAAAGCACACTTACTGTATGAGCTTCAACAATGAGATTGATAAATAATAGGACATCAAGGAATACCCCCACTGAAAATTCTGTGGAAATATGATTTTCAGTTGTAGTGCTCACAAAGAAAATTGGCACTCTCTATACAAAAAAAAAAAAAAAACTTTAGATGTTCATGCTGATTAGCCTGGCTTTCGCAACCATCAAAGCTCATACAAGCTTAGTCTGGCCAATCTCACATACTAGCCGCCTTCTCAAAG
>JASCQY010000002.1:4238930-4255854 GCA_030264315.1 Sardinella tawilis
ACCAATTTATATCTGGAACTATTTTCGGCCACAGCACAGGAAAAGCACCACTACCACGCGCAAAGAGACCACGTAGCCCCAGAGAACCCTCTGTTGACGAGTTGGGGGTTTTCAGGTGCTACGTGGTGTCTTTGCGGTGGTAGTCAACTCTAGGGACAGCGGTGAGTGACTCAATTTCACCTGGGGGTGGCGTACTCCTTTAAGATCCAAGTCTGACATTGGGAAGTTAGTATACTGTATATATCACTGACACAAATGTGTTTCATAATTTGTAAAGGTCTAACAGGAGCAATATCAATGAGTTTGTATTAAACGTAGAATGTTAGAAAAATCAAGGATATAGGAGGATATTTTCAAGACAAGCTAATGCGCCAATTCATGGTTTACATTAATAAGAAAATGTAAGGCCTGGGCTATTATTGCCAATAAGGACATTATTTTGTGAGTTAGTCTACACAAAATGCTCCTTTAAAATTTGTAAAAACCTAATTCTTTTGATAGAGAGATATATGAGGTACCTTCTTGTGATTGGTGAGAGTGTGACCTCATGGGCTAAGACAGTGATGCAAGGCTCTGCTCTGAAAGGTGTTCTAGCAGTTCTGGGTTCAAATCCAGGCAGGAGTGCTTCATAATGGCTTGTTTTCCCTTCAAACTCTCTATTTAATTATTTAATTGTAGCAAAGCTGTAATTTGAGACTTCTGTGGGGTTATGCCAGTATTTCTTTTTAAAACATAACTTGCATCTTTCCACCTCAACTGTGATGTAAAACTGAAGTTGCATGTTCATTCATGCTGTAGGTGGGGGTAATGCATCACAGGGTGCCAATCCTGACGTTTAAGCCCCAAAAAGACGAAGACATGACGTCACTTTAACAACAGCCCCATGAGTGTCACAACTTTCCGATACAACTTCCAATGGATCGTCCAAACTGAGCTTTTGGAAAACACCTGTGTTGTGTCATGATGCATTGGACTAACGAAGTTTGGAGCAAGGGAAGTTGGTTAATTTGGAAGATGCTGTTGGGAAACACTTCTGTCCTAAGTACATAGTTCAGACTTAGGAAGCTGCTACGGAAGTTAGCAACTAACATGTTGGGAAACGGACCCCAGAATGGATACTGTAGGTTGTGCCACTCATGGAAGTTAATGGGGTACTGTACACCATTTCATTACTATTTTTGCTCACACGCATCTAGTTCACCTTTTCCATCTTCATGCAGTGCAAACCTTAAACAAAACTATTTTCAGGTGAACTCATGGAGCAAGCAAGTCTTTTGAAAATGTCCAATGTTTGTGGGTTTGTTTCCTCTCATGTGGGTGGATCACACATCAGTCTGTCCCTTGCCAGGACCCTAGGGTGTAAGCAGTTTAACACTCACCCTGACCCAGTCCTGGAAGCCAACCAGGGCCACTGAAATCTCGTGTGCCGTCTGCCGGTCCTGCCACTCCCTCTCAAAGTGTGTATGAACTCACTTCCACGCGGGACAGATAAAGGAAGGAAGCCGGGTGCTGGGGAGTGCACTTGAGGTGTTCTCAAACATCCGTCCGTCCAGCTGCCAGGACGGTGGCTGACTGCATGAGTCACTCTGCAGCCCCAACCATGGCAACAAGGTCCAAGTGCATGTGCACAGCCATTGCGGGGTGGTGATGCAAGCGTTTCTGACAAGGGTTTAAATCCTGCCTTTACTCAGGTAACCCTTGCTGGCAGTGCAGCCTTTGGACTTCACAGTGTTGTGTCTTCATGTGAAGCCATTGAAAGGGACAACTGCATCCGATGCCTATGCTGAAATTACGAGCCAAGAATCATGCAAAGGGTAGTGTAACATTAGATTTGGTGCTCTTTTTCATACATCTTCTATGGAGTGTGATCTTACTTGGCTTATTACAAAGCCAAGGCTTTGAAATGTACTTCTGGCCCAATCTGACCGAAAGTTTACAGGAAGTCACTAATATCATTTGTACAAGATGACGGTGGGTCTACGTCAGAAGATAGCCGTTTCAAGAACGGATGATACAACGTGACATTGCTTGCGTATTTGCTTTGAAAGTCAATTGGGCCACCTCTATCATTTGGTCTTCAGGAAAACTAATGGATAAACAGCATGGATCAGGTTGCAATCATACTTCAAATCTAGTCAAGTCTTCAGTCACATGTTAGGGGCCTGTGATCAGGAACTGAACAGCCAAACAAAAGTTAAAAGCTTGCAAAATATCAATGCTGGTAAAACTCTAAACATTAAACAAGCGCCTAAACTTAAAGTTATAGTTAATTTGGGATGACTGTGCCGACATTCAAGAAGTCAATGCTTTCTACCTAACTGATACGACTGTGGCATGACCACTGACATGGAGGTATGGCAGATGTGACTATCAAATGAATACCATTATTCTGAGTATGTGCAGCTATACTGGATTTACTTCAGTCCATTCAGTACAGCTTCAGTCTCATTATCTACTATCCATGCTTTGTACAACTGGTTGTGCACTGGTGGTTGTGTTTAAGCGCAGATGGCAATGGATGCTATCTGTTATGTTCTTGATGAAACTTTGATTGAAGTTCAAAGTTAAAACAAGAATTTGCTGTTGCAGATGCTGTTGTAGTATAAAATTATAGTATGTCACCTTGACTATAGACTTAATTTGCACAGAATTTGGGTAGTGCTAGTGATACATTCAGCAAACTAAAACATAATTGTCAGGAAAACAACATATTCATACAATATATGACTACTTTTAGAGAGAACTCCCACAGATAGGGGAAGAACAAAACTAAAAGTGTCCCACTAATGAGCCTTATGAAATCGCATTTATTACCATGTCAATCAAAATTACTTTGAAAATGATCATCGCTGGTTCCTATCCTTTGGTTTGTAAACAAATCCACATGTATTGGTGAGAATTTAGAACACTGATGTAAGTTACAAAAAAAAATCTATGATTGTATGGGGAAATCTGCAGTTAAAAATCCCAGACTTGTCTGGTACTTTGATGCAAAAAAACTTTCTATGCATCATATAGCTGAAATATTTTTTTCTGTCCTTACTCACAAATTCGACTATGGCAAGCTGCAACATTACATGAAACACTGAAATGCAAATGTCCAATATGCGCTATTATACAGAATTAATAAATGAGGTGGAGGCAAGAACCTCATGCCGTTATCCTAGCTTTCACCACAAAAGCTCATACAAGCTTAGTCTGGCCAACCTCACATATTAACCACCTTCAGAGAGGCGGAATCTAATGTAAACTTGTTAAGCCCGCCTCCTTCACCCTGGAGTAAAAGCAGGAAATGCAGTAAATAGGCTACTTGGCCATGCTGACTTGAGCACGAAATTTTGTGCCGCAGCATAGGAAGTATGGGCAAGCCCAGGCTATCACGGCGTAGAATGCGGATTAAAATTTCCTCCACCAAGTTTTAATTCTGTATAAAAGGAAACCTTGAAGGCCGTTATCCCCCTTATCATCTAGTTGCAACTCATCAGTGTAAGGAATAGGCATCAATTAAAAACACGCAATTGTGTGCAGCTCTGTTCTAATGAAACCAGTTCATTTGCTAAACTACTTCATTTTCTTACTAATTGTGGTTATGACTAGTAACAACCGATTCAATTTTCACCCACCATTTACAATGGTTGTTTTTCAAAAAAACATTGATATGGAACAAACTTTTTCACCAGATCTACTTCATAGATATACAGAATTGACACATACCCTGTCAGCGAATCAGAAAACAATATTGTATCTCTCAGGGTGGCAAGTGCATTTAACAACTCTAAAACACCTTAATGTTGATTTAATCTGCAAGAAACACTCCTTCATTACTGTTGTTCTAAAGCACTGAAACTTCTAAACTTCTAAAGCTGTGATCCATTCCCTTAGTGTTCGGAGACAACTTGATCTACAAATTAAGCTCTGTGTGACAGAGTAGTAAATATTAAATAGGAATGATGGAACAAATTTTATGTTGTTATATGAACAACAAAAGTTCACCAGGGCCCTAAGTGTAGCATTACCTTCTGGGTTGACCTTTTGAAACGGCAGCAAACCGCTCGATATTTTGCCTGGCTCCGGCATTTTGGGACAAAAAACACAAGGGGGCAGTCCACTTTGTCAGCTCTCTTTTTTGTTGATTTGTTTTGTTTTGTATTATTTAGTGAACCTTAAAGGGCATACTTCCTGCTGGGAAGGAATTTAGAGCTAAGCGGTGAGACTGGCTAGAGTGACGATGACGCTCTACTGTGGCAAGCCAAAACTGTGGCATGACGTGCCTGACAATGTCATCCCAGCAGGCTGGAGAGTGATGCCGTGCAATTGAGAGGGAGTGAGTACAATACCCACCACCCCCCCATCAACCTCAATCAATTATCAGTCACCACCATCAATTATCCCCCCTCCTCCCACCCAATTTCTCACGCTTCCTTGTACTGTGCGTTACAGCCACACTTCATGGTCAATAGGTAATTGCAAAGAAAAGAACAGGAAAAGTTGCTTTGTGATGTAAATGAGGGAAGGCATGAAGAGAGCTCTTGATTTGGAGCCTGGCAGACATTCAGGGGAAAAAGGGGTGAGAATTGGAAGTTTAAGGGCCCGTCTGCAAGTGCACATTTGGTATAATAAAGTTTGAAGTTGGCCATTTGTATTTGAAAATGGAATAACCCAAAAGCAAGCGGGCAGCACCATCTGTGGAGATGAATCAGCCTTTTAATGCAGTCTTTTCTCATCCCCTTCAGCCAGACCTTTCAGATCTAATAAAAGGTCAAAACCAAGCATTGTGGTCAACATCCCAAACTCAATAGGGGTAAGTGAATTGTGATGACATAGGGATGTTTCACCCCAAATATCTGCCAAGCACCCACAACAGAACAGGAATTGCCGCCTCCATCCATCGATCGACAGTTACAGTACATGTTAATCTGTCAGAGTGAGCTTTTGTTGCATCTGGCTAACAGTCCAGATCCAAAGAAAAGAGAAAGTGGACTGTTTTACACTCCAATACTGTTCTTCTGAATGGTATGATTGGTTAGAGAAAGCGCTCCTGCAAGGATCCCCTTAGCCAAACCTCAAGTGGCAACCTAAGTACAATCAGAGTATGAAAAGAAGCAGCCCTCCCCCAACCCACACACACGCACGCACGCACACACACACACACACGCACGCACGCACGCACGCACACACACACACACACACACACACACACACACACACACATATATACATACATGTACAGTATGTTAATCAATGAGCCACATTTGCCAACATAATGACATTTAAAAACAAATTTGGGGTTTGCTATCTGCAGCAGATTTAACATCTATTGTAATACAAGGAAACACCCATTCTGTCAACAAACTCTATTTCACAGTGGCTGAGACGCCATACAGTGGTATATAACAGGCCTACGCTAACGTGAGCTCTCGGTAGTTTACATGACACAATTTAGAAACTTGTAAACCTCACATGTTGATAGCAGCTCCTTTCATCTCACTAAAGGTCAGGATTTGCATTGCGATATTTCACAGGATAAGATCAGAATCCCTGATGCCTCTTTTTTCGGATGTCCACACCTTGTCTGTACACTCGTTTTAGTATGTATCTTCTGAATGCTGTATCGTTGCCATAGGACATATATTTTACTGTACACCCAGTAGGATCTCCCCTTCATTCCTATTTCTGAATGGACTTGACTGCTTCTGCAAAGAGCCTTGATATACTGCTGTGGCAACAAGACCATAATCACCATGCCTTTAAGAGTGCTTATGGCTCAAAGCAAGGTTGGGCTTTATCCCCTCCCACTTGGCCTGGATCTAAAACCATAATCTTTATTATCGCCAAGGTGCTGCAACCAAAAGTTGAAACTGTGGAAGATTCCAAAATTTCCTTCTGGCCACACAATGGTCAGAGAAACCAGAACAAGCAAGGCTTTGAAATCAGACATTGTACTGTATTTCCTTCTTGGTAAGGCAGGAGTCAGAGGAATACGAGATTGTCTTTGTCACAGAGTAATGCTCATTTTACAGTGGTGATAAACTTGTCTTATCTCTCTGCAGTGGTCATTGCACATGATGTTATACCTTCCAGCACTGCAGGGCCTATGTAGGATCCGGTCCCCACAAAGGTCAAATATCTTATCTGCTGCATTGGTACACTTATGCACGTCTTCTTCAGAACTCTGTTTGCATGACATGTCTGACAGCTTATTTAATATGATACAATGGAGTGCTTTATGAGGACTTCTGTTTGTGTTCTGTTTTCTGGCCTGTTATTTTGTCACTTCTCGCCTATTCCCCTCCTCTCTTTCTCTCCTTAGCCTACAAGCCACAATTACAGTGTTGATGAAACCACAGAGGCAATTGAAATCAATCTTGGCAACAAGCAGAAACATTCCAGAACACTGGAACTTTTTTTTCCTGCAAATATATAGGCTGGGATTTGTATGAATGTAACATTGAGGAACAAAAGGCAAAATTACCAAAACAAGACTCACTGACTGAGAGCACTGCTCTAACAGTTCCATTAAGCTATTATTTAGGAAGAAATCACCAACAGGACCTGAATAGGACCTTGGATGATAACAGTAACTACCGTTTCTGCACTAGTAGGCCAGGATATTGCTCCAAAGAAGTTAATTCTGTTATTTCTAGACTATTACATAATTTAATGAGCCTTTAAACATTTCTTGCACAATTACAAGAAAAAACCACACTGGTATGTCAAAGGAGCCACATGCGCTCACCCCTACGTATGAACAGCATAAGAGATGAAGCGCTGGTCAAAGTGAACAGGGTCACAAAATGAGAAACTGTTCCAGCCAGCGACAAAAAACAGTGCCACAGCTGCAAAAAGACAAGTGGTGAAGCATTCACTCGTTTTAACTTTATGTGTAAGACGTGTGGCATTTGTTAGCAGTTCAGCAACTTCAAAGACTCCCGAGGATAAAGCAGTGAGACATTACGGGCAGCGCTGTCCCTTTTTCTCCTACCTCACAGCTCTTGCTACTCCCTCCACCTTCAGATGTCTGTAACATTAAAACCATGCGCTTTTATAGCACTCGTAATTTGCAAAGTTTTCCCCTCCGACAGGCGATCCTGTGCGGGGAATAGTGGTGGAGCTCGCTGAGATAACTCAAAGTGAGCAAGGCCCTTGTGTAAACAGTTTAATCTCTTCTATCAAGAGGTGGATCAAAGACAAAGTGGCTTCCAAATTAATCTGCCAACAAGACACACCTTCTCCAGAAGCATCAACAGGCCGGTCATGTGTGAAAGCAGCAGTTGAAAACAGTGAACATTATCTACAAAGCCTTGAGTTATGAAGTTCACCTTTTCCATCAGCTACTGTAGTGCAGGTACACATATTTTAATTTATGACGGGACATATGTGGTTTGTGTTTGTGTCCATTAAACCAATCGGTAAGGCCATGGGTGGAGTGAATCCTTCAACTCTCCCTACATTTCTCCACACAAATGAAACGGCCACGCTCATAATTAGATATTTAACAGACACTTCTTAAGTGTTGCAAAGTTCCCCCGAGTACTTAACCCAAGAACTTGTTGTTACTGTCAGTATGATCTACGATTTGAATTCCAGAAGCAATGTACTTTAGCTCAGTGGGCTTCGAGACGGAACACACATAAAGGACCTTTGTGGCCCGGGTCAAGGGCGTGATGGCTGTCTGAACCCAGGCTGCGGGACTCTCGACGGCCCAGCTAACCCAGGATGTGTGTTTATGTGTGCTTCGTCTGAAGTCAGTTCAACATTCTGGATTTCTTACTGTGCTCCGTTTTCTCATGGAGAGAGCTAAGAGGGGATATCGAATGCGGTAATGCAAACCAAGGGGGAACTACTGTGAAAACATCTCTGGTTACCGACGTCTCTGTGGCTATGTTCCTCACAGATTTTTACGGCTGGGGCGTTTGAAGTTGTGAATAAAAAAAATGACAATACACTATGCATGACCCACAGGGCCAGTGAGAGCATTCACTTGCAATTACAAACCGCATGAGAATATAAAAACAGGAAAATGTGAGCCGGCATCCCAGAGGGCCCACATTGGAAAGGTAATTCTCTATTTTCAGTGTGTGTGCGGTTCAATCTGACATTGGCATTTTTATTTTTTGGTCATTAAGGAGGATTAAAATTTGTTGCTGGGATGGAAATTTGCTTACCTACAGCAATAACAGAGGTACGGCAAGATACGGCTGAGTGCTCATTTTGGTTTTTGAAATGTGCTTTTGTCCATTTCCCCTGAAAAAGAATTCGCAGGAACGTCCAGGGCGCTTAGAAACAAGTGCTCGCAAATAAAGGTAACCCTTCTGGCAGTGGGAGATAAAGTGGCTGTCGCTCTCTCTCTCTTTTTTTTTTATACCAAAGGCCTCATTTGAATCCATCCGCAGGGCTGATTAAGTGACTGGAGGCTACGAGAAGCAGAAATTCTACATGCTACTCGAAATCACCATCGCCCACAGTGTCGCGTCATTAGCAAATGAACATGTTTTTCTCCCTCTGAAATATGTTTTAAGCGTGGCCTTGCTAATCAGAGCCTGAGGAGCAGCACGCTGCAGCATTAAGCCCTTTTCTTTTTCTTTTGCATTGTGTCACCCGGCTGGGGCTCAGACTGAGGAGCAAAACTCACTCCCACTCACACCTCCAAGAGTTGTTTGAGTGACTGACACGTGCAGTCGTGAACGCAGGGAGACAATATGTCCCTTGGGAGTTTCAGACTTCTGACAACCCACGCACTGCACCTGGCAGAACCAATTTTATGTGGTCGTGAGGGGTTGATATTAAAACGTTGGCCCGTTAAACAGCTGATTTCCCAAGACTGCTGCTTTGAAACTGATAAGAGAGTTGACTTATGTACACACTGCAGACATTACAGAAGGCCTGGGTGTGCTGGAAGGGTAGGGAGGGTGAGCATGTGAGTGAGTGAGAACGCACATGTATTTCTGTGTGCTCCTGTAATTGAATTGTAGATATGAATGTGCATGTCTCTATGTATACTGTATACTGTATATGTGTATGTGTGTGTGTGTGTGTGTGTGTGTGTGTGTGTCAATAATATTGCTTTATCTCCTCCAATACAATCTCTTACTCTAGTTCATTACAAGAACAGCTTGCAAAATGTGTCTTGGTGCTCACCTATACGCCATGTTCATAATGGAGGACATCTTCTTAGCACCCATAAAAACCACGGAGCATGGATAATAGCCCTGTGGAGAGAAAGAGGAAAGACTTTTAATCCTCAGGCTAAGCATCTCTCACCTCACCAAATCCTTAAGCTTCCAGACATTAGCCCAGTCAGTCGTAATTTTCACACCAATTGTAATTTGGTGTGAAAAGAGGTTTAAGATTGGATTGCACTTGGACAAATTTCTGGGGGCTCCACATTTCATCTGTATGGATCTAATAGAGATCCGAACTGTTGTGCCATTCTAGCATATCACCTTCATCTAATGCGCCCTAATGCTCATAGCTGTGCTGGTGGAACTGATTGATGGTACTGTAGCTCTTGATATCCTGAGGGAAGGAGATGAATGTCTCTTCAACTGAAAAAATGGCTCAAAGAATCCTGTTCGGGGGAAGAAATGAAATCCAAACTTCTCTCTCACAGCGTAGTAATTTTCGATTGCAATGGAGTAAATGGAATTACAAGTCGCCAGTAAGCTGCTGCTATAACTTCCCATATGTCGCAAAATATGTTACTTGTATTAAGGCTTGTTAAGCACATAAAAATAGAGCATGACAAATTGCAATCAGAATGAAGACCATAAAAGAGCACACTCATGCCCATATACTAATAAGATGATGTTCCGTACAATGGAATGAGAGCATTTTTGGGTTTTGGCATCACATGCTACACGTATCATCTCTGTCAGTCCACTTAAATGAAACCTGTCTGCCAGAGTCTAACACAGTATGGGAACCTGACCTAAAGCTGCATGAAGCTCTACTCTGGTAAAACACGACTCCCAAGAGCTGATGTAACCAAGCTTGGACTGCCATCTTCTGGTGCACTGAGGAAACATGGAGCTGGGCAGTACAGTACAGTATGTCAAAGAAGTTGAATTAAAATAATAATCGGTAAACTACAACTACAGTACATGTCACTGTCAAAAGCTCATGTCCCACCTAGCAGCCCTCCAATTCACTTACAGTACAATTAAAGACATGAGTATCTTAGTGATGACATCAACCAAGGAAGAAGGAATCAGTATATCATTAAGTATCACATAGGTGAGTTCTAAATAGCAATATTAATGCTTGATTTATTTCTTACACCAGGGCTTAATCACAGGGAGTGGAACTACCTACTGTGCTTGTTTGAGCAGTGGTGACTGAAATCCAACATGCCAGTGCTACCGTGCCTGAGCTGTGTGTGGGTGGGGAGCTTTGGCAAGGACTTCAAAGGAGCTGTCTCCTCAGTCACGTCTCATCTGAAGTCACCAACAGACCACAGCTGCATTGTCATGTCGTGAGTGTGGTTGAGACTGCAATAAGAATGACACCACTGTTGAGATATTTGTTTAGATCACCATGTAAAAAATAAACCTCAGGAAAAAAAAACTGTTAAATGGCTTACATAGTCTATTGCTGTTACATGTATCCGTAAAAAATTATTTTAGTGAGAACAATTATATTTTGGGGATGCTTTCAACTTTTCCATTTTGATTGTGGCTTAGGTAATGATTCTTGATCTTTGGTTCTGTGTTGCATTGTCCTGGTGTAGTCTGATAAAGAAAAAAAATGCATTAATGTTAAAAACGGCTTGAAATGAACATGAGGAAGATAAGCAGCTTCCACCGGAGGATTTTCAAGAGCGAATTCACATGCTGGCATTTACTGATCCAGGGCCAGGAAATAAGTCCTCACCCGTATGTTCCTGAGGCCAACACAGGTTAGCAAGCGGCTACTGGTCCCTCTCCAACTCTGCCCTTTCGTTAATTCCCATGTGGATGCCACCCAGTCAGCTGAATGAGCCCTCAAACCTCAAAGTTTGTATGAACAGGCTCCATTTTGAACCAGAATCCAAAAAGCATCTCAATAATAATAGGTCTGCCTAATAGTCCCCCTGAAAACAGTGAACAGTTCAAAGAACAGTGGGAGAGCCCCCCTCCACCCCCCACCAAATTTGTGAAAAAAAATGCAGAAGATCATCCCTGTGTTTTATTTATTTACTACCTCCATAGTTTTGATTATTAGGGTCATGTGGCGGCCCCTGTGTTTATCCTGGAGGTGAGTCTATACGACATGAGCTCAATTTGAGGAGAGCAAAAGGAAGAGGCTGAAATTCCAGACGTTTGGACCTAAATTGGTAACAAATGTATAGCCTTTGGCCTGCCCCTTAGCCTGGTGAGTTTGAGGAAGGTGATGTACTCCAAGATGCACAGGCTGCCTTCTTTGAAATAATATTTTAACAGTGGTTATGGGCTCAAAAAAAGACACCACTTTTCTAAGCCTGGTTCCCACCAAAGTGCAGAGTTGGGTTTCCGCTTCTGGAGATAGCATGCACAACCATTCAAGATCATAAGATTCCTGTCTGGTTATGACACCCAACACATACAGTGCAACTTTTCATTTTACTGGTTTGTGTGTATACACAAATCAACCGATATTGCTTTGAAAAGCTATGTTGCATTATTTGCATCAGTGCTCAGTGAAGAGTCACCGCTCCAAAAGTCATATTGCAAACAGAGAGCTCAACTGTGCCTCACACCACAATTACAACTTCCAAGATAAGGTTAATAGCCCATTAAACTGTTATCTTTTTTTCTAGCAGCTTACATGTTTACTAACCTAGAATCACTCTATAAAGTTACTACATTTAATGGAGTTCAGCGCTTTAGAGTTTGCCCCCTGTGGTTGTTTTCACAACATCAATGTTATTCAGCAATCTCACAAACAACAGCTACACTGCCAGCTCTTTGTGTCATGTTCTTAACAAACACCTTTGAATTTGAGTTCTCTCTGTAAATGCTCTTCTTGAAATGGCCATGGTATCAAACAGCGAAGACAATTCTGCCTGTCTCAATTTGGCAAGCTAAACGCCAGGCCTTCCATGCCCTAAGAGTCAAGACAGATTTGCCTTTTCATATTAAGAGCTTTAATCACTCTGGGATGTTCTGGAAGACGGAATATGGGTTTGGTCCTCTGGCTCCACCCTTGTCCCTGGGGGTGTTTTGTATGAACAGTCCACTGTAAACATCTGTCACACAGTTTAACTTAAACAAAGCAGGTGAGCTTCCCAAAAAGACATCCTAGAGGTAGCTCCAATCCCGGGAAGCTTTGTCTAACCGTCAGTTACTTAAGTTGTTTGGCACGAGGCTCTGAGCTCTTAGTAATGTTGCCACCAGCAAAGGGGCTCTTGGGACGTGACGGGTAATTAAGTTGGCGGTTCATATGGCTTCCTCCGCCTGCCTCTCGGCCTGTACTCTATGCCTGCCTGTCATTGCCTGTCTGGACAACAGACTGCCTGAAGGAGGGATGAGTCAATTCGGTCCCACCATGTGAATCCTCAGATAGCTCCCTGGCAGTTGTGGCGGCGATGCATCACTAACTGATAGTTTTCTGGATGGTCCTTTAGACATGTCAACTGAAGCCTGTCTGTCCAGATGAACATACCAGCACTCCTGGAAGAACATGTTACCTCAAACTGAAGAGTATGTCAGTGAGTACGTGACATGCGTGCCTCACTGTTTATTAAATTCCCCAAGCTCATTTATTGAGTGAGATTGATGTCTGACATACTGGGCTACTCCTTTCATATTTTTGGGAAGGCTGCCAGCACCTTCTGCTTTGGGCCTTCTCAGTTTTACACACTGAAAAATCAGTATCAGACTGTAAATTGCATATTCTGATAGGATAATATTTAATGTACATAACATATACTGTATGTACCACCAGAACAGAAGTGTTTAAGTGTAATGGGGCATCTCATTAAGGTAAGTGCCTCCATTTTTCTGTCACATTTCTGATAAGATCAATTTAAAATGAAGAATGGTTTTACTTGTGTGACTTCTTGTTCCCTATTTTAAGTGAGATGATGCTACACATTTTCCCATAAGTCTGATACTTTTTTTTTTTTTAAATGTGTGTGTGTAAATGTTTCACCACCAGATGGCAACAGTGGCTTACAAATATAATTTTGTCACTAAAGACAATGTCTACAGAAAAATCTGTAAGGCAAACCTGACAAATTACATCACTGCTTCATTTAGCATTGCCAATTCAAATGAATAAACTTTTTGATTATATTTAAAATCAGTGATTTTCTTCAAAATATATTTGGCCTGTATCCAAAACAACAAAACTTAAATTTCAAATGAACCGTTTTTTATTCAAGTCTCATCACTCAAAATGTGGAATCAAAGCATAGGTTACGGTAATCTGTGGACACTTCAATGGGAGGTTCACCAATCGGTGGACTTTGACCTGCCACATTTGTCTTTCCACTCCCACTCTATCAGTGGTGAAGTCAATAAAATGCGGTGAAGCAGTGCATAGTCATTCAGTGTCAGGTTTACAGTACTTGGCGTTTGTGATGAGCTTTGAACTTCACTGTAAGGTTAAGATTAATATCAAGCTCCTATCAATGGCATGACATGAAATACTGAACAGGAAACAGTGGAGAATTTAAAAGGAAATGCTTGCAATGTCATGATGAAGCAATTGTAATGGCAGATACATGAGACTAATCAGAAGTGTGCTGTTAACCATCCACTATGGGCTTATTGTCCCTGGCTCCGTCCACATCATTTTCACAAATCATTCCTGTTTCCTGGGGTCTGAGAAAGAGGTTTTTGGTAAGTTGAAAACAAAAGCTTGACGAGAATATCATTTTGGGCCATAAGATTTCCCTTTTCCACACTAGAATCGAAAGGCTCAACCCAAACCATGACGTGCAGCCCAAAGCCATGATCCCTACTTCATCAAACCTTGTCACTAGCGCTTCTATATTCAAGTAACTCTCCTTGCATCTCAAAGCCAGATTCTCCCATCATATAACGATGATTCATCTCTCCTGAGAATGTCCTGCTAGCAACTCTCCATTCCCATGGCAGTGAATTCACACCACTAAAATCAGAGTTTGCCATCATGACTCCAGAAATGATACAACGTGGTAAAACTGTTTAGCAGAAAATGAAAATAGCGCCTAAACACCTTGAAACGTTTTTTGCATTCTGAACGCATGTTCAGTCATAGCCACATCCGTGAGTTTGGTAAGCTTTGTTTGAGTTTCTCCATATCCATACTTCTTTTCTCTCAATAACTTTAGCAGTGCACAAGACCTCCACTGTCTTCTGCCTTGAAAAAATTGAAAAAATAACTCTCTAGGGCTGCAAGTGATTGAGTCACTTACAATCATTTCTGGAGTCACTTACAATAGACAGCATTACTGTAAATGTTACATTTTTGGCATCAGAACATGATTTTATATAGTCTGCCACGGTCACCTACTGTAGTATAATTTTCAGGTCCTTTACTTATCTGTCACTGGAATATTCTTCAGATTTTCCTCATCAACACCGATGCCTAGCCAATCAGTGACTCAACAGGATGACAACCTTAGTTTTGAAATTGAAAGTGGCAGTGCCTGCGAAGATCAAAGATGCAGTGCGAAAAGTTTATTGTTTGCATGAATTGTTTATTGTTTGAATTGTATATTGTTTCCTTGCTGATGTGATTTACTCCTAGACTTTAAGTCTATGGCAATTATCGCACTTTGAAATTTGTTGTAGCCTAACCTAATGTTTCAATTGTTTCAATTGAGACTGGCCAAATTGTCTTCATGAGTTGAGTGATGCTTGTTCAAACCAAGACAGATCTCACAAACCCATAAACATTTCAGATAGAATCATAATGTGAAGGGTATTTATCTTGGCTTGTTCTAAGAGGGCTGCCAGCCTCTTCTATGACTCCAGAGGCACTCACAGACGATGACAAGAAATCCAAAGGTTTACTGACGGCACATACAGTACAATCTGAACTAGCAGAGATTTATTGTGTCCGACGCATCATGCTATTCTCTGTGCCCAAAGCCACATCTGTGTTTGGAGGCCTTCATACCCACGTCCTGTCATCAGTAGTGCCTTGTAGATAAAGCAAAGTTCTCCGAAGAACAAATCTTGTGGTCACATTTTTCCTGGTTCTGTCCATTCAAATGGCTCTGCACATATGAAGTAAATTTCCCCTAAACCCACAATTTATCTTTTTCCTGATGCTGCAGTTTCAGTTTGTTGGAACTGACTGTCTCAATGTCTTTTTTTCTACCTTTGTGAGGTTTTGCTTCCTGTTCTTCATGAGTCATGACGCCTCAGTGAATGACACTAGCGAACTCATGGAATTTCATTTTGTATATCCACTCCTTGTACCGTGTCTGCACAGTGTATACTTGACTAATCCATGGAAAAAGGTCTTGGGAGACGCAATCCTGCCAGAGATCTTCATGAATGTCTTTTATTTATGAAAAATGTACACTATTTTCATTCATATTAAGGTGACAACAAAATGTGTTCTGCTATGATAACACAATATCTAAATTACACGATAACCAGCAGAGTAACACTGAAGTCTAGCCATAAGTATGCCACGTGGTAGCAAGCATTTTTGAAATGAATTAATTTCTAGGCAGTGATCCTCTATGTTGGCACTTGAGCCCCAGGTGTCCCTTGAAGAAGGGCATTGTGTCTTTGGTACCTAGATCTAACATAATTAGACAGGCTCACTTGCTGGCTAACCCCTTTTTTTCTTATGCTGGCTTAAACCGGTCATATTAGAAGGTGCAGAAAGGTCAGATCAAAGCAAAGCCCTCCAACTTGGCACTAATTGGAGCTAAAAATAGCCTAACCTAATAACCTACCCATTTTATGGCTTTGCTAAAGGATACTGACGCTAAGATATTGTCTTAGAAAGACCACCATTATGATACAGAATGTATGCAAAAGTAAACTGGTTACAACAAAACATTAATTTCACCAAGTGCCATGCTCTTATCTATGTCTTTTTATTATATATTGCAGTTTTGATGACAGGTTCTTATGTCCTGAGAAAATTACAGATTCTAACTGACTAGCACATCTCAGGCCTGTTAGTTAGTTTTCTACCTTGGAAACGGATAAACAAAGAAAAACTTCCGCTTTTACTTATGTCCTTCCCATAGTCTGCACACTCAGTGACTCACTGAGTACCCCAAGGCTGTGTTGTCTGTTTAGTGTGTCTGGAAGATGGTCTCTGTTTCTACTAAAGGGCAAAGTCATTGTGGTTTTGGGAGTTGGAGGGGAGGGAGTTGGTGGTGACCTCCATGCAACCAAACCAGTCCCCTGTCTGGGCAACACCTTTCGGATCAAGGTGGTCACGTCCAGAATGGAAGGATGTCTTTGGATCCAAGTCAAAAGTCTGGGGGTCTGACTTCCTGGCTCCAATGTGGCTCTCTAGGTAAATAAACCCTAGAGCTGACCCAAGCTTGGGACTCTCTCAGAGGGACACTCAACCTCAGTGCGGCACAGTGAGCCATGCACTCTCCAGCCAGAGAATAGAACATCATGCTCAAGTGATGGTGAAATGGAAAGACTATCCCCCTCAGCCTCTCTGCACGAGTGTCTGTTGTACGTCCCAAAGAAGGAAAACACTGTTCCACAGTTGTTCTTCTCTCCATTTATCTGCCTCTTTCTCCCCTTACATTTATCCCTTAATTTTCGGCCCTCTTGTTGGGCCTAAAGGATGTCATATCTGCTGAGCAGATTCTTTAAAGGGATACACCACCTTATTTCGGGAAACTGCTTATCTGTAGTCAACCCCTAGTTGAACATGAAAACACATAGCATTTTTTCTCTATGTGTCTGCAATGCCTGGTTTGACAGTATAAGCTTATTTGACATACCAATGCAAGTCTATGGTACCAAACAAAACATCATCAAATTTATTTACA
>JASCQY010000002.1:4262328-4275072 GCA_030264315.1 Sardinella tawilis
TCTTTTTCCTATGAACAGCATTCAGTGACGTTGAACAACAGAGCTATGGATTGATTCACACCGAACTTCTCCTTTAAAGTACACATACAGTATGTACTGTGTATGTGTTACTGTATGCACTGTATACACATAAATACAAGCTCGCTGCATGTATGTGACTGTTGCATCATTTTAGTGTAAAGTACTTGTGGGGCCCATGTGATGCAGGCAATATATACAGTATTTCCTCTTTAAGTCAGCAGACACAAATCAAAGGTCATGCAGTAAGGTTCAGAATGTGATAAAGTGCTACAGTATGTTGACCAAAGAATGTCAATTTTTCCGAGACAGTGATAAAACTTATCTCTTCTTGACACAAAATTGTTCACTAGTAGCTCCCTGGTGTTATCGTGATAACTACTTTGTCAGTCACTCTAATGACTGATGTGTGTTAAAGTTTACGTACAAAACGAGGCCTTTAACAGTCAACATGTGTAACTTCTGCTGCCTATGGCTGGAGCCCTGCCACATTAAGAGAGCCCCATATTGCTCGTTTCTAATAGCTTCCCTTTTGGCAGGCAATGAATGAACTGAGTGTTTGCCTCTGTGTCTGTGGTGTGTCTGTGCATATGTGTGGCCCCTGGGAGCCATAAAACTGTGTGTGTCCACGTGTGTGTGGCTCTCTCCCCATATGTTCTGTATGTATGTTTAGTAATGCTCCATGTACTGTATGCCCTGTGTCTGTGTGTGTGTTTCAGGGAAGTCTGTGGGTATTGTGACCACCACCCGTGTCCAACACGCCTCCCCTGCCGCCGCCTACGCACACTCCGTGAGCCGCAGCTGGTACAGCGACGCAGATCTGCCCTCTAGTGCTCGTCGGCAGGGCTGCATAGACATTGCCACACAGCTGGTCACCAACACAGATATTGATGTAAGAAATGTGTCACAGTTATCTGTGCTAAGTGTATTGTAGTGAATCACTAGTTTGATTGATTTTATCTATCTATCTATCTATCTATATCTGTGGAAGACTATCATCTTCTTTCAGCACTGAGGTCTCCACCCTGTGCTGTTTATTACTGACTGAAGGTTATCCTATGAAGTTGAGGGTATACTTCCGTGTACACGCTCACAGCTGTGAATGGATCAAATGTATACTGTGCACGATATGATCCCTAGGCATAGTAACAGTCTGGTTCTCCACGAGTAAGTCTACATTTTACCAGATCCCCAGGGCAATATTATGGCTAAAGCAGTATCCCAAAAACAGAGATTACACATGCATAATATGGGAATATTCCTGTTTGCATTACATAAATACTCTCAATCACCCAGCAGACAGTGAAGTATTGGCAAAGTAAAACACTTCAATGACAAAAAACTGGACAAATTGCAAGCTAAACTGCACATTGCAGTTCATTTGCAAAGTAAACAAGCCATCTTCGGAGGTTCTAAGAACTGATTTCTGATTTTGCATACCTTCAATGAGTTAAATGAATCATGATTTGCTGGCATTTTCTCTAAGTCTGCAAGTCTGAAGTCTGTGTTCCTAGCATTCTAAGTTCCATGACATCATCAGTGTCGCGTGAAACCTGTGTTGATTTTATTTATGTAGACTAGGTTATTTGGGCAGTAGCCAGGGAGAGGACAAGTCAGTAGATAAAGCAGGCTCCATTCCAGTTGTTTATGGACATTCAAGATGCCATCCCAGATATAAGCTTGTTTCTGGCTCCACAATGCTTACCTATGTTTATTTATCAGACCTCATCAGATTTCTTTTCAGTAGTCTACTGTGCCTAGCTTAATCTTTATAGCTTCTTAAACTGTGCATTTAGTTGGCACTTGGTTACATGTCTGCAATAGTCTGCCAAAACCTGTTCTCTGTAACTGTTAAAACCTCAAGTATGCTTCGGTGTGGATAAAGCCATGCACAGCGGCATCTCCAAATTACACTGCTTTTGCTTAGGCCAGTATGTCTCTACAAGCTGTGCCAAACCAGAAAACTGTACATCATACAAATCTCCAGCAAAACAGTGCTTTCATTCAAATCTAAGCTGTTCCTTCAGCTTCCTCGTGGCTTTTTTCCCTTCATCTTTTCAGAAAAAATGACTACTATACCAAAATACCACAGCTGGTAATCTAATTAACTATAACTTTGTCATTGTAGGTGATTCTCGGCGGGGGTCGCATGTACATGTCTCCAAAAGGCACTCCAGACCCAGAGTACCCAACATCATCTTCACGGAAGGGCGATCGCAAAGACAAGAAGAACCTCATCAACATATGGCTAAATGCCCGGAAGGTATATTTCTTGAGAGAAATCTTTTTTTTATGGCTAATTTTCATATCAATGTTCTCCCCCAGTTCCAGAGGTACACGCAGCCCATGAACCTTCATGAACCTTATTTTTTGTATCAGGGAAAGAATGCTCAGTATGTCTGGCACAAGGAACAGTTTGATGCGGTGGATGCGAAAACCACAGACTGCCTCATGGGTAAACAGATCATTTCAGAAATGTTTAAATATTAACCACACAGCCATAAAAATGATGATCCTTCACTCTTGCCATAATAATACATTCACCTGAGGAATGCTACTTGGGTTGAATAATGAGGTTGTAGCAGACTACAGCCTTAAGATATATCCACGAAAACAGAGTGAGAAATCAGATATGTTTCACAACAAACACCCTCCCTCCCTTCTTCTTGGTTCCCATCAGGTCTCTTCGAGGCAAAGGATATGAGGTTTGAGGTGTTCCGCAATCGAACACGAGACCCCTCCATTGTAGATATGACAGAGAAGGCCATCCAAATCCTAAGCAAGAACCCCAAAGGCTTTTTTCTCTTTGTAGAAGATAAGTATTTATCCCTTAAATAAATCTAAATCAGTCACTTAAGTAACATGTCTTGTCTTGCTTTCTGTTTCATCTTGTTCTTCAAGGTAGTATGAGTAATAGTTAAAGGGAATCCAATGCTTTTCAGGCTCCAATTGGCTTCTTATCATGCTCTCCTATGTTCCCTCTTATCAAGCGGGAGAATCGATCACGGGCACCATGATGGCGTTGCAAAGTTGGCACTGACAGAGACGGTGATGTTTGATAGAGCAGTGCACCGAGCATCCCAGCTCACCAAGGAATCTGAGACTCTCACTGTAGTCACAGCAGACCACTCCCATGTCTTCACCTTTGGAGGAAACACACCTCGGGGCAACCCAATTTTTGGTATGCACTCTGCTCTTTTGGAATGTGCTCCAAGGTAGCATTATTTTTGCTCATCCATCATTCTGCTTTGTCATTTATTGGACCTTTAGGTGGGTTTCCTTCACTTCGGTGTGCTTTGACTTTTCTGTAGGTCTTGCACCAAGGAGGGCTGACGATAGGCTGCCTTACACAAGTATCCTATATGCAAATGGCCCAGGATATGTGCATGTGAATGGGACAAGAGGAAATGTCACAGCTGTGGATTATTGTAAGTGAAAACTTCTGTAGCCTACTGTATAGGCTTCCAAGCTGTTTGTTAGTTAGTAAAAAAGGTAAGCCAGGCAACAAACAGGTTTTTAAAGGTGAAAAAAAATTATATATTGTTCTTATACTATATCAACATAACTGTAGGCGACTGCAGGGGGAGCTCTGTAGGTAAAAAAAAAAAAAATCACGGGCTTGCTTGATACAGTATGCTTTTAAGTAGAACTATGGCTAAATCCAAGTGCCCCCTGAGCCTCATGCTCTGAAACCTCAAAGACCTAACTGGCATGAAGCAGCTTCAAGCCTTACAGGAGTCAGGGCTCAAGGTTAGGGATCTACTGCACATGTACAATACTATTTCCCTCAACAGAAGGCACCCGTTCTAGTCAATACAATCCCTGTAGTCAATTCTGTGATGCTGAGGGAGCCACAGAGCCTGCCTCCTACAGTAGCTCCATCCAGTTACAATTTGTAGTGTTTTGACCTGGAATAATCCAAAAAAGCTTATAGTGCAGCAGCGGGTTAATTATTATAGTTTGTTTGCATTAGCCCCAACCGCAGTTCACCTGCATCTATCTCATCGCCTCATTATGCCTGATCAGCAACAGCACACACACACTACTGAAAGGAAGGATAACATTTTTCTATTGTTGACATTTATATTATTATGATACACATTTTGGTGAAAGAAAATATCCCGCACCAGTCAGGGATTATATGTATATCCCTATGCACACATACTGTATACTGTAATATGCCCACCCCTGTTGCTGTAGTGTCTGAACACAAGATCCAAGAAGTGAGGGGGACTCCAGTCAATACCCCCCACGTCCAACATCAACTACACCCCTGCATAACAATGTTAATCATAATCAAAATCTCAAAAAAGCAAGACACCACAACTAAACAGTATGTTGCACTCTTTGTGACTTGTGAAGTTGTGTAGTCAGAACGAGCCTCCAGCAAAACTATTAAGCCCTTTTCTCTCCTTCAACCCCCACCCTCTCTCCTAGTCGATGAGGAGTACATGCAGCAGTCTGCGGTGCCCCTGGATGCGGAGACCCACGGCGGGGAGGATGTGGCCATATACGCCAAAGGCCCCATGGCTCACCTTTTCCACGGAGTAAAGGAACAAAACTACATTGCCCATGCCATGGCCTACGCTGCTTGCCTGGAGCCCTACACAGATTGTCCCCCTCTTCCACAAAGCTCTGGGGGTCAATCAAACTCCCTCTCAGGAATATTGCTCTCTCTAACGGTGGTACTGTGTGTCCTGTCAAGATGATTACAGTTCATTTCTGCTTTAGAAGGAAAGTTTTCAATAGCTCAAGCCAACTAAATGAACATTTTGGTGGTGCTCTCTGATTTATTTTTGTCTGGTTGGTTATTTGTAGCCTCAATGTATGGTTTATGAAGTGAAACAGGAAATATATGTTACTGTTGCTCAATGAGAAGGACTTTCTTCCCATTAACTTTCACAATGTCTTTGAGCATGTTCGTCAACTATAAGTATAGTCACCTTTGCCTCCGTGGGCGTTGCTTGCCAGCGAGTAAAAGCTGCACTTTACAGTCAATTAAGGATGGATTGCAGCCTTGGTCTAGTCAGTTTACTGACACAGCACACCAGAAATTCACTGAACACAATGTACATTTTTTGTCATAAAATGAATGTATTTTGTATAATGTATCAAAGTATTTTGTATGCATTTAGCACCAAAGACGTAAATAATTATTTTTAATAAAACTTTGTAATAAAATATGAAAATGTCACATAAGTGGTAAATTACTCAACTGTTTTCTTCTGGACATTATGCTCTAGCTATCCTAGAAAAATAGATGCACCCTAGCAGTAGTAAATAGTTTTGCTCAGTGGATATGTCTACATCACACACTATACGGGCCACAGTAGGTCTACCATTAGCCTTACCAAGGTTTGGTAAGACCAATCACAATGCTCTATCTTTGTAGAGAGACGCTGGGCGGGCTTGGCACAATGATGACACGGCTGCGACGGTGCAAATCAACTAAGTGGCAAAGGAAGTGGTCTTTTGAATCACCATTGGCATTGATTTTGGAAGAGTTAGACTTGGGCTTTTCTTTGAAAGTTGAGCAGGTAAATGCACTCAAGTCATTATTTCACAGAGGGATGTAATTGCTGTTTTGTTGACGTCGCTCTGATTGATTGTAGCACTATCCAGTTTGGAACACAACCACTGATTCTGCCCCTAGGATTGGGCCTGGTATCGGTCGAGGCCAGACTTGACATTTTGATGTTAGTTCCGGCAGTACATTCTGGAAAACTAGGCTATTTCCACTTCCACTTTATATGGGCTTGACTACCAGCCAACCAACTACAACCAATGTCCAAGATGTTCTTTTCATGTTATAACATCAAATCTTGGAGTCTGACATGACAATGTATATCCTTGGAAAGAATGTGGTTTTGTGATGCCAACAGCAACACTGCCAGACAGTGAACTGCACTGATCTGGTAAGATCAGTCCAAAATATTCTAGTTTTTGCTCTTTTTCTAAAACAGTTCATTTCCTGGACTGTTAACAGTACAGTTATGTTCATTAAAACTGAAATAATTACGTTCATGAATTATTAGATTCATGATTTGAATGACTGTGAAGCAATGCAATAGTATAACAAGATCAAGGACATATTTAATGTGAATGTCAGCACAGAGCAATGCTGAGTAATTGTAGCACTAAATTGTAAAGAAAAAAAATCAGGACTTGAGCATGTATTAGGGCCAAACAAAATCTTGTGATTTCTTTACAGAATGAGGTAACATGAGCTGACAGAATGAGTAAAACAGATTCCGATTACTGCATTCTACCCAGTTGCACAATAGCACCCCCCTTAGACCCTAATCATTTCAGGCTTAGGTCTTGGTCATTATCCAGTCTTGACCTGCTAACAGCCTCTGCTCAATGTTGGTCCAGCTGGGGAAAACATCAAGCAATCTGAACTGCTATAAAGCAGTTATATAATATTATTATTATTATATCAAAGTTATATATTATTCACAAATCCTACTTTCAGTCGTTAAGAAATCAGGCAGAAGGTCATGTAATAGAGCCAATCCTTATTCACACCTCTGCTGGCACAGTGCCTTTCAAATGTGCTGTTCAAAATCAAATAAGCTGACGGTATCATTGTCAATCTCAGAAAATTCACAGGAGTCCCAAGGAGTCTTGTGTCAGTGGCAGATTCTTTTTCAGTGGCTACAATCCATGTTATGACATGGGCCAATATGACATGAACTCTTCACCACAGTCACCAGACCCAACATGTAATCTAACTGTGTACAATGAAAACTGAACCTTTGACCAAAGCACTGAGAGTTTGACATTTTCACAACATAATTACACTGTCCACTAACCACAGCTCATATGCAGCCACAAATGTTAAGCTTGACACTGTTTTTTACACCTACCAGGTAATATTTAAAGCAAGAGAACAGTCTGTGTTTAAAAGAATGGTTACTGTCTCTTTTCTGTCTGTTACAACTGCTCTTCAGACAGACAGACAGACAGACAGAGTGGTCGACAGAGTGGTAGACATGATGGCAGATAGAAAAGACAATAGAAAGAAAGCAGATCTCCAAATGGATAAACATACTGCTTCTCAAGGGTTATCTACACAGACAATCACCCTGATTAAAAACAGAGCTAGACCAGAAGTTGAAGAGAATAGATGGAATTCATTTATATTTTTTAACTGTCATTACAGAATTTGGCAACAAGCCACCAGTCTTGTACAAAAAAGACACAGTAATACCCCCAAGTGCATAGATCTTGCATAGAGTCCCTATTTAATAAGTGATTCAGATGGCGTTTCTAACCAGGTAAGGCTTACAGGAGTGCCCTTTGATCCACAGAGAGCACTATAAATGCTCAGCCTAAAGCCAGCAGGTCCTTAGCATGTTGCGAATGCAACACACCATCCTACAGCACCATGGCTCCTACACATACCCCACTGATTGCCGGACTATTTCTCCTCCTGTCTTTTCACTGGACTCTATCTGTCATTCCTCGTAAGTGTACTTTCTGGAAGAACTCACTTTTCATGACTCTGCTGTAACTTGGTATAGTAAATTTGTTGTGTTGCCATTAAGTCAGGAATATAAGGTGAACCTGGTTTTAAACTTGAATGACTTCATGAAATCTTTGTTTGTTCTATATGCCTGTTAATGTAGGCTTAGACTTTGTACTTTGTACAAAATCAACTGTATTACCTGTGATATAACAGACACTACATGAACACCATCAAACGTAGTGCTCTTGCTGGTCTACCACATCTGCCTCGTCCCAATTACACAATGCGTCCGCAGTTTGTAGTACCAATAGCAATACTAAGAATAATTGTCTTTAAAGTCATATCTACTTTCGCCATATTCACACAATTCAAGGGTCTCCAAAATGTTTTCATCTGAGAGTCCTAGAGACAGATGTTACATACTTTACCATCTTACACATTTGAGTGCAGTGCAAACACTCATTTAAAGCGTCATCTAAATTTGTGGGAAGAAAAATATTTTCTGACTTGGGAAAGAATCTTTTTGTACCAGACAGAGCAGGATGTTTGAATTTGATTGCATAGAGATGCACTGACTTCACAGGTTTAATACCTTTTGTGACTGTTCAGGGATTTATTTACATCTCCTTTAACCCTTTGGAGAGCTACTCTTAAGAAGGTGTCTTAAGTAAATGGTAAAACATGTAGAGTAATAATTAAAAACCATCTCAGTCAGAAGTTACAATGTTGTCTACTGGGACCGTCAGTCAGGTGGCCAAACTCTAAGCCTTTGTTAACCATTCATTTATGCTTCACAACAAGTTTAGATATACAGTACAGGTGTGAGATGGAGATGCTTTAAAGGTGTTCAGCGCAAATGTACGAAAATAGCTCCTCATAGTAAGAAAATAAATCAAGCACTGGTTTAAATGGGGATGAACCAGTGAATGGGATCACTCTCAGGGGAAGTAACAGACAATTCAACATGTTCATTCTCCAGCTGAGGAGGAGGACCCCCGCTTCTGGAATGTAAAGGGCAAAGAAGCTTTATTAACTGCGCTGGAGATAAAACCTAATCTGCACAAGGCCAATAACCTCATCCTCTTCCTTGGAGACGGTAAGTCATGTCATGTCATTTACAGTTTGTAATGAGCAAGATTATGAAATATTTTGAATATTATCAGCGAAAAACCAAAGACTACATGCTTTGTGTGAAAATTCTTATTAAGACAGATATTTACTTTATTCATTTGAAGAAAATTTGGTATTGGAGGTGACTAAATTGTTGCGCAATCAAAATCTTTGTGTTTCCCCCCATAATGTTGGAATGATTACAAAACAGATAGGCCTAACAATTATATGACCTATTGTGATTAATATCTGCAACAATGCAACAATAAAATGTAATGCTGAATCTTGGGAAAAAACATCTGATAAATGGAGAACAAAGCCTTCAATTACATGCTCTATCAAGTATAGGTGTGAAGGGGTGCCTAATAAACTCACTGAACAATAGGTCTAGATAAATTTATCTTCCAGCTTTTGTAATAGCTTAATCTTATAAGCTTAATCTAATAATTTATCAAGCTATAAAAGCACTATATCCCTATGATGTTCTATGTTACACAAGTACCGCATGTAATAGATAATAGCCACACTATTTCCCAGTAGTCCATAAAGACTGATAACTTTATAAGTTGATAAGTTACAGGACTCTTCTTTCAGAATTGGACAGTGGTCATTCCATTATTATAAGCCAACATTACATAAACGCTACATCACATTTCCACTTTAAACACAAGAGGCCTGAGGAGCAGAGACCCAAACAGAACTAGAAATAGAACATAGAAATAGAACTTGTTTTATCACTTTTTACAGTCGCTACATGAAAACGTGACATGAGATACTTTCCTTGGGTGTGCTTGCGTATGTGTCTGTGTGGGTGGGCGTGTGTAAGTATGGGTGTGCCCACAAGCACACATTTTATACAACAATGCAATTAGTTTTGTACTTTTAATCTTATCTCTGAGATATGCTGACAATTAACAACTTAAATTTTGATGACAGTTCATCAGTTGTTCCCAACAAAAACAATACTGCTTCACCTTTAGTCGTGAGATCTTCAAAATCTTATGCAACCCTTACTACTCATTTGATCCATCCAAAAGGTATGGGAGTCACCACTGTGACAGCAGCAAGAATTCTGAAAGGGCAGATGGCAGGGAAAACAGGAGAGGAAACTTCTCTAGCCATGGACACCTTCCCCTATCTGGCTTTGTCCAAGGTACTGATGACATAGAAAATATGTCACTTCTAACATTACTAACCACTTTAAACAACACTGATATGATTTAAATGACCATTTAAACCACATCAGACAAATGTGTGAAGTCATCAAGTCTACACATATGTATTTGTATGCAGACTTACAACGTTGACCAGCAAATGCCTGACAGTGCTGGCACTGCCACCGCCTACCACTGTGGCGTGAAGGCTAACTACGGCACCCTGGGTGTCTCAGCAGCCGTACGCCGCGGCAACTGTACCGCAACCAAAGGCAACGAAGTCAAGTCAGTCCTTCACCGTGCCAGGATGGCAGGTACTGCTATAATGAGCACCTACTGGCGGCACATGTTGAGCAAACTGAAAGGACAGCCTTTTGCCCAAAGTTTTGTTTGACTGATGAAGTGATATGTGCTTCGCTGCAGGAAAGTCAGTGGGCATTGTAACAACCACCCGTGTTCAGCACGCCTCCCCTGCAGCCTCTTACAGCCACTCGGCTGACAGAGGCTGGTACAGTGATGAAGAATTAGCGCTTGACAAAGTAGTAGGTGACTGCAGGGACATCGCCTACCAGCTGGTGCACAACACTGATATCAATGTAAGGCTTGATGCATACTCACTTTCACGGTTGAAGAGATCAGCAAATGGTTCATTAAAAAGGCAACACACTATAGAGTGTATTCTCCACAAACAATTACCGGTGCTGTTCTATGACTAGGTCATCCTGGGAGGGGGTAGAGCATACATGCTCCCTCAAGAAACTATTGACCCTGAGTATCCAACGGTCAACGGAAGTCGCCTGGACAAAACCAATCTTATTAATGAGTGGCTGAAAAACAAGCAGGTGCATTCACTATATTGCAATATCAAATGTTCTGTTCTGGGAGTTTAGTTAAAGAGGAAAGATGTGTAACATTTCTTTTTTTTCCCAAAGAATGCACAATATGTGTGGAACAAATCCCAACTGGATGCAGTGGATGTGGATAAGACTGACTACTTAATGGGTAATGTCTTTCTACAAGCTGCTTTTGAATATCATATCCAGTCAGAAGTCAGAATACTTTCTCAAATTTGGCAAAAGAGAACTTTTTCACTAAGCAAAACTGGAAACAACCGCAACAGCTGTTTACAAGAGTCACCATTCACAAGTATTCCTTTTCTAACTTAGGACTCTTTGAGCCAAAGGACACACGCTATGAGATTGAAAGAAACCCTGCCACCGATCCTTCTCTCACAGAGATGGTAGAGAAAGCCATCCAAATCTTGAGCAAGAACCCAAATGGATTCTACCTCTTTGTAGAAGATAAGTTAAAAATTAAAAGCATTACATTGTACTGTAAAGAAGCAGGACATCACTTATAATCCATTTGATATGTGGTACAAAAAAGACAGAAGAGCAAGTGAATAAATAATGAATATGCATATAAGTCAAATGTACATTATGCGAATGCTTCTGGATACAGAACATGCCATTGAAACAGCTGACTGTGTTTACAATAATGCATGAGATTCTTTTAATGTAATACTTATAAGAACTTTTGCTTACTTCAAGGGGGAGAATTGACCATGGTCATCACGGCAGCAAGGCCAAGAAGGCACTGACGGAGGCTGTGGAGTTCGACAATGCCATTGCCAGGGCAGCTGAGCTCACCAGTGAGCTGGACACCCTGTCAGTGGTCACGGCTGACCATTCCCATGTTTTCTCCTTTGGAGGCTATGCTGAAAGAGGAAATCCTGTTTTAGGTAAACTTCATTTGTCAATCAATCAATCAATCAAATTTGATCAATTTCAAACCTTCACAGAATTTGCATGATTTGCAATGTCAATGACCACATACAGTGTGCATCAATACTCAAATTCAAACACCAGATCCATGTTTCAAGCCCAGCCATACATTCCTGACTGTCTTATGTCCCAGTCTGGGACTTATTGTAAGACCATATGCTCAACATGCCACTTTCAATGATATACAGCTCTAAAGAGGATGGTTAAGACTTGGAGTTAATTAATTGTTCATGAAATTAGAATGCTATTCCCTCAGATTCCCTTGTTTCTACTGTCATTTAAGAAAACTACTGTACAATAACATAGATGTGGCATAGACGATGAGTGGTACAAAAAACAACATAAAACATGATGCATGCATCCTCTTCAGGTGTGTCACGTGTACTGGCCGACGACGACAAGCAATTTACAACTGCTCTGTATGGAAATGGCCCTGGACATGCAATTGTGAATGGCACTAGACCATACATTAATGCAACAATAACAGGTATGTTCTGTGGAAATATTTTGATTTTCATAACCCCTTACAAATATGGTTGGCCTATACAGAATTTGTCTTGATATTTCAGCTCCATCTTGTGGGCATAACTGTCAGTCCCTGGTTATCACACTTAAGTTTGGAACATCTCCTTACATTATGCTATGCACATAAAACACTAAAAAAGTCTTTGAGTTTTGAATCTGATTCTTTTATTTTGTGAACTTCGACAAATACCATATATCATGTCTAACATATTATGTATGTAATATCAAGGTGGAAATTTTGTTCTGTTGTTATCATCAGGTGATAATGACTACCGACAGCAATCAGCAGCACCGCTGGGATCAGAAACACATGGAATAGAGGATGTAGCTATTTTTGCCAAAGGCCCAATGGCCCACCTTTTCCATGGAGTTCAGGAGCAGAGCTACATTGCACATGCTATGGCCTATGCTGCCTGCATTGAGCCATACACCGACTGCCCGCGCGAACTAGCTCCCACCCCAACTCCCCTCCCAGGCCACGCTGGATACCTCCAGTGCAACCTCCTGGTGCTCCTGCTGGGCCTAGTGCCATCTGTCCTGTATCTGTTCTCTGTCTGAAAGCACACACATGCAGTGGAATCTCTAAGCCCTATAACTCTGCTTACTTATTATTATTATTATTATTATTATTAATTATTACAATGGGGCACCAACATGGCATTGGAAAAAACAAGGCTTCTGA
>JASCQY010000002.1:4276995-4296222 GCA_030264315.1 Sardinella tawilis
CCCTTGAGTCGTGGAACTGCCCAAGGTTTCTTCCTATCATTAACTAAATCCTATATAAGGGAGTTTTTCCTTGCCCCATGTCCTCTTGGGTGCTCCTGCTGTAAGGCACCTTCGACATTGCTTTGTGTAAGGCTCTATACAAATACAATTGAATTGAATTGAATTGAAAGTTATTTGAATACTGATGTTAATTGTCTGCAATGAATTTACTGTTTTCAGACATACCTTTTCTCTGGCTCTGTGGTGATTTTACTTTGTCTCTTGTATATTAATGTGAAAGTATATATTTGATTCAACTGACAATATTAAACACATACACCGTATGCATTTGTTAAAACATTTATGTGGAAAAAACACAAGTAGCGGTGTTGTAAACAGGTGAGTAAGTGATCTTACCCGTCTCTGCAGGGTCTCCTTCTGCACTTTCCTGGCCCATGAGTATCCTGAGGATGTCCACAAGATGGTGATGATCAACGGGGGTGGGCCCACCGCTCTGGAGCCGAGCATCTGCTCCATCTTCAACCTCCCAGCCATCGTGCTGCACTGTCTGTCACCATGCTTATCCTGGAGCTTCCTCAAGTAAGGGCCCCTCCGCTCAGCGCCATTTGCACATGAATGCAGTGGGACTAAGACTGCTTTAATCAACAATTCACATGTACTTCTTTAGTGATGAATTACTGAATGAATGCAACATCTGTTATTGTTCCTGTATTTCAATCAGTTTGTACTCTGATTCTTAGTGAATATGGAAGCTGGATCACGGATTGATTTGCACCAGATTTCCCCAATAAGGCCACATGTATAATGATCATTATTTTTACTTTCCTCCTAGAGCTGGATTTGCTCAACAAACAGCGAAAGAGAAACAGCTCTTGAAAGAGAGCAATGCCTTCAACGTGTCCTCCTTTGTGCTGCGCGCCATGATGAGCGGTCAGTACTGGCCAGAGGGAGACGAAGTGTACCACGCAGAAATCACAGTCCCAACCCTGCTTGTGCACGGCATGTACGACAAGTTTGTGCCAGTGGAGGAAGACCAACGAATGGCAGAGGTATGGAAACACCAGACCCGTTGAAAGGGCCTTCTCAAGTCAGCGTTTTAGATTTTACAGCGTGAGAACCATTACATTACCGTTGCTGCTTTAAGTTGTCAAATGTTCAGAGCCATTGGCAATGTGTGATTTTTTTTTTAAACACCATTCTTGAAATGCCATTCTGTATCATTCTGTCCATCTCACTGCAGATTCTCCTCCTGGCCTTCCTGAAAATCATCAACGAGGGCAGTCACATGGTGATGATGGAGTGCCCTGACACCGTCAACACCCTCCTGCACGAGTTCTTCCTCTGGCAGCCCGACGCGCCCAGAAAACCCAAACAAGAAGCAAAGCCGCTGCCCGACAACGCGTCTGTAAGCAATGGGGACACTAAGCAGTCATCAGAGACAAAGTCCAAAACTAAGAGCAAATAAACAGTTTCTTTGTACGGAGGAGATTCAGTGGCTTGCTGGAGAGCCGTGCCAATTGTCCTCGCACCGGGGGTACGCGTTCCTTCCAGAGGAGGCTTAACCAAGGAGTGGGTCAAACCAAAATAGCACCCATCCTCATCTTTGTACTAAAGCTAACAAAACAAGGGAAGCGCTCACGACAGAGAGATACCGTGAAGACTGTGATGGCCCCACGCTCCTCTCTGCTGATTGTTTTCTCAAGCTGTTTGGTGAAGGTGAAGGATGCTAGCAAGTCTAAGAGGGCCTGTCAGTTCTGTACAAACAGCACTGACGCAGATATGACTCGCTTATCACATGAAGCTGGCACAGCGCAACATGGGCAGACGCCTTAAGGGGCACCTTTCAGGGCACACGACTGCATGCTTGGACAGAAACATCTGAGGAGCTGGCCAGTTGGCACTTGGCACCACAACGCTAACATAACAGCTAGAGATGTATGGTAACTCAGACAAGGTTGAGGAAGAATCAGAGGCTGTTTTGGAACCGCTAATGGTTCTTTTTTGAGAAGGATAAGCTTGGAAATGTATGGATGAAGGATGCTACTCATTATATGTTACTAACTACTATAAGAAAGTAGTCAGTTAACCATTCTTTCATGCTCTTCAGGTAAGGGCTAATGGTTTCAAAGTGATACTTTTGCTGGATATTATCTCCCCTTACTCTGAGTTTAGGAGTCCAGGGTATTCTGAGAGAAATAGTGGAGAATGTTGGAGATTGACAATTGGGTGAACATTGACTGTGACTGCTGCTGTCAACACAGGTTGCATTACTGTGCTATTGTGGTTTTATGGGCCATGTGAAAATAGAGTCTTATCCCAGTAAAATCATACAGGAAATTACTAAATTATCAACAATGTCTATATTAATATTACTAAAATGCAGAATCAACAGCATGCATTGTTATCAAAATGCCTTATTCTTAATTTTGCAAAAGAAAATGATGCTGACAGTATTCATAGGAATAAGTAACAAGATTACACAGAACACATTATGGACAAATTAGATTGTAAATCCTAATCTGTATGTATTGGGGAGTTCGTTTTATTTTGCCCGCCATGAGTTTGTCAAGTCAGGGAAACGCTGCTGGCAGTAATTTTTCCAGAGCACCAGTTCAAAAAACTGAACTGGGCAAACTATGCAACATTAACACTTTGTTTTTCTGTTCTTTGGACTGGTTAGACAAGGTTTTGAAGAACATTCTATGCTGTTTTTGAACACTGTGACTTTTTGCTGCTTTTCATATTGTTGAACACTAACAGTCATTTAGACTTGCAGATTACGAAATGTTTTCACAGAACCCTGATATCACCAAATGTAATAATGCAGGTGTACAAACTGTCCCCAGCAACTAAAAGACACAACTGTAACTATACGGCATTCCCAGAGGGTGCGGATTCTACTGGGTTTGTAACCGGTGAGGAATACAAACTTTACCAAGTCTACCTCTATACAATTTGTTCTTTTACATATAAATTGGCAACAGTTATGTCTGTTATGGTTGATTTTCTGGTTCCTGTTACTGACAAGACAACAAGACAAAACATATCTGTGAAACCTTTTGCAATGCCTAAAACATTACTGGCTGTTTTTATTTTTTCCAGAAATAAAAAATTAAGACCTTTAAGAAAATAAAATAAAAAAGCACTAATATTTCTTTTACATCATAAAACAATCACAAAGCTGCTCATTAAAACACAAATAGACAAACACATGTATGGTTTGATGTGATGTGGTGTGACGAATGTGATACAACATTTTATAAGGTAATCTGAACCAATCATCTGAGAACGATTTTGAATACTTGCCCATTTCTGAGTGTCTTCCTTGTGCAAGTGTGAATCAAATTCATCCACCCCCCCTACTATTGTGGAAAGCTTAACTGTTTTGTGAACCACCTGATAACGTCCTTTCATACTAAAGACTAAATTGAATTTAATGCTAACTTAAAAACAAGTGCTCTAAAAAAGGTGCATATTTGACATTATGGAACAATCTTATAAACTGACAGGAATGTATTCTGATCATTAGATTAAAAACAACACATAACGGACTTCATCACTTTACTAACGACTAGTCATCCTACTTTCAGTGTCTAACTTAGGAGCATGATACTGTGTGTGACTGAATCCACTGCAATGTGTTTTCTCACAGGCCAAATTCTCCTAAGAGCCTAACAACATCTCAAGCTGTACCTTTCTCACTAGTTGTACAGAACAGTTCTAACAGATTTAATTTCTAGATGGACGTGTGATAAAGAATGATGCATTCCAGTATAGCCCTGGACCAGCAGAGCAATGTCCCTTGAACCTTTGACATCAAGTGTATCTTTTCCAAGTGTCCAAAACAAGCCTCAGCGTCTTCAACAAGCTGCTTGCTACTGACCCCTTGTGTCCAGACATCAGAACACTCCTCTATCAGGAGTCTGGATGAACTATTGAGATGATGGCTGTTGTGATTAAAATGTTCTTCCTCCCAACCCACCAAGCAGCAGGATTTACATAGGACTGGAATATTTTGTTTGACTGTTCATTATTACAACAACAGGTTGTCTCCTCTGGTTTGACACGTCCAGTGTTTTCTTTACCTGTACTTAGTGGTCAGTCCTGTTTTTCACATAACACTTTCTTGTTTTCTTCTTCCTCAAACAAAAACTACATCTTAAGCATTTGTCTGACGGATGCTTAGTATTCAGTACTGTTGTTCTTGCAGTTCTTTGCTCTTCTGGTCCAATCCCCTCCTCCCTGCAGCCTCATCCAAATGTTTAGTGGCCCGCCCTGATGTCTGCCGGTCTCAGCTGTCGCTCCCCCTCGGCCAGGAAGATCTGCATGGCCCGGTAGAGCAGGTGCACGCCCAGCTCCCGCTTGCGCTTCACCGTCCAGGTGGACACCACTCCGTAATAGTCTCCACGCTTCTGATTGGTCAGCATCTTCACACCTGATTTATATGTCAATGTAGAGGGATGTTAGGAATGAGCTGGCAAAAGACTGTTATTACCTGAGTGATTATTTCCTACAAGAGGAGACAGACCTCTGAATGACTTGAATGATGCTAGAATTGGAGTTCATCCAAATACATACATCACATTCATAATGTATAGATAATATACATTATATAAAATTTAATAACATTTATTATAATAATAATTGTTGAAGCAGAGTGCAGGGAATATTAAGGAATTATCAAAGAAGAACAAACTAAATGCTAGCGATGTAGTTTATTGTACCCACCAATGGCATCCACCATGCACGCCTCCCGGGTGTAGGCTTCCACTGGGATTACATTCTGGAAGCAGTGGAGGGATATCACACCATGTTCAGCATTCCACACATCCAGAATATGCTTAACCTTTGAGCAGAGTTTCTGAAGAACAGGAGGAAAAAGAGATGTTCAGACATGACATTCAACAGCTGTTCAAAAAAAATACATTATACATAAAAATACAAAATTTTTACATTAAAAAAAGAACTTGCCTTAGAAGTCTTGTCTCCTCTGTAGTACTCTAACGCCTCATACATATGGCTATATGGGCGAGAGCGCTTACCCTTGCCAACATAGAAGATGGCACTGACAAAGGTCTGAAAACACTCCTTAGGCGTCATCATTTGACTTCGAAAGGGTAAGTTATTGGTAACTCTGCGGAGATGAACACATGGATTTAAGTATAACTACTAATAAATATACATCTTATGAATATATAATCTCAAAAGTATATTCCAGTTGGGGATCTGAAAATATCAAGTCAGGACCCACCTGGGATCAAGGAGCAAGTAATTGAAGCTGGACTTTATGACACCTTCACGCCACTTCTTGTTCTGGTCAGGTTGGTCAAATTGCTTATAGAGGACATACTCATCGTCTTTGGAGTCGGGTAAAACAAACGTCTGCAAAGCCTTTCTGAGCTCAGGACTATAGTCTGGAGTAGGTCAGAGAAGAACAAAAAAATACACTCAGTAAAACACACTCATTTAAAGGTAGCAAAGAGAACTCATGTAAAGATGCTTACCTGTGCTGCTCTGGATGGATTGTGACTGACTGGCGGTTTCCTGTTGAAGGCGGCGGAGTCGCTCCATGTAAACGGGACGGGTCCGGTTGGTTATGGGCCCGGGGGCTTCTCCCAGCTCCACCAGCTTCTTCCTGAGCTCCTTGTCGGTTAAACCTTTGAGTTCCCCGAGCGAATCGACGGCGGGCTCAATGTTCTCCTTCCCTTTGCTTGGGCTCTTCTTGAGGGCGCGCCAGTCGTAGAGCACCGTCTCGTCGCTGGTGGTGCTGCTGATGTTGGAGCTGATGGAGGAGTTGGCTGTGGGCGGCACGTGGGTCTCAATCAGCTCGTGGCCACCCTCTGTGTCTGTGTAGAGGTACTCCACGGGCTCGTCCACGTCCACCAGATGAGGGCGTCCCCCCGGGGTGTACGACAGGTTGGCCAGTGACTGGGGCCTGCAGCGTCCCGACAAGCGGCTCATGCTGTACCGAGGCGTGCAGCCGGTGCCAGGGGTGTCAGGGGGATCTTTCCGTGGTGTGTCCACACTGGCCAGAGACGAAGTCTGAGACTCCAAATCTGTGATCCAAGAGTCCTCCATGCTCCCTTTGTCACTCTCCTGAGATGGCGTCTGTGGCACGGCAAGGCTTCCGGCCCGCCAATCACAGCCTTTGTCACTGGAGCTGGAGAGATCGTCAGTGATAAACTCATCACCACTGGATACCTTCTCCTTTCCAAGACCCAGTGTACCCCTTTCAACTGACAACGTATCACCCTTTGGGATTCCGAACGAGTCTGTGAACTTCTCACAGGTTTTTTTCTCTAGAATGACAGTATCGGCCATACTGTCTGAAAGAATCACCGTATCCGCTTGGCTAATTCCATCACATGAAGCGGAATACTGATCGGCCCTCAGAGTATCTGCTTGACTCTGGGAATAGACAGAGTTCAAGGTCCCACCGCACATGCCAGCTGAGTAGGGCGAGGCGTAATAAACGTCACCTGCTGTGCGCCGCGGTTCTGCCGGACTGTCCTGTGATCTCGTTGTGCGGCGCATGCGTGTAGGCGTTGGCAAAGTCACCTCGAAGAGAGAAGAAGATGACAGTGAGGAGGAGCTCGGGCTGGCTTGGGCTCGCTGCGAACAGCGGCTAAGCCGCGAGCGCGTCCTGCCAGTCACAAAGGGACTCACCACGACATCGCAATCCTCACTTGGAGGCTCCTTTCCTCTTGGCGAAAACACCTCACAGTTTGACAAGTTCCTGTCACACGAGAGATTCCTTATCATCTCTGTGACCTCTGCCACTGGAGTGGCCTTCTCCCATGTGAAGTCCATGCCGACGCAGGCACTGTGACGGCCCTGGGGTTCTGTTCCTGTCTTTCCCACGCTCAATGCGGCTTGCCCATTATTGGGTGTCTGTGGTTGCAAACAATCTGCACCATCGTGTGGCGTCTCCCTCTTGGGCCGTAGTTCTGTAGGAGCATATGCGGGATTGCGCTGGCCTTCCTCAGTACCTCTGTGGCCATCTCCTACTGGTGATGCCCCTTTCTTGAATAGGGAGACACCGATGGCGCTTTTGTATTCTTCACTGTCACAGCTACTGTACTGACTACTTCCACTAGTGCTGCTTCCTGAAGAGGACGGAGGCTGGCCTCGATGTTTCTCATCACCGACACCGTCAGTGAACACTTCGTCTTCATTGGCCTGTTCAGTTGGCCAACACCCCAGGACAGTCTTTTCAAAGTCCTCGTCTGCATTGGCGTCATCACGAGAAAACACAAAGACATGGTCAGGGGACGTGACATCAATGCCCTGATGATGCAACACAGTAGCCATTCGCTCAGTGTCAAAGAATTCAGAGTAGTTGGTAAAGTCAACAGTAGAATCATGAGATTCCGAACTTTCCTGTGTGGGGCATCGTCTTGGAGATTCAGTATCGAAAACAGGAAAGTACTCATCCACGTCTCTGAAGCTGACGCTTTTGCGGCTGGCGCGTCTGGAATTCCCAGCGGACGGACGTGGAAGAGGGGGGGCATCAGAGTGCCTATGATTAACACGCTCATACTGAAGTCCTCGGCTGTCACAAAGCGCTGCATCTTCCTGAAGACATGGCAGGACGGAAGTGTCTCTGGCGCCAACCACAGACATGCGAGTGCTCGAGAGGACGGGCGGAGGCTCAAAATTCCAAAATGAATCTCGAGGGCCATGAAGATCTGAGAGCTCCGGGTGGTTACTCCCTCGCCAGCTGGACCTTCCACCGACTACTGAGAAGTTGAGAGACGAGGACCTGCGTGTGCTGCTTAAAAGCTCATCTCCAAAGTCACTCAACATGGACATTCCATGGGAAGCCATGCTGTCCTCATCTGAGGCAGAAAAGTAGGAGCGGTTTCTACCCGCCTGGCCTGAGTAAACAGCTGAGAAGACAAAAACAACAACAAAAAACAGACTAAGGAAACTCCCATACCATCCATTTTCTGGTTTTATTAGTAAAATAATTGAAAGTTATGATACTTCTGTGTAGGTTCTATGGAGAAATATACGTGGGATTGTTATAGCATATGGTTGGTGTTCATACACAACATATGTAAGACAGTTCAGATAGGTATCTTACAATACTGGAACTTGGGAAACTCCTCTGTATCAGCTTGCACTGCCTGAGATTCATGTTCAGAGAGAAGCAAAGCACAGCGACGGTTGTCCTGCTGTTCAGCCAGTTCTCCAGCCTTGTTGCCATCCTAAAAATGAAGGTTTCAAACAAGAAAACAATACATGGATCATCACTTCCCATTTCCCCAATCCTTTGTCGCAAGTACTATGTTTATTTACATACTGGTACATCATGTTGATTATTCATGGTTGATAAAATAGTCATAATTAACAAACCCTTACCTGGTCTTTAAGATTTGGATTGCCACCATTTTTTAATAGCAACTTGAGATTCTGACAACATCCCCATAGAGCAGCAATATGCAAGGGAGTGAGTCCCTCAGATGACCTAGAGAAAGACATTTTTGCAATGGTTGGGAGGCTAATTTACCCAAAACAACTATCAGCAAAGAACCTGAAAATCTTTTAAAAAGAAAAAAAAATGTTAAAAGTAAAAACAAAGACAATATAGTGTTTATACCTTGTCACAAGGTGACACAAACTAAAGCCAAGAAATGAGTAAAACAAGAATTTTAAGTAAACCTGTAAAACACTGTTTCCAAAATCTGTTGTAGGCGTACATACTAGGGTAGGAACTAACCTTAGATTTGGGTCGGCACCGTGTTGTAAAATGAGCTTCAAGCACCGGATCCCCTTCTCAGACTCTTTCCCAACAGCCAAGTGTACGGCAGCAACGCCCTTTTCAGTGACCAAGTTTGGGTTGGCTCCTTGGGATAGCAGTGATTGGACAGACCTGTCAAAAGAACATTCATGCTCATTATGTTATAAATTAAGCAAAAACTTCATGAGTGCTTATGTCTTCTCGTGTGACCTGGGACAGATTGGCCATCTGGCATACTGGGCATTTTCACGGTGGGCTGACATTCAAATTTAACTCTACACTTAACCCCTAGGACAGTGATACATGTGTGTCACAAGACAGTCTGAGTAGCACAGGACGGTGCACAGGACAATACTGTAATTAACTTTTATTCATTGATACTTTTTTTTATTATTCATGGGCATGGCCTACCATTTTTCAGTTTCTGGTGTCCATAGTAGATATGGACATAGTAGGTACTGTGGTTAATGCTGTGTCCATTAAGACAGTCTATAACAACATAGTAATGGAATGCACAGCAGTGTCATTCGATGTCTGGTATTTTTGAAGGCGCATTGAATTGGGCAATCATGTATGGGTAGGACTTCTTCAAGAAAAAAATCCAATTGCATGTCCTGGTCCGCAGAATTCATAGTGTGTCCAACTATCTATACATTCCTGATCGTTATGTGAGATAAAGTATCATATGCATGTTTGTAACGTTATGGTGGTCGATTATTTGGTCCTAATCCATGCCTGTGTGTGATCAATGCATGTTGTTAAATAGATGTTGGCTCTGCAAACAGTAAACGTGGACACAACGCAATTGATGGCTAGGAGCAAATTTACTTTGCTAGCAGCACGTTATTTTCAAACGATATTATTACCTTGGATCTTCATTGTCCACCGCTTTGCACAGCTGTGATGCCAAGTTGTTGATGTCAGAAAGCATGACTTGATCAGTAAGAGAAAAATGTCCACAATTGTGAAGATAAGCATTTAGCACAGCGCTAGTTGTAGTATGGTTCGATGGGCCTCTATCTTGCGATTCAACTAAGTCGGTCTTCTAACATTCAGGCCGCACAAATATAGGTGATGTTATAATAATGTACCCGCTTGTCACTGGGCTGCATTTACATGCCATATTTAAATCTTCATAAACCTCTAGTTAAATAACTAGTTCGTAGTAAGCTAACAATGTATGCCTGCGCTACCCTACCCTGTGATAAAAATTCCCTCCTTGTTTTTGAATCCGCCTCTTTTCGTATCGACTTCGTTCCCGCCTACCCGAGATGCTGATTGGTTCATTTCAAGTTCCCCAAAGAAAAACGTTTTTTGCGTTTTCACAGATGTCAATGGTAACTATTATTAAGTTCATTTTAAACATGTCTTATCTGAAAAATAACACAAGTTGCTGCCCCCTCTGAGCTAGAATCTAGTGACTTGTATCCGCCATACGCGCGCCCCTGCTGGCCCAACCACTCGGCTACCAAAATGCAGTCCTACTGGAACAATGCGCAGGTAACATCTGAAATTTTATTAATCCACTTATCTGAAGATGAATGGCAAATTATAAACAGCCCCTGACCATGCCACGACTCTCAAAATAACAGTAATTTAGATTCTGGCAAAAGAAATTGTCCATTAAACTTACCTAACAAAACATCCTACACTCAGCCACGTTCATTGATCCAAAATAAATTCTTCACTGGTGTTTTTGTAGTGAATCTTTCAATAGTTCTATATATATATATATATATATATATATATATAGGAAAATACATCAGTACCTATTCACCCCAACTCTGACACTACAGGTAGTAAAGAATTTCTGCCGTTTTAGCAGAGTGGCAACAACATTGCCAGCTGTACAGTGAAAGTAAAAAAAAAAAAAAACACAACACAGACACCACCATATTATGGAAAACATTTATTGTATTGTAAATACAAAAAATTCAAATGAACGTAATAGATCCATTAAGAAACACACTTTTGGCATGCGCCCTCCCAAAATTCGACCCATACAAGTTCTCTTACGATGATAAAGCCCCCTCATACATAATCAATCTGTAAAAATGCAAATATGGCTCACAACTAGATCACCAGTTTATCACATTATTGCACTTCAAGAGTGCACCACTCACCACATTGGGTAGTTAAGAAAATAATTCTTAAAATATGCTCTGCTTAAAACATTATTCTTCCTCATTAAAAGTATCAGCATTTGTAAGCTTTCTGCGTCACATTTATAAGTCACATTATTAAAACCTGAAGAACAGCTGAGGACAGTGTATATAGACTTGATAGCTAAATCAGAACTGTAGTTGGTCCAGGGATCACCTTCTAGAAGCAACTCACCCAACAAGCGTGCCATACTGACGGGACAGATACGTACTGGTAATTGTTGGGCCTTATCTATAAAGGCCTTCTTGCTTAAAAATAATTTAATTGTTGTAAGTTACTTTACCATCATTAGAGAACTTTTTAAAAAAAGATAGACATGTAAACAATGATTAAAATAACCAAATACAAAAAAAAAAAAAAAAATGCAAAGCACTGCAATAAGCTGAAAAATTGTTTCTCAGACCTCAATGACTCAAAAATGGCAAATACATCCCATAATTCCTTAACAGGGAGTTTTACAAATTGGTTCCAAAAGTCAGATGTAGCAAGCTCCAAAAGCCAAAGCTCCACATAAAACTTCAACCTTTATTGTCAAAAGCCAAATTTGCCCTAGTAAATCGAACTTTCATCATTTCCAGCTGCCTTTTAAAAACAAATATTAAATTTCACGGAGCTGTCAGACAAATCCTAACATTGGTGCTCAGTGAAGGCATAAGGAGTTGAGTGGCATTGTGCTTGCAAACTTCAATATCATCTTTTCAAAATCTTAACGATATACTTTGCATACTTATCTGAGAAACCATTTTTGCATTTTAAAATAAACATACACATGGTTAGGTATTATTACTGATAATGCAACAGCATCAGATGTCAACCGGGTGGAAACTGATCTCAATTTCAGCAATTTCATTTGTACACCTGTATCCCTTATATTGTTTGCACACAATAACTTTCATTCTTAAGGCAAATATTCAGCACTACATTTGAAAATATCACTGATCATACTGTGCATTTAATCAGATCAACAAAATAAGTACACAACTTCACATCCAACTTTTCTTTGGTGCAACAATAAATACCATTGCAATGCTAACTGCGCATAAAACCGCAAAGTAAATTGCCACTAATGAGTAATTTAGTGTTGGACAGGATACAGAATCTCTATACCTATGGCATAGTGTTCTGGGTATAGCATACAAATAATTTGTATCTCCATATCTTAAGAAATGCATGACCAATGGATCTATTTTAGAGTACCAATTTCATTAAATTTCCACCCCGTTCATCTGACCAACAAAGCCAATATATATCTATATATAAAAGAAAAAGCATCAATGCATCAGCTGTCAGTTACAATCTACTGTACAATACATGATAGAGGATGAGTTCCTCTCCGAGCCATACAAAAAGACTTCACAAAATACCTCTTGGCTGTTCACGATTTGCATAACCATTGATTATAACAATAACAATTTCAGTAACACAATGGTTCTCATGAAGTTTGGAGCCAATTTTTTTTATGTTATTATTAGATTAGATTCATTATAAACTGGGATGGGGGAAAAAAATCTGATCTTAAATGACCTGGGAGTGTTTGACAATATGTTCGCAACAAAGCACTCTAATAAGAGGCCCATGGCAACTGGAATTGTCCAATTCCCACAACATTTGAACGTGAACTGCTTCAAAAAGTACTAAATGGAAGGTGTCCCCATTGTCACTCACTTGGATATAATGGCTGCAATTGTTCAAGATAACCTGGAACTGAGGTGTGTACAAATGAGAAAAAAAACTAATCAAGTCAAATGAGTATTTGGGACTGATCAAGGTCCTAGGACTTAAGTATACAAAAATAGTGGCTCTACAGAATAAAAGGATTGTAAGAGGAAAAACTGGGCTGAGGTCTCCTTTCTCTTCACATGACCGCACATTCCCTGGACTGCCTCTTTGGATCTCCCTAAAACAAAGCAGATGAAGTTTTAGGTTGTAGTGCAACAGACTGCTTAAGCGTGGACTCCTTTCAGCCAATTATAAATAACTTACCTGCTGGTACAAAACATCTTCCTCTTCAAAGTCTCCATTTTCCTCTTCTCCATTCTCCACCTCCTCTGTGGTTTTTGTGACCGTCCTCTTGGCAACATCCTACAATTACAAGCAAAATATTAGATCTTTCAAGGTTCTGTTTCCCAAATTCCAACTGAAAGGTTTGATAATTCTATTCAGTGCCGCTATCCATTATGATGATGATACCTCTCCATCTGAGTTGACTAGAGTGGTGAGAATTTCATCTCCAGTGCCCCAAGTCTGTGACTTCCACAGGAGGTTGCTGGGGGGGTTGTGTGCCATCCCTGCGTCAGCACTCCAGACCTGCCAAAAGCACAAACGAAAACATTTCACACAGGGATGAAACTTCACTTCAAAATTAGGCATTTTCCAGTTGCAGAAAAATGGGATTGCTGAATACAAAGCTATTCCCAGAGCATTAACATTTGAGAATCAACTTATGACATACAAAAATCACACCATCTCTAACTTCATGAATAAGGCAAAATGTATGAAGCTGTGTTGTGAAGACTACATTCTTACCGTCACAGTTTGGCCAGCCTTGAGGACATACTTGGGACTAAACTTGTAGGCAATCTCCTCCTCATCACCAATTTGCCTCTTCAGCCTCCAGCTACCAAGGGACTGATCCTAGAACACGAGTGAAAGGTATTAACATAAACCCAGTGGTATAAGGTCTAATGGTAGCAGACAACTGGTCAGGTAATCCCTGATCCCATAGGAGAATTCTCTTTAACTGGGAGCAAATTCCACATGTATACCTCGTCAGAGTTGTTCTTAAGGGTGACAGACTTTCCCTCCATGTCGATTTCCTCAATGGTGATGCTTCCAGTGGCCTCAGCCTCCTGGTTGATGTGAATTTTGGGGGCGCTGACAATTACAGACTCCTCCATCTCCACACGCTTCCTCTTTGTCCGTGAGGAGCGAGAGGAGCTGCTGCTGCCGGTTGTGCGGGAGACGGTCACCTTGGCGGATGGACTAGGAGACAGTTTGAGTCTGGGGGGAGGGGAACAAACACAAAGTTTGTAAGATTAATAGGTATGCACCATATCTGTGTCCAGAAAAACACTGTATAGGAAACTAGCCTGCTCGTCACACCCATCATCTCATGTGCAGTGCTCTTTTTGTCACCCTTAAATTGAATGCAGATAACTGCATAAGTAAGACCATCACATCACGCTCCACCCATGCAGTACAGTTCATGGGGCTCAACCACTTCCTCATTCTGGAATCGTTAAGAAAATTCTATTCCATTTTCAACCCACCCTAAACCAAAGTTCTGACAGATACTCCACAGATATAACATCTTGCATCTCGGTCACTTATCTGGATGGCCTGCAATGTGGCTGCCATTCATATACTGCTCATATATTACAAGCTACACATACACGACTGAGTAAGATATGGATGAAAGTTTCATGCGCTAAATTCCAGTATCAAGGGGTCAGAAAGGGTCACTTGAAATATATGTTTTCCGTTTTGCCAACAGCAAATCAGCATGCAAGAACAAATTTAATGTATGGATGGGAATGTGCCTTTGGGTGTTAGAGAAACCAAAATCCTACAAGCATACCAGTTTTACGAGATCAACAGGAATGACATATTTAGGATCTGTCTCTCCCACTATCCTGACTGAGATAAGATCACTGAAACTGCCGAGCCCACCTACTTATTCCAGTCAGCTGTATAAAAGATCAAAGGGTCACCAAACAAGCCATGCTGCAGCTTCGTAAACCACTCCCCTTCAGCACACCAATTAGTCTCAATAAATAATGAACTATAAAACTCTGTGGAATAGCTTCTCTTCAACTATTTGCAGCAGCCATGTTTGCAGTCCATACTGACCTGTCCTCCTCGCCCTCCAGAAGCTTGCGGTAGGCGTTGATTTCCATGTCCAAAGCCAGTTTGACATCCAGCAGCTCCTGGTATTCGTTGAGCTGCTGCTGCATGCAGTCGCGCATCTCGGCCATCTCGCGCTCCTTGGCGTCCATTTGTCTGCGGTGCTTGTCTCGGTCGCTGGCCAGCAGGTCCTCTAGCTCACGGACCCGGTCCTCTGCAGCTGCTGCCTAAATCAGCCAAACACTCAAGCTAAGTAATCTGACTGGGTCTCCAAACGAACACCACCACACTGTAGCCATGAACACATACATTTGCTATGGTCTGTCACGTACCACATATGCCTGAGGGCACAACAAAGTGCACGTTTTGTTTACTTTAAACATAAATTAAATCCAAAAGCTAGTTTTTATCTAACATTCAATGAGCCCACATATTAAAATGATGGCTCGGAGTAATTCCAATCATAGCGCTGTTACACGAGCTTAGTGAGTGCTGTCGAAAGCAAGGAAAGCAAAAGAATTTGGAACAACATAGACCAAATAGCAAACTGGAAACTTACACGAAGATTAATGGAACACGGAAAATGAAAGTGTGCTTACCAGTTACTTGTGAGCACTATGATTGGAATTACTACGAAAGATTGCTTCAACATGTAATCAATTAATGCTTAACAATATGGTAAGCTTATAACAATACGCTCTTATACAATATACTAGTATACTATACTATGCAATATGGCAAATCACTGTTTTACCTATCCATTTTATTATAGTCGCTCGCACGCACACACACACACCACAACATACCTGCTTCTGCAAGGCGGACAGCTGGTAGGACAGGCTCTCAATCCTCATACGAGCTTCCTGGGCCTCCTCTCTGGCTGCGCTCATGGCCTTGTCATTCATGTCAGATGAAACCTTGGCATTATCCAACTGCAAGAGATAAACACAAGTCAGTGTACACAGAAATCTCAATCTCTCTCTCATTAGAAATGACAGATTTCACCAGTAGCAGGACTGAGCAGTGTATTTATCCATTACACAATACAATGATACTCTCTCTCTCTCGCCCGCGCGCGCACACACACACACACGATTTATCATTTGCACGAAACATTTATTTATTTATTTACGTTAACAACCTACCTTGGCCTTGAAAGTTAGTTCAAGTTCATCTTTGTAGATCTGCATCTGCTCCTCATGCTGCTTGCGCAGGTCTTGGAGAGCATGGGCCAGCTTGGACTCGTAATCTAGCTGGACTCCACTGTCCACCTCCACTGTGCGCTTCTCACGACGACGTCTAGTCTCTCGCACCTCCTGCACAACACCACATTAAAACGTTAGCAACATGCGTCCATATGCTTAACACACCACCAAAGGAACAGAGCACAAGGACTTAACAGGTGAAAAGACTCGCTCACCTCCTCAAACATGCTTTTCCTAAACTGCAAGTCCTCTGCGAGGCTCTGGCAGCGATTCTCCAGGTCAACGCGCATCAACGTCTCCCCCTCAAGCTGCTTCTTAGCCACTGCATGAGCATCCTCAGCCTGCAAAAACCCAATTACAGCCGTTTACACACTTCAGTTACAGAGGTCAGAGAAAAGGGTTCTCAAAAATAACTACATTACTGGGCCAAACTGACATTAATGGGCCAATATGTGTAAACAATGAAGACAACAGATGCTAAGTCTAAATCTGTAAATAGCCATTGTTTGTGTAGAGTTTAAACAGAAGTCAATTTCTTTCACAAAAGCTGATCTGCCAACCTTGGCTAGGCGAGCTTTCAAATCTGCAAGCTCTGCAGAGAGGGCACTGTTCTCACTCAGCGCAGTGCTGAGAGCAGCCTCAGTCTGGTTGAACTGGCCCTCCAGTTCCTTAATCCTGGCCTGGGCCAGAAGAAGGTCTCCATCCTTCTTCTTGTAGCTGAAAGAGACGACAAATAAAAACATTTGCTTTCCGTCAGTTAATATGGAACTCACTTTTAATGGTCATTGTAAAGCCATGTGACATTCAAAATCACTTTTTTTTCACACAAAGTGTATGGAAAAACTATCCATCATCTTCTAACAAGTAGTTTTACATGGAGGCAAGATCTGATTAGCTGATGACCTCAATGCCCTCCAAGAGCCCCCTGTATTTAGCAAAGACAGATGGGATGGTCCTTTAAGCCTGGATGATCAAGCTGTTTCACATGCTTTGTAGAGAACGCTTCATACTTCAGGCAATATAGCTCTGCCAATGTTTGTTAAGACATGAGTGAAACACGATATGAGTTTTCAAATGAAAATGACTTCTGGGAGAAAGTAAGTTTTCTGTATACCGCTATGTAAACAAAGAAAATTGTATTCTTCATCTTTACGTTCTTACGTGTCTTTACGGTCTCTACTATTCTTGAGTATTACAATGCTGATAAAATCGTTACTCACTTCCTGTTGACCTCATCAAGTTCTGCGGTTGCCTTTCCGAGGTCAATCTGTAGTTTGGCCCTCTCCCGTGCAGTTTCATCAAGGACACGCCTGGCATCGGCAAGCTCCGCCTCATACAGGGCTTTAATCCCTGTAACCTGGGAGTGGGTAGTGACAGACCTTCAATCAATTTCCTGTCATTCCCAATGCTTATTTACTTTCTCATTCCTCCACAAAATATTATATTGGAAAATGCCCACAGTATGCCACCACTGACCATTACCTACAAAGACAGCTTTTTAATTAAGATTTTTTTTGTTTAATGCAAGGTTTGTTTGTTTGTTTGGTAATGTTTTCTTTTTTTTATAAATGTGTCTGGTCAAAGTATAACCATTGGGTTAATGTGAAACAGAGTACATCCCCCAATACCACAGGTCCAAAATATAGTGCTGCCATGTCAACTTATTTTCGACATCCTCGTGCAGTCGCGTGCTATTGCTACATTCAAATTTGAACTGCCCATCGGCCACTCCCATCTGGCACATTGCCACTCAGCGGAGGGACTAGTAGAAGCCTTTACAGTAACGTCACCCTCCTCCATCGAAAACAAGAGGGTGGGTTTCCTGGGCGTTATTGCAAATATTACATTAGGCTCGGTTCCCCAACAGAAATGCATAAATGTAAACTTAATGACAATTCCTTAATCAGTGACGTTAACAATTACACACATCACTTGACATCAAAGTTAATGTTGAGTTGTTGCATTTTTCATACTTTTTTAACCCACAATGTAACACACACATGGATACAATTACTTCCACATGTTTCTCTGAGTCCTTGGAAAACACCTCAAATCACGCATAACTCTTCAGACAACCAGGGTTAAAACAAGATTAAGCACTGACTGATGTTTTAAGTTTACATTATCCTAATGGCAAAAGTATTACCAAAACAGCTACCTGCAATGTGCGCATAATATGACAACACCCTTAAAACTAAGAACAAAATAATTGGTTCCTACCCGCGGGATTTTTTGAACAGCACTTGTTAGCTAACTAGCCATTTAAGCATGTGTATAGGAGTATTTCTCATTAAAGTTTTAAAACATTTTCAAGAAGTAGAAGATAGGTGCGTTAATCTTACCTATCAGCTAACGTTAGTCAGCTGGGCACCCCTACCGAACAACTTGCCAGCTAGTGGTTCAGATTCAAACCAAAGGCTAGGTTATCTCGCTAACTAGCTACTAACATGCTAGTTGAAAATCTATCCATTACTTCATAATGAAATGTGTGTTGCACAGCACTTAAATGGCTTTCACTAAAACGAATAACATAACTAACAACTATGCAGACAAACGCATATATATATATACTTTTGAATATGATAGAAGCAACATTGTGCTCAGTAAAATTCAAACTCCCAGACAGCGAGGCTAATTGCACTACCGATCAGGCTATCGGTAACGTACTGTGGGTTACACATGGCACAACGTGAATAAAACACAACGCAAGGTACCTCTCGTGTAGTAACCTCCTCCTTCTCAGACACTTTCACCATAAGACGGTCATTTTCCAATTCCAATGCCCGAACGCGATCGATATAAACGGCAAGTCTATCATTTAAATGTGACAACTCTTGTTTCTCCTGCAAGCGCGAAATTCGCGTCGGAGACAGCGGGGTTGCGGCACCCCGGCTAGATTCAGCGCGGCTAGGAGTTGCAGTCGCCATATCAAATTTTCTTCTGCACCAAGAAACTTCAAGACCGCTTCAAAGTCGTTCAAACTTCCAGGAAATCTGCAACTGTATTTAAAGAAAATTAGACGTGAAGCGCGAATAACAACACGTCTTTTTACACATCCGCCAGACCGCAAATTCTATGAATGAAACCACCGCCTTGTTCTTTTGAATGTAACGTTAGCTACCTAGACGTTCCTGATCAGCTAACAAGCTAACTTTGAAAGACCCCGAAATGCAAGATGGCCGCAAGAGAGCGGGGACGACCGCACCGCGCCAAAATCCTTCAACCCAATGCATGATGGTAACTGTAGTTGTTCCATCGTAATACCGAGCCTTG
>JASCQY010000002.1:4296322-4325965 GCA_030264315.1 Sardinella tawilis
CATACAGTATATGATTGTGAATTTCTATTGTATTCTATTCTATTCTATTGTATAATTGATGTTTGTATTGGGATTCCCATGTGGGCCTTGAGCCTGTAATAAAGTTTATATATAATGTTTGACATAAACATTTTATTGCCATTATTTTTACAGAAAATAGCAGAGATAAATGAGCCTAAGAATTGTCCATTAATTTGCCACATGCTTTCATTCTCTCTTGCTGGAGGGGCAGCAGGTTAGTGAAAGACAGATGAGAGTGTGCCTCATAAGTTCTGCAAACTCAGCATCTTCTAGTGCTGTGCACAAACAAATGAGGCTGAGGAGGAAGGATTGGTATGAACATCTCCAAATGTCAATCTCTGGTAACACAACACTTCTGATATGAATGCCAAGGTGGGAACCTACCAACTCCTATAACAAAGGAGATATGGGCATGGCACAAGAAACAATAATGTGTTTTGATGCCTCGATGAGTTTTGTTTGGGGGAACTATATTTTCCACACAAGAACACAAGCTCACTTGGATGTCACCTGATGGAAGAACCATCAACCAAATTGACCAAATCATAATTGAAATGGAGACGCAGGTCACTAATATGTTATTTTCAATGTGAGAGCATATTGGGGTGCAGATGTCTACAGTGATCACAACCTGCTTGTTGCCACTGCAAGATCCTGTTGAAAAGTGTGGTGTCCTTATGGGCAACTCTTACTGTTCCCAGTACAGTCCAGCGTGAGACAGGTTGTGTAATCTCTCTTGCTATTTGAAATTGACTGGATCACAGTTACAACAGCAAACAAACCAAGATCTATCCACTGGACCCTGTCCTCCTTTCAACTGAGAGACGTAAAGTAAAGTAAAGTAAAGTTAAGTTAAGTTAAGTAAGTAAGTAGGCCTATTTCATGTACTCCATTTATATATTTGCTGCAGCTATCCTGTATCACATTTGACAATATTTCTCTCAATGAGGTTTGGATACTTTGGTCTTCTGGATTTGTTCATGTGTCTGAGAGAGAGTTTGGAATTTACACAATGAGAACAGAGGCAGACAGACTGTGGACTATAAGTCAACATCTGAAGTTAGTCATGAACTGTTTTCAAAATGTAAATAAAATATATGAAGATATTTTGGGCTTGTCTGTGATGTCACTATTTTCTTCTGTTTCGGTGTAAATGGTCTTAGAATCCTGTGATAACTGAAAGCCCAGTGTGTATTAGTAGGCTAGTCATCATGTATCAGAATATGCAGCTCAGATTGGATAAATTTGATTGTCATTTGTCAACCTTGATTTCATGCAGATATACTCTCCATAAATCGCTTGGTGATTAACAGTTTTGTTTACAGACAATTTATGGCCATTACAATTTCAAAGCATAATCTTTGAAACTGTGAGAAATGTGTAGTCCTATTGAATGTTCAATAACATGACGTTGACAAATGATGTGTTTGAAATGTGACAAGTGTTGACAAATGATGTGTTTGAAATCTGTTGTGCGCAGAGTCAACAGCTATGCGGCCACCCTCACCGTGTGTCAGTCTTCTTGTGCTGTGGTCTGTGAGTGCCTACAGCAAATCAGGTAAACCCATTAGCCATGGTCTTTGTTGTCCAATCCAGAGCAGTCATGTCAACATCATTTCCAAACAGATGTTCATGTACAACGGAGAAAAATAAGTATTCAATGAGTCAACATTGTTTTCTTATTGCTGATTAACCCAAGAAATCATCAACTTTAAAGTCCAATCATATTGTTATGTGTAATAAAGCAAAATGAAGGGGGAGGTATTGAACACACCAACAAAAAGCACTAAGCAAGACTAGAGAAGGTAAGAAAGGATACCAGAGCAACATAGCCAGGTCCCCAAATCCAAAAAGGGCTTTAAATAAGGTGTAGGCATTTTTGAGGAAAAGTTATTCAAGGGTTGTTTTTATATTATTTTTGGGTGCTGAATCCATTTCTGCCGTATGTCAATCATGAAAAGTTACGGTTTAGCCGTAAACGACAAAACAAATATGGCCCAGGGGTGCCACGAAAGGGGAAAATTAGAATGATTCTCGGAGCTTGGCACTGACAGGGAGCCCTAGAGAACATTTTAGTATTACAAATTGTGAGGCCTAAATTTATTTTCTGTCATATGGCCCAAAATTTCTAGCAGCATCTCTGCCACGGCCTAGTATACATAGGCGTGCAAACCAGCCCCAACCATATGTGACAACCAATCCCATGATGGGGTAGATTGTCCAAAATTGGGGCAAAATAAATACAAAAATGGGATCATTTGAGATGGCAGGCTTTCATGTGATAGCAGTTTGATAACAGATAGACCATGTTAAAGCAGAAGTTTGGTGTGAATCAATCCATAGCCATGCTGCTTGTAGCAAAAAGAACAAAAAAAATTGATGCAACATAGGCCGAGTTATAAACAATACCTATTGTTAACTGAATGGGGCATATACTTAGTGTTAGTTGCCCTGTTCATTATTTGGCCTATGTTGTATCAATTTTTTTCGTTCTTTTTCTTATAAACAGCATTCAGTGGACTATGGATTGATTCACACCGAACTTCTCCTTTAAGGTAGGCTGTATAACGAAATATTAAGGCCAGGAAAAGGTGTGCCAACAGCCCCGGTCTCCCCTACTCTGTGTCCTTGAGCATGTCTCTTTTGTTCAACCAAATGTTGTCTCTCTTTTCAGATGGAGTTCTGGAGCTTGTATACAGGTTTGTAAAGTCTTGATATTTAACATATGCATGTATGTATGTATACACCTATAGATGCAGGCTTTGTATTTTGCAAGACTTTCTTGTATCTTTCAGATAGCAACCAGTGTGACCCCAATCCATGCATCAACATGTATGGATACAGTAAGTTCCAAGACTTTGAATGCCTGTGCAATCCTGGTTTTGAGGGGAGACACTGTGATCAGCGTAAGTCATACTGTAGTTTTATCTCTTTGATGTTTTCAATGATTGATCCCTATACGACTGACACTTCAACTGTCTCGTGTGTTAGTCAGCACAGCTGTGAACTGCACTGCGCAAAACGGTGATTGTGACCATGACTGTAATTTAAGGTCTGATGGCTTGGCACGCACTTGTAGTTGTCTCCCAGGATACAGTCTCAATGAGAATTTGAGAACCTGCAGTCCTATAAGTAAGAAGGCTATGCCAATTTCCCCTTGACGATTTTCTTTTCTGTCTATGACACCACAACAAAGTCTGACATACTCTCCCTCTTCCTCTATGTTGTAAATCTTTTTTTTCATAGATAATCATGCCTGTGGAAGGATTCTGATACACAACTCTATATTAAATACAAAGCCAAGTAGCTGGGAAGGAATTATGCCATTTTTAACTGGGGGGAAAGAGGCCAGGAGAGGATCAAGCCCCTGGCAGGTACAACACTGTCTAGTCCTGACCTCCCAAGTGCTGTTACAAATAGACTATTTAGAAGAGCAGCCTGTGCCCTCCAAGGGAATTCTATGTTTTGCTTTACACCATCATGACATTTTGATTGATCATGACAGTTTGTCACACATCCATTCCTATGCCACAGGCTAAGATCCTAGCCAATGGACAGTTTCACTGTGGTGGAGTTTTAATAGACAAGACCTGGGTCCTCACTGCTGCACATTGTCTGAAAGATGCCTTGGCTGTCCATTTAGGTAGGCTATGATGGCTTTTTGGACCATTCTATATCACATCATCACTATTTCCCATTCCTCTTGATCAGGGGTTCTCAAAGTGTGGCTTGGGGGCCAATGGTGGCCCGCAAAAACATTTCTGGTGGCCTGCAATAACATCTGTAAAATGCCAATTTTCTCAAGATTTTCTATGTTTTTCCAGATTTAGCCTCAGTTATAAATAAAATGTGTTTATTGTAATAATGTAAACTGTAGAAATGCAATCTGGTCATTAAGATGATTACAAATGGAATTTGTACCCCCCCCCCCTCCCCCTTTGGTGGCTCTCAGTTTGCTAAATTGGCCCTTCTCTATCAAAACTTTGAGAACCCCTGCTCTTGATTAACTGTTGTCTGAACTCTTTCCTATATGCCTGGTGTGTTCACAGGTGCCCATTACCTCAACAAGCGTATGAATACAGAGTTCCCAGTTAAAGTGGTAGACATGTTTTCACATCCAAATTATGACTCCACAACTTTGAACAATGACATTGCACTTCTTCGTCTGGCACAAAAGGTTCCATACTCAAACTACATCCTTCCTGCCTGCTTGCCAAGTCGAGGGTTGGCAGAGGGGGTGCTGCAGGCTGGGGTAAATTCAACGAGACACTCAACTATCTCACTGCCTCTCTCAACTTTATCAAAATCCCTCTGGTGGACAACAACTCATGCAGAGAAATAATGACAGCTCATGTGACCGACAATATGTTGTGTGCTGGTGTGTTGGGCGGGATACAGGATGCATGTGAAGGGGACAGCGGTGGGCCAATGATGGTGAAGTACCGTGGGACCTGGTTTCTGATTGGCGTGGTGTCTTGGGGGCAAGGCTGTGGTCGCAAAGACAAACTGGGCGTCTACACTAAAGTGTCTAACTACCTAGAGTGGATAGAAAGTGTGCGTCAAAAGTATGAGTAGACATGTTTCACTGCATTAGGGGAAAGTGTGCAAAGGATGGTTGTTTAAGAGATATGTGAGGAGTTGGGATGGAGAGAAGTTTGGAAGAGGTTTTATTTTTCTAATAGCACACACAGCTTTGTGACACATTAATATTAATACTGTTATGTTGGATATGTAGTAGCTTTTGTGACTGTTAAAATATTCTCACTGAATTATACTCTCTGAATTAAATCAGAGAGTTAAGGCTGGCTGTATGAAGTTAAATGCTATTCTTCAAAATACACGTAGATGTTCCAAAAAAGAAGTGACAGAAGTTGTACTGGTAGATGTTTGCTTATGAACAAAAATGTCAGACTGCCTCAATTTTATGTGCACAGGGGTGGCACAAGAAACAACAATGGCAAATGCCTTGAGTTTTGTATGAAAAACAACATGGTCATTGGTAGGACTATATTTGCCACACAAGAAGATCCACAAGCTCACTTAGAAGTCACCTGATGGTAGAACCATCAACCAAATTGACCTAATCATAATTTATGGAAATGGAGGCACAGGTCACTACAAGATGTGAGAGCATATTGAGGTGGATGCCTACAGTTGCCACTATCAAGTTCAAGTTTTAAATTTTGGGTAATGCTCTTACACTGGAATAGTTCCAGTACAGTCTAGCGGGAGAAGGGCTGTATTATCTCTCCTGTCCTCTTTCTATTTGAAATTGACTGAATCACAGTCACAACAGCAAACAAACCAAGATTCATCCATTGGACCCTGTTGTTTCATCTGAGAGACGTAAAGTAAGTATTTCATATACTCCATTAATGTATTTGCTGCAGCTATATATCAGATTTGACGAGTTCTCTTAATGAGGTTTGAGTACTTTGGTTTCCTGTTATTTTAATAGATGTCTGAGTGAGAGTTTGGAATTTACACATTAGGAGAACAGAGGCAGACAGACTGTGGACTTTAAGTCAACATTTGAAGTTAGTCATTAACTCTTTTCAAAATAATAAGATATTTACGGAAAATTGATTCTAGGCCTGTCTTTGATCTTCTTCTGGTTCGGTGTAAACTGGACTTAGAATCCGGTGAACTGCGGTGCAGTGTGTAGTAGTCTATCAGAATACGCAGCTCAGATTGGATAAACTTGATCGTTAACTGATTTCATGCAGATACTCTCCATCTAAGTCGCTTGGTGATCAACAGTTTTGTTTACATGGCCATTACAATTTCAAAGCATAATCTTTGAAAGTGTGATAAGTGTACTGAATATGTTCATGAATATGTTCAATAAGATAATGTTATATTTAAAAGTGTTGACAAATTCTGTGTTTGAAATCTTTTGTGTGCAGAGTCAGCAGCTATGTGGCCACCCTCACTGTGTGTCAGTCTTCTTGTGCTGTGGTCTGCGAGTGCCTACAGCAAAGCAGGTAAACCCATTAGCCAGTCTTTGTTGTCCAATCCAGAGCAGTCATGTCAACATCATTTCCAGGGGCAATGGGTGGGCATAGTTGACGTCTGGGGAATCAGCTGTAATAAGTAATTTGATGATACAGTAATTCTTCCTCATATCTCATATGTGTACATAACAATGCCACCCTCCACTGAAATAGACTGTATATAGACAGGTATAAATGTATATGTGCTGGTGAGACGCATACAGTAACTACCTTCAAACTATTATCTTTCTGTGCTTTGGTTTTCTGCTTTTTCTCAGTGTGTTCAATAGCCTAAATTTTACTCTGCCATTTCACTTTATGAACCTGTTGCTACCTTTTATTTACCGGTATTGTATTTCTTGGGTTAATATAATATCAAAATTTCATAACAGCAGTCAAATCAGAAAAAAATGTTGATGTGTCAACAAATGTCTTTACTTATAGCCTAATTAATGTGTAATCACATTACACATTTTCATAATCAAATAGTCAGCTATCCACCTATCTTTCTTCAGATATGTTTCTGATTTCTCTCAAACAAACCTTAACAGTCTTTTATAGTGGACCACAAGCACACTCACTGCTGCGCTCCAAACGGGCTTATCAAGTGTTTGAAGAGCTCAGACCACCATCAAAAGAACGTGAATGTGTTGAAGAGATCTGCGACTTTGAGGAAGCCAGAGAGATCTTCAAGACTCATGAGTCAACGGTGTGTTCGTCTGTACACAAAATTAGCCATTATTCATATGGCAGCCCAGGATCAGACAAAACAACTTTCTTACCTGATTTGATATTTATTACCTCCTCCAAGGAGGTTGTTTGAGGTCAAGGTTGTCTGCTTGTTTGTTTGTTTGTTTTTTGGACAGCGTAGGTGTTGGGACAAAGAACAGATGATCAAATTTTGGAGGTGATCGGTCACACCGGCTGGAATTAATATTGGGTCAATGACCCATATCGCCTTGGCGGAGGTCCATGCTCTCTGAGTGCTTTTCTAGTTGGCTTTGTAAACTGGAGGCAGACTGTTTGAAATCAGCTCAGTGCCACAGGGATATGGCTATTTGCACATGTACACATTGCTTACACCGAATGCAGCCACTTCAATCCTTAAGAATTTGAGCTTCAAACATTGTAATTCTGCAGTTGTGTGACAGCTCTGAGGAATTAAATGTCAGTACTTCTGGTCAGTGCCGCTAGGTTTGCCAATTTTTGCCATTTTTGGTCATTTGGAGATGTAAAAAATGTTGAGGTTACACTTCATTTAAAGGGGTTGACATAAGGGTGACATGAGACTGTTTCAAAGTCTCACTGCACGCAATAGATAATGCTACGATCAATCATAATAAGGAACGATTTAAGCCAGCACTGTCGTCATTATTTTAGCACGTCTTTGGCCCGCCTATGTTAGAAGTCCTGCTCTGATTCTTCACACAAAATTTTTGGGGTAAACGTAACGAGCTTTACTGTATGGATCTTGGCCTGAGTATCTGCAGGCACAATTCAAATTGTGCTCTCGCAACATCTCTGGACTTCCAGGGTATCTGCCTACCAGAAAGCAAACTAATCCAAATGGATAGAGATCAGACGCTATATGAAATGGAATGAAATCAGGCTACTGACAGGGGGCCCTAGAGAATATTTTAATACTACAATCTATATTTGAGGGACACAAAATTATTTTCTGTCATAGGGCCCAAAATTTCTTGCGCCATCCTTGCCACAGCTAGCCCTAGTATAACTATGAACTTTCATTTGATAACAGTTTGATAAGAGATATACCATGTTAAGGTACTGTATAGTAAGAAAAAAAAACATAAACATCAGGAAAAGGTGTGCCAACAGCCCTGGTCTCCCCTACTCTGTCTCCTTGAACATGTATCCAATATCCATTTTGTTCATTCAATTGTTGCCCTAACAAAATTCTCTCTATTCAGATGGAGTTTTGGAGAGTGTACACAGGTTTGTTAAGTTTTTATATTTAACATATATACTATATATAAACTTTTTCTTTTATTTATATTCTATACACACCTATATGTAGACGGCGGTTTTGTATTTTGTCTTTCAGATAGCAACCAGTGTGACCCCAATCCATGCATCAATGGAAAATGTATGGATAAGTTCCAAGACTTGGAATGCCTGTGTAATCCTGGTTTTGAGGGGAGACACTGTGATCAACGTGAGTCAAAGATTTATGTTTTTGCTGTTTGATTTTCAAGGATGGATCTGTATGTGACTGACACTTCAACTCTCCCGTGTGTTAGTCAGCACAGCTGAGAACTGCACTTTACAAAACGGTGATTGTGACCATGAGTGTAATTTGAGGTCTGATGGCTTGGCTCGCACTTGTAGTTGTCTCCCAGGATACAGTCTCAATGAGAATTTGAGAACCTGCAGTCCTATAAGTAAGTACACCAATTTCCCCTTGATGATTTTCTTTTCTGTCTATGACACCACAACAAAGTCTGACATACTCTCCCTCTATGCTGTATATCTTTATCTTTTTGTCATAGATGATCATGCCTGCGGAAGGATTCTGATACACAACTCTGTATTAAACACAAAGCCAAGTAGCTGGGAAGGAATTATGCCATTTTTAACTGGGGGGAAAGAGGCCAGGAGGGGATCAAGCCCCTGGCAGGTACAATACTGTTTGACCTCCCTATTTAGAGGAGCAGCCTGTGCCCTCCATGGGAATTATGTGTTTTTGGTTTACAACATCATATGTTTTGTCAGTTTGCCAGAGTATCCATTCCTATGCTACAGGCCAAGATACTCAATCCCAGGGGAGGCCTTCACTGTGGTGGAGTTTTAATAGATGAGACCTGGGTCCTCACTGCCGCACATTGTCTAGAAGATTATAATAAATTAGGTGTCCGATTAGGTATATACTTTTTTAACTATTCTACATCACATCATTCACTTCATATCCAATCACCATTTCCCATTTCTCTTGGTGACCTGTTGGCGGCTGAACTACTCTTTGCTACTAATGCCCGGTGTGTTCACAGGTGCCCATTACCTCAATAAGCATGTGGACGGTGAGGTCGGAGTGCGAGTGAAAGACATGATTTCACACCCAAATTATGACTCCATGTCTTTGAACAATGACATTGCACTTCTTCGTCTGGCACAAAAGGTTTCATACACAAACTACATCCTTCCTGCCTGCTTGCCAAGTCGAGGGTTGGCCGAGAGGGTTCTGCATCTCAATGGCACGACAACCATTGTGACAGGCTGGGGAAAAGTCAAAGAGACAGAGCAACAAGTTTTCAGTAAATCTCTCAACTTTATTGAAATTCCTTTGGTGGACAACTCCTCATGCAGAGAAATAATGACAGTTGATGTGACTGACAATATGTTGTGTGCTGGTGTGTTAGGCGGGATACAGGATGCATGTGACGGGGACAGCGGTGGGCCAATGATGGTGAAGTACCGTGAGACCTGGTTTCTGATTGGCTTGGTGTCTGGAGGGCAAGGCTGTGGTCGCAAAGACAAACTGGGCGTCTACACTAAAGTGTCTAACTACCTGGAGTGGATAGAAAGTGTGCGTCAAAAGTATGAGTAGACATGTTTCACTGCTTTAGGGGAAAGTGTGCAAAGGATGGTTGTTTAAGAGATATGTGAGGAGTTGGGATGAAGAGAAGTTTGGAAGAGGTTTTATTTTCTCTAATAGCACACACAGCTTTGTGACACATTAATATTAATACTGGTATGTTATTACTGTTAATACTGTATATCTAGTAGTCTGTGTGATTGTTAGAATATTCTGACTGAATCAGGGCCTATACTCAATCCTTTAGAGAGTCAGGGGTGGCTGGATGAAGGTAAATATTGTCCTTCAAAGTAGATGTTATGCTCCAAAAAAGAAGTGACAGCATTGTTACTTGTAGATGTGTGCTTGAAAACAAAAGTCTGACTGCCTCACTTTTGAATGTATTCAATATTGCTCTTTGGTTGTTGTTGAAGATTTACCATAGGTAATTCACCATAGGCTCGATAAAATAAATAAGCATGAAACGAGAAAAAACATTTTGTGTTCACTCATTAAAGGACATGTATCTGACAACCTTAACAGTGTAAAATTTATTTTTAGATTATGAACAAAACATTTAAATATATTTTTGTACCTAAGGTCAATACCGCCACCAAACAGTTTATCAGACTATGCTCCAGTGTCTCCAAATTTTTCAGTGCAGTAGCTGAGGAAGCAGTTCAAACAGTGTTAGAACACATACAGTATGTGTGCTCATGGCAACCGTGTGTCTGTGTGTGTGTGTGTGTGGTTTGTGTATCCTTAATGTTAGTCACTTTTGGATCTTTTTTCAGCCCTCCTTTGTCGCATTTCACTAAAAATCTTTAGCAGTGAGAGCAGTATCGGGACGCACATCGGCAAGAACAGTGGGATGTATATGGCAAACTTCTGATCATCAGGGAAATACAGCAGATGCAGCAATGATGGGTCAAAAAAGGCACATTCGGATGCCAAAATAGCCTCTCTACTATATTGCAAAGCAAAGGCCAAATTTCCAGCCTCCAGCTCAGCAATAGCTGCCTGTAGAGACGTCACTGCGTTGTGTACTTGTTGCGCAATATTGTCATTGATGACAATGTTTCCAATTTCATCAAGGAGTTGGGAAAGGGAGGTGATCGTTGCACTGGCCGTAGCCACGTTTTCCACACTGCGGGTCCAAAGAAGCCGGTCCAGCTCCCAGTCAGCTACTCCTGCGCTCCCTGGACCCTGGAGCACAAAGCCTTTGGGGGGATGAACTTGCTGAACTCCTAAGAGGAGCCTAAGCTGTGCCAAGAAAACACCCATCACTCTACGCATGTCAATGTTAAGGTCAACCGGAAAGATGGTGTCATTGCCATACATATCGTTCACATTGTAGACCATAATACCACCCCAGCGAGGACTGTGGAAGGCATTTGATGAAACTTCTCGCTTTCTGTGATCACGAATAAAGAGTGGGGAGTGATGGGGGTCTGGAACATAAAGCAGGAAGTTGAGCACAGGGTTAGAGGAGGCTGCATTTGAGCCCAGCCTTGCTTCCACTGGATTAATGACATGGGCAAGACTGTCAGCACTGAGTGTATAGGCAGATACAGTTTTGTCAAAGCGAGGATTCACTCCAAGAACAGCATAGTACAAAATTTGAGAATCCACCGAGAAATTTGCCACAATAGCCATCTTGTCCAGTAAAGGCTGAATATACTGCTGCACAGCACCCTCGATGTCCCAGTGCAGCTTGTGGGACTGGGGACTAGGATTCAGAAGACTGAATGTGATCTCATAGCCAGGACTGGATTTGAAAGCTCTCATGCTGTCCACTAAGGTTTCTTTGCTAACCTTCGCCAGTCGGATGCGATTGCTGAGCGCAGCAATAATGTCCTGATGGCTGAAAGACATCGTCTGGACCACCTGCTCCACTTCAGGGTCTATTGCAGAGAGAACCTCCTTCAATCCGCTTCCTGATTTTCTGGGTTCGAATTTGATCAGTGCTGTTCTTTTCAAACCGACGTGCACACTCATATTTTCTGGCAGTAGTGTAGAAGATTCAGGTAACACATACACAAGAACAGAGCCACAAGAACTCTCTCTCAGGATGTGCAAAGACTTATCTGCCTCCGCTGCGTTTGGCTGATTCAGGGCGTCTTCCTCCATGATCGTAGCTGTGCGGTATTTGGTTTCGTATCTGTACTTAAGATCTGTTTCACCATCCACATGGTGCTCTTGTTCACGAACCTGACTCAGAGGAAGTTTCTTTTGTTGATCAGGTGTAAGTGTGCCTTGGGCAAACACCACCTCAACTTCTACAGTTAGATGGAGATGCAATGATTCCAGTTCACGGATCTGTGATATCGGCAACCAGGCACGATAGGTCTCTGTTGTTCTCCACCAGAGAGGAATTCCCACAATGACAACTATGGCAGCTATAGCAAGAGCTGCATGACGTCCGCGTTGCTTTTCCAAATCCATTGGGAACATACTGTTACTCTAACATTTAAAATACCACTATCTTTCATTCATCCCAGACGTTTGTCTTCCTTGAAGAAGCAGCCATGGGAAGAAGCTGCAGCGGCAGGACTTCCGGCATCCCTTCAAAACATGATATGGAGCGAGTCACGGTAGTTGTAGTTTTTTTTTTATCGTTATTTTTAAGTGTATGTATATCCCTCTATTTCTGCTGTTTAGATTGGTGTATGTTTATTAAAAATTATGTGATATATACTGTTTGTATAGTTTATAGGTTGTAATGTCTAAATTTATGGCAATTTTATTTTTTAAACAATGAGAGACATAAACCAACAGATGGCGCTAATAATATTTCTTGAGAGTTTTGTCCATGCGAGACTAGAATACCAAGCTTCCGCCGTTTGACGTTCCTTCCGGTTTGGACGCCATTAGAGAAGCAGGTATGAAATCCGTAATTCTGAAATGTTTATTTGTATCTAAGCTATATCTTTTCCATCTTTTGATTTTTTTGCACACTGTTAGTGTTGAAATGATCCACGTTTATGTTCAAGTCCATGTGGAGAGTATTTCCCTGCAATTTGGGGAAAAAAACATTAAAAACCATTAACGCTGTGGGGCTTCATTCTTTTGCTCCTTTACTCACGCCAGGAGCTGTCTTGTTTAAAAATGTGAAACTTTGGACCACGTTTCGTAGATGACATATAATGTCCATTTACCCTGTAACGTGTGGATAGTGTTTAGTCATTTTGTAATCTAGTCAAAAGCGACGTTAGCCCTGCTAACATAAACGCTGGCGATGTCCCGACCTGTGGGAATGTCGGCATGGCCTACATCATTTGATAAATGTTATTTCTAAGGTGTTTTATACTGAGTAAGATGACTGTCAGCATTAAAGTCGGACGTTTGATTGGCATCGGGCAATGAATTGTTCCCTTCGTTAGTCACCTGTCGAACTAAGGTGATGTGCAATGTTAGAAACCTCACTGAAGCTCAAAAGAAATTGGTCCAGAAGGTGGTACCTGATTTTGCCCTGTCCACTGGCTGTGTGTATATTTCCTTATGTAGCCTATGTACTTTAAATGCCCCGTCTCTAATCTCTTGGTAAAAGTCCATTGTACAGTCATCATTTCATTGAAATAATACGACTTGATGTATGAATGTTGTCACTTGCTGACATAGCCAGTGACGCAGAAAGCAGATTTTATAGCCAGCAGCTTTCTCTGCTATGTAATCTGGCTGTTGCCTGTTAACCAAATCTTTTTTTTTTAAATTATTATTTTAATTATTTTTCCTGCAGAAATGGCTATCAGGTATCCCATGGCAGTGGGCCTTAACAAAGGCCACCCAGTGACCAAGAATGTGGCAAATCCCAAACACAGCCGTAGGAGAGGGGTAAGGCTAAGTTTTGTCTGTACGTTCAGATCAGTTCACTTACCTGCAGTGATGGCGTGATCATGTAAAAGGAAGAGCCATAGTTGAATCATAATCATAATTAAATGATATCCTGTCATGCTGAAGTGGTTTTAATTGTTTTTCAGCAATTGACCAAACATGCCAAGTTTGCGCGCGATCTTATCCGCGAGGTGTGTGGATTTGCCCCCTATGAGAAGCGTGCTATGGAGTTGCTGAAGGTGTCCAAGGACAAGCGTGCCCTCAAATTCATCAAGAAAAGGGTAATTACTATTTCTTTCCAGCTTCAGTCTTGCCCATTTCACCCATTCTATTCTCTTGGGCTGCATTTTGGATGTTGTAGTTTCATGTGGTGCTTTGCAAAAAATTGAGAAAATTGTTATATCGGTATTGATAAGCGCAGTTGTTTTTTGTTCAAATGTGTCTGGCCTGTAGAACTTTACTGCATTTGGTCATTTGTATTGAAACTGATTTGCTGACGTTTCAGTACTTGTTGTAATCCAGAGTTTGTTATGGTCATTGTCAGGTGGGAACTCACATCCGCGCCAAGAGAAAGAGGGAAGAGCTCAGCAACATCCTGGCTGCCCAGAGAAAGGCTGCTGCCAAGAAGGAGTAAACTAATAAACGACAATTTGTATATGGACATCTTGTGGTTGTATGTTGTGTTTTATTCGTTCATTCATTCATGCTGGTGAATAGTGTGCAGTGGAATGTGGACAGTAGATCATCTTGTCTGCACACTGTCTACACTGAGCAAAAACCCACGCTTGCACAACGCTCTTGTAAGTTTAGAAAGATGTGCCTATACTTAGTAATTGTTACATTTAGCTGCTGTCTTAAATTGTGCCCAATTTTGGCATGAGTCCTCTCGAGTGGGTATGTCTATGGAGGGTGTTAAGGGCCAGGACAGTGTCAGTGTAGACTAATAGTTGCTTACATCTCATATCAGCTAATTGAGGGAGAAAAATTTGGAATGCCATTTTTCTTAAATTGGGTTGTAGGCCAGTTGGCTGCTTGTAAAGTGAGTACTCCTAAATGCTAAATTGAAATAGTACAGGAAGTTTCATGCAGATTCATGTTGTAGCCAATAACTGTGTGTTGGCGTGGTTATTTACTTGAGACAACTCCGTTGAACTCGAACTGTAAAAGATGGCCTGATGTGGATGTCTTTTACACTGAACTGCTGTCTTAAAAGGGCCATAGCAGGGCCAAAAACTTAAAAGGGCCATACAATAGAAGAATAAAGTATTGTACCTTTCACAACTATTAACCAAATCCCAACTTTATATTTAGACTGAAGATGGAAATGGTCTGCTTTGGCTAAATGGCAACCCAAAATTCAACTGCAGTTGATGTGACAAGATTTCATCACCTTTTACTGTCTATGGATTTCACTGGCAGGCCTTGTAGCCTGGTAATAAAACCAGACCCTCATTCTACACTTGTTTCATCTAGAGGATCGTGAGAAGTGATTGCCTGCTGGCAGTGTTTTCATTTGGAAATATTGGATCCTGCTAGTCTGGGAATACCCATGCTGCCTTGATTTGGGGACCAATCACAGAACAGGGAGAGACAGCAAGACAAAGTCCCCTACAGGAAAATGTATAGGTGGACCTCAGACTAAATCTCACTTGAGATTTAGGCTGCTGTTAGCCATGATCCTGCCATGACTTAACAGGATTCTAGCTCTGAATTCTAAATGCAAGAGTGGATGCAGTAAAATTGCCAATGGAGACAAGCTCAATGGGATCAATCCAGACTAGCAGTGTTGGAGATGGGAATTGAGCATAAGTGTGTAAGAAGGCATTACCAGGTTAGCTCTTTTTTTGTGTCTAGTTGAGGGTTTCATACTCATGACTGCGCTATGGCACAATTTCTAACTCAAGAATGCAAAGTGCTTTCAAGAGGGAAGAAGATGTTGAGAAATTTGACACTTCTGAACAGGTTTCAGTGTTATTTAAACCAGCATTAAATCATGCCTTTAAACTACTATTGTGGCCATAAGGTGCTGTGTAGAGGAAATAATGTATGATGTGGGGTAAATGTTTCCTATTTGAACCCATGGGTTTTTGTCTTCTTTCCATGTGATCCATCATAAACAGCTGAAATCTACGCAGAAATGAGAGGATGCCTAAATAAATGATTTGCAAACCACATTTTAAATTAGTGCTTTAACTCAAGAGCAAAATAAATTCAAATATCAATTTAAAAATTGCTAATATTGATTTGGTTTCATCATTATATGCAACATACACATCTGTAAATAAAAAAAAAATGGTCAAGGCTGCGTAGCAGCGAGATCATGATCCAGCTGTCTGACTTGAGGATCTTCTGAGTAATATTCAGCTGCCAGCCTACCCCCCCATCCATGTCCACACAATTTGTCATGTCCTTGTGACCCATTTCTCAAACAAACTGATGGTGGATTTCACCTTTCATCTCACCGAACTGCACTGGGATTTCATGGCATCTGTTTATCGGTTCACAAAACAGTGTAACCAAAAAAAAAACCTGCTCGTCACTTCAGTTAGTCTGTTCAGGGAAAACAATCTTGTAGATTTGCTGATAGTGTTCCACAAAATGCACCTCTAAGCCTTCAGTGATGTATTCTGGAAGGTCTGAGAAGTCCTTTTTGTTTTCCTCTGGCAGAATGATGCAAGTCACGCCTGCCCTCTTGGCCTGCAAATGATGTTAGCTTGGTCATTGGTCATGATTACAAGACAGTGGAGAGCAGCGACTGACCAAATAACATTGTCAAGCTGGTTTAACTGCTTTTACTGCCGTATGGTGGGAGGGGGGAAAAACCCTTCACAATAATTTTAGATAACTGCACAAGTATCGCATCACTATTTGTAACAAATCAAACTAAACCCGTGACACTAGCTAGTTCATGGTGTTCAAACTGCTCACCGCAATGGTCTTCTCCTTGATTCCACCCACAGGGAGGATTTTGCCTGTCAGGGACACCTCTCCCGTCATGGCCACATTCTGACGTGCTGGGGTGCTTGTAGCCAAGGACAGCAGGGCTGTTACTATAGTGCAACCAGCACTTGGCCCATCCTTAGGAGTAGCACCCTAAGAGAGAAGCATCATGATTTGGATGATCTACCTGACAGCAATTGATCCAAACATTATAAAACTTAACCTTACAAACACCTTAATATCCTTCGGGATGGATAAATAAATAAAGAAAGTATGTATGTACAGTCTCTATCTATCTATCTATCTATCCATCCATCTATCCATCCATCCATCACTGGATTGAGCCAATGGCTCATCAATAAGTACTTAACATGATGTGTTGACATCTTTTATGCTAAATAGTGTCTGTTCAAAGGAAGTAACAGCAAACCTCCTGACTAAAACATTGTTTACTGTCAACGTTGGGTACCTCTGGGACATGAAGGTGTAGGTGAGAGCCGATGAGGAAGTCATTGTCAGGTTGCTGCTTCATGAGGAAGGCGCGAGCAAAGGTATAGGCAATTTTGGCACTCTCCTTCATAACATCGCCCAGCTGACCAGTCACCTCAAGGGAGCCCTCTTTTGGTCCATCTGTCCCTGAAAGGTCTCGAGGACGTCGCAGAGATGTTTCAATGAAGAGCGTGGAACCACCTGAGAATGAGGCCGACCCAAGGGTGGTGGGGAGTTATTGAACAGAACAATGGACAGCAGGACACAGTAAAATCTGTTGATTTGTTTTCACTTTCCAATCCAACCAGTGATTTCGCTGGGAATTTTAAATTTCCTCTTAAGAGATTTCAAAGGCATACCAGGCAAGTCTGATTTTTTTCACGATGAAGACCCTACTGTCCCTGATTTTTTATTGTAACCAACATCAACGTCCTGATTTCTCACCACCACAGGTGAACCAAAAAATCAGAAACAAGCAATGGTTTTCGAAGAGTTATGTTAAATGAGAAGATAAAGAACGCCATTTCATTCAGTCACCGTTTCCCAGAGTCAAGGAAGCATCTTTCGATTCCACATCATCGTACCTTACCAAGCACTGTTCCAAAGTCAAGGATGCTTCAAAATTCTATCGAGTGTAGAGTCCTTTTTTTTTAAAGGTTTTTCCAAGGCTGCACTGATGGATACTTGGCGTTCGAAGATTTAGAATGTTATGGCGTTTTGAATATTAGTGAGGTTTGAATCCTCGTCTTCCTAGTGCGCGGCTTCCGCGGCGAGTGTGCTACCAAGGAAGCATTCTTGACTTTGAGAAGCAGTGTGTAGATATGATGATGTGCTTTCTTACCCATAGCAGTCCAGGCCAATCCCATGACAACACCCGGAGGGGTAACATCATACATTCGATCCACGGTGAAGATGGGTTTCCCAACGTAATCTTGAAGATTATCAGATGTGACTTTCACTGAGCTCTCCTCTCCATTGACAATGCGGAATGCAACTTTTCGGAAAACCTTAAAGCAGAATGAAGCAAGGGACGATTACACCAAGAATACATTATGCTGAATAGTCAATGAATGTCCTCTTATGCAGAGATGCAACTTAGCTGATATTACCTTTTCAACTTGCTTCTGAAGGTTTCGGACCCCACTCTCTCTACAATACTGCCTTATGAGAACATTCAAAGCCTCCGAGGTGATTTCAGTTTTCTGCTCGTCTAGCCCACAAAGGGTTCGCAGCTGAGGCACCAGGTATCTCTGCATATCAGTGAGCATACTGGCTTGTTATTCATGCTCAACATTTCTGGACTGTCTTAAAATCACATGACAGGTGAAATATTTAACCTTTTGTAACTTACCTCTGCAATGGCTAGTTTCTCCTGGGCCACATATCCAGACACATTGATCATTTCCATACGATCTCTCAGGGGTTCTGGAATGGTATCAGTCACATTGGCGGTACAAATAAATAGAACCTAGAGGGGGAGGAAACAGCTTGTGAATATCAGGAACTGTGCTTTAAATATTGGAATACCACAAGTAATAATGGAGGAATGGCTGATACCTTGGACAAGTCCACAGGCACATCTAGGTAATGATCAAGGAAGTTGGCGTTCTGCTCTGGATCCAAAAGCTCCAGCAGGGCTGATGAAGGGTCACCCTGGTAACCTCGTCCAATTTTGTCAACCTGTCATAATTTCAACAAAGACAGTGTTGATTAAAAACATATTCATTGGTATCCAAATGCACAATCACTCATTTCCAACTTAAGTACCTCATCAATCAGCACCAGAGGATTTTCAGTCTTAGTCTTCTTTAAGCACTGGATAATCTTTCCAGGCATAGCTCCAACATATGTCCTCCTGAAAAATGGTAATGGCAGTTATTGGCTACTCAACACAACCAAATGAAATATAGCGTTAAAGGAGTTATCCGGAGTGAATCAAACCGAAGCCCTGTTGTCTGAGGCTACTGAGTGCTGTCGATAGGTATCAGAATGACAGCAGTAGGTACAATGTAGACCAAATTCGCAAACTGGCCACTACCGCTAACAGATTATGGCTATTTGGTCTACCCTGCATGAAAATCTGTGGCTCTCATACCTATCCATAGCACTTAGCAACGTGAAACAACAGGGCTACGTGTTAATTGACTCCGGATAATTCCTTTAATTCATTGCTGGGCTTAGTTACACACCTGTGACCTTTTATTTCAGCAACATCAGTCATGCCACCCACACTGAAACGGAAATATTCCCGGTTAAGTGCTCGGGCAATAGAGCGAGCGATACTGGTTTTTCCTACACCAGGGGGTCCATAGAAACACAGGATTTTCCCCTGTGTGCTGCCTCGTAACTGGCTCACTGCAATAAATTCCTGTTTGACAAAATAAGAAATACACATGGATCTCTTGACAATACATTTACACTTATGCATTTAGCACACGATTTCATCCAAAGCAAAAATACATGAAGGTATAAATATATTAACATAAGAGCTATCAGTTACACACAGCTAAAACATGGCTATTGATAATCAGGTTTTTATTCATTGAATGTCTGCCATCTCTTCAGTTTGTCACTTGAAGTGAGTAGGTTCATTTCTTCACAGGGGCGTCCCATCGCACAGAAGCACTAAAGCCCACTCTGATTAATTACAACATAGTAAACCATGCTTGTGTTGGGAACTGGTAGGTTCACCTCTTAAGGTTAGTCTATAAGCTGTTTATCCAGACCAGAGTATTTCTCACAGCCTAATGATTAAAGTAGTAGCTAATGGATTGTGTTGAGAAACCGCTTTAATGTGCTTTACTTAGAATGGCTAATATAACCTTTAACATGCATTTCCTTCAGTTGAAATAGGTCAGCTGACTCTAATAATGTAAATTCTTACCAGAATACGTTTCTTCACATCGTCCATCCCATAATGATCTTCCTCAAGCACCTCCTTTGCTCGGCCCAGCTCCAGGTTTTCTGTACTATTGGTTCCCCATGGCATGGACGTCAGCCAGTCCAAATAATTACGTGTAACACTGCAGAATTCCAAGACAAAAGAACCTTTATGTTTCACAAAAAAAAACCCCACTTTTATTGCTAGAACGTCAGTCAGCGTCAGTGACAGCAAACTACAAACGCTTTAGGAAACACTAACTTGAATTCAGAGGAGTGATTATCAAGCAGGCCGAGTTTGTTCAACTCCTCATTAATGACGTCCATAACGTGCTGTGGCACCACTCTTTCCTTCAGTCGCTCTCGGAACTTCTCTTCAATGGCGTCCTTGTCCTCTTTTTCCAGGCCCAGTTCCTTCTTAATGATCTTCAGCTGCTCCTGGAGAAGGTACTTCCTGTGGGTTTGCTTGATCTTCTCTTCGACCTACAAAACAAGAACAAGACATTTGTATGATTTCATTGTTGCTGAGGTTCCTACTGCAGTTGAATACTATTCTTTCAATGCCTGCCAGAATTTATCACAACGTGCGTAACACCGATCATGAATAATGAATGCATCAGCGTTTACACACTAACATAAGGCGGCTTGACAGCCAAGGTCAATGCCAGCCGAGGTAAAGGTCACGTCAAGGACACAAGATGAAAATAGGATACATGCCTCTCTTCCCAGGCGTTGCTGTAGCTTGCTGAGTTCATATTCTTTCTTTAACAGGGACAGTGCCTTATACAGGCGTTTGGGGATCTGCAAAGTAGATTAAATAGGGTCACGTAAGTGAAATTATAACTATTTTACACTAAGTACCACACACACACACACACACACACACACACACACACACACACAGTCAATCTTAAGTCCTAAGTAAAATTCATGCTTTGACTTTACTCATCCATGATTAGTGACATTGATTGCAACATATAGTACAGTGAGTGAAACCCACACTAACCACCACTGACCTGGAACAATTTTCACAGCACCCCCCAGTGATACCATCGTTAATGACCACTTACATTAATCTCTTCCAGAACATCCTGAAGCTCATGTGATTCTGCCCCTGTGAGAGCTGCCCCCATGTCACTCAGGTAGATGGGATTGTCCACCACTCTCTGTCCAGCCTGCATCATCTGCAGCACAGATTCTCTGAAGACCAAGACACAGAAAAACATATAGCAGCTATGTTTGAGAAAAGTGTCTTTATGAAGAGTAAAGATGCAATCTACTCCAAGTGCATTTATGATGAATTTACAGAAATATACAATTTTAATAATCAGTCCACCCCAATTGGACTGTTTTGGCTTGATTTGTTTTTATAATATTTAAATTACAGTTTAAATGAGGAATGATTATTAAAAAACAACTTTTTGCACATTTCCACAAACAGACTTTGGAGTTCGCATGTGAAATGTTAAATATACACAAAGGAATTAGATGACAGTCTTTTTACACACCTGTATAGAGGATTCAGAGCAATGATATCTCTAATAGTCTTGACAATTTCTGCAGTCAGTGCCTAGAACAAAACAAAGATTGAAATCAATTTCTTACTTATAGAAGATAAGAATCAAGTATGCTTGCCTGAAATGGGTTAGGTAAAGTTATTGTCTGTAAACTCCAACATCTTGGGAAAGACTAGTACCTTGACTTCCTCTGTGATCTGAAATTCTTCATGCTGCACATTGTCCACCTCCACCATAAGGATTTCAGGAGAGGTTTTCGGAAGTGGCACAGGCTCCACCGTCAGGTCTGCGTCCCGTATGGTGTCCTCCATGGCCTCGGCCAGAGAGCCTTCCTTGCGCACTCTTTTGGGCTTACGAGGTGGGGGCTTGGGCTGGCCTCCCTCCCCCTCAGACTCCACAGGAGACACGGGCTCGTCAGGCTCGACGTCCAATTGCTTGTTAATACGAATTCTAATAACGGTATACAATAGTTAACACCTGCCGTGACTGGTTTGACTAGGGAAATTCTGGCTGGTGATCCAACAAATTTCTTCACTTTACTGGAGGACAATAATACCAATACTTTTGCAAATCATGTACTATTATATCATTACATTATCTACGATTAACACTGGATTTTCATAGGGTTAACTAAAATCCATCAGCTCAAAAATTCAACAAAGCTTCAGTAACAGTGACGGAAAAGGACATAGGCCTATACGAGAAAAATTACCGTCTGTGCCCCATGACAATCATACGGAGTTTGTCTCCAAGGTCCTGCATCTCATGTATCTGCACAAAAGTGCCAGTGTTGTAGATGGCATCCAAGCTCTCCACAACATCTACTTCATTGCTAATAAGAGATAAAACAGTGTTAGCAGGATGGCCATAAGAGAACAGGTGAAACTAGTGCTTCTGAGGCTCCAAGAGGTTCTTACCTGTCATCTTTCTTTAGAAAAACACCAGCATAAGGCTGAGCCAACCTCACTTTTCGCCTCAAAAGGTCCATTAAAGATTTATTCTTCACCTAAGAAGTTAGGAAATAAACACAAGATAGAATTTACAGAGGACAGTAATTATAACCATTCCACTGAACGACTATATTTTCCGTTTATGCAAAACGTATGGTAATGAACTTCGAAGCCATCTACTGATCGCTGCCAAACAGCACCAAACCTAACCCGAACCGGAGATTATGCATTAAACTCCTGAGAATGTGCGGTGCTCGTGCTTCATCTTAACCCCTGAGAATGATGTAACAGGGAGCAAGCGCCGTGTAACGTTAGCTACCTAGTTGCTTGCTACTTCAAAAATCACCCCCACTTCATAAACATCTACACGACAGCCAATACATTTTAAAGTCAGATCTATATCTACAAACATACATTCTGTTTTAAAGAAAGGTTTTACCTCGATAATTTTGATGAATCGAGGGAAGACTGGGTTTCTACTAACGGCGATAAGGGGCACATTAGGGAAAACCTCAGGCACCATCATTGGTGTAAGGGCAGTCATTTGCGGGGCACCATAGCCTGCCCCACCACCATCACCACTTGGCTCGTCCCCTCCTGAACCACCGCTTTCGGGTCCATCCTCTCCTGTAAAGCCGCTACCCCGATTCCCATAGAAGTATCTCCTCTGTTGACAGCCAACAATAGCTCCACTATGTCCAGTAATTTCCGTGGTATAGCCAAACACACTTGCAATCCGTCTCCATTTGTTCAGATCACCATAGCGCATCGCTCCTGTCATTGATGGGCTGATGTTACCCAAAGAGTCATTGCATAAGGATGGTTTCCATGTGGGTTTTGAGAAAGAATAACAGCGATTTGTGACCTTGCTTGAAGATATGGGTGTATCTCCTCCGTTGCCACGACTGAGGATATGTCCCGTTGTACCTGGGCATTTTTTAAAAGGTGTAATCCCACTTCTGTAGGACTGTTTCAACGCTCCTAACATCCTCATGTAGGTGGCCATGTTTGCGCTGGAGTTTTCTAGAGAGACATGCGCATCTTCCGGCAAAGTTTGATTGCGTCACTCAATCTCCTCCCACTGTTTTTACATTTGTTTGCTGGTTACTTATATATTTTACACAAAAGTAAAATTATGTTATTATTATTAATAATAATAATAATAATAATAACAGCTCTGTAAAGATCTCTGATTCCAAATTAGTCAAACTTTTTGAGTTGTTTTGCCAAAAAAAAAATGCCGAAAAAAGTTTTCATATATTTTTCCTACCAAATGAAATAATGCCAAAAGATGAATATGCAGATACTAAAATGTGATATGATAATAATGCTATCGACAGCAATTATGATTAAATCCTATATTATCTTAATGTGTATGGCAGGTGAATAGATTACAGAGGAGGGATAAATCAATGTGATTTTAAAGACATTTGCCTGCAGGCAGAACAGGCCAGGCCTACTCTGACAGAATCCATTTGATTTACACCCATAAACAAGCAAAAAAAACAAACAACAAAAAAAAAAAAAGCATAATTTTTTTTTGCCTACGTTTAAAAGTCTGTAGCCTAATGTCAGATGCAGAGGTCTGATATCTGGAAAGACTTGGCCCACAATTGCTACTTTGCAATCTGACAAAGTGGAGGGAAACTTTTCACGGCTGAATTGTGACATTGTTGACAAGCTTTCTTTTGAACATGAGGAGACGTGTTGCTCAGATTTCTCCGTGCTTTTGTAGAATGGCCACATCGAGGCACGACACCCAGTAAAACAACGATTGTTACATCACCTGCAATAGTTTAGTAATCATGACGTTTGGAGAGTTCTGATTCTAGTTAACGTAGGCCTCCAAATCCACAGGTGCGGTGACAGAGAGAGAAATCGTGCGCAGGTAGCAGGTAACCTATCAGGCATTTTTTTGTCTTCATTGTATTATTATCGGGGAGAATGTTGAAGAGGGTTAATGGCTTAATTATAAACTGTAAATACGTCGTTGAAAATGAATTAATTGTTTTGTGTCTGTTTTCTTTAGCATGTCCTCACCCACCTACACAGACGTCTTTCATTGCGAAGATTGTACTTCTCAGCCGTCCCCGGATTCTAAACCCCCATTCACTTCTGCTGACGATGGATTAAATGACAGTTTAGATGGGTATATATTAGGCTACCTATTGTTTTTTAATCAATTTAGCGAATTTAATTAATGTATTAATTTTATTGTTGTATTGTTTCCTTAGTGTAATAAGTTTCTTTATTTCTCATATACACTCTCATATACACATCTAATGTATTCCTCTAAAAGGAGCTCTGCAGAGTTGACTGATGTGTTTGAGGAGGACTTAGAGGGAGATGTTTGGAGTCCACCTGTTGCTGAGCTGAGACAGAGGATAACTGTTCAGTTGGAAAATTACCTGTCTAATGAAAATTTGGCTGAAGATGCCTTCTTGTTAAAACATGTGCAAAGGAACAAGATGGGCTATGTTAGCCTGAAGTTGCTGACATCCTTCAAAAAGGTAGGCCTATGGCCCTTAAGAAATGCTTTGAGGCTCACACTGGTCTGTGTTTGGAATATTGAGATGCTTGTTATTGTATAATATCCAATGGTCTTTTAACAATGGTCACTGGTCATAAAGCCTTACAGTAACCCAAAAATGACTGTTGACATATCTTTGTGTCTTGTGTAGATCCGGGAGTTGACGCGTGACTGGCGCACCACACTGGCTGCTGCCCGCACCTCTGAGAAGCTGGAGGTAAACGAGGAGGGAACCAAAGTGCGACGGAAAACTCCGGTGCCTGACTGGCTTCTTTGCATCCCCACAAGCAAGCTGCTGCTGGCTTGGAATTTGCTGGATAGTTCCACTGAGGAGGAGAATGCATCCCCAGGCCTGGAGCAGCATGACCTCATGGAGATAGCCATGCGACTTTTCAGCGTCCATGGCACCATCTCCTCCCTCCGGATCCTGCGTCCAGGAAAGGAGTTGCCAGCTGAGCTGAAGAGGTTCGCCAAGAAGCACACGGAGCTGGGCCGTAAGCTGTGCGCTGTGGTGGAGTATGAGTACCTGGATGGAGCTCGCAGGGCTTACAAGGCTCTGCAGAGCGAGGAGCAGCAGCAGCAGCAGGGACGCAAGGGGGTGCGAGTGGTTCTCCTGGGCAGCCGTGGCACACGCAAGCCCACCTCTGTCCAGGACGGGGCCGAGGAGTCATCTGAGGAATCCGTGAAGCACCCCTGTAGCAAAAAGCCCAGCCGCAAGGCCAAGCGCTACCCCTACACCCTGGAGGACTCAGTACTCTACAGCTCCTCCGAGTCTGACTTTGCGCCACCCTCGCCTCGCCCTAACCGGAGGGTCAGCCGTCCACAGGCCCTGTACGGCAGTCCTCTCGCCATTCCTCGTGTGTCCTCTTGCAGGAGCGACCCTTACCGAGAGCCCCTGTGCAGTCCTATCGGCAGCCCCCTGGCACCACGCAAGCTGTTTTCAAACAGCCATGGCACTTCCCCACTGGCCACACCACAGTTTGTCAGCACTCCTAACTCGAACAACGGTTCCTCCTTCAGCAGGAACAAGTGCTCTGGGGATTTTTCCCAGGATAGTGCCGCCTTCGTGGGAAGCCCATGGGTGCAGCGACGGAAAACTGCTGCTCAGGCGTTCTTTCCAGACAAGACCTGTTCCATGTCACCTGGACAACAGAAGAAATCCTTCAGCGTTGTGGAGGTGATACGTCAGCCAATTGGTCCTGATGGTACAAAAGGTTTCTACAACTGCATTGGAAGAGGGAAGCTACTTCTGCGATAGATGTGTTGATCTGTGCTGTGTATTGCATGGTGCCTGGAAAGAGAGTTGCCAAGCACTTTTTAACCACAGGTCAATCATCAAATTATTTTGTATGTGTAATGTGTCAGCTAAAAAAAATCACTTTCTGGGTGGGAAAAAGTTTTGTATTGAATAAATAAAACATAAGCTTTGTACTCAACCAGTCACTGTGTCTTCAGTTTTTTTATTATTATTTATTAAATAATACAGGACAGATCAATCCTAAAACCAAACTTGATTTGACATCCTTTTGATCTGTATGAAAAATTATCCATGTCTAATGTAAACCTACTGTATGTAGGGTCTATGTATGGGTTGTATACAATCAAAAACAAAACAAAAATAATATCCAGAAAAGGCTTTTTATTCTACATCTGACTCGAGGCATGTAACATTTCCATAAACTGGACACAGGTTCCTTTAGGTCTGCAGAACATACTTTGATATTACAAAAATTTGACCATGAGAATACCAGACAGTACAATTGAAATTACTTGAATTGAATTGGTACTTCTGTAAGCAGAACACTACACGCAGCCTTCTCAAAATAACTGATGCAAAAATAGCTTCTTTTTTTCCCAAAGTACCACAGCTGTTTAAGTAATGCTGCCCTTTTCATGCGCAGCAATTTAGATAAAAAGCAAACAAAATTTGCATAGAACTTGCTTCACTGAAGCATTCTTCATAAAGGGCAAGACCACATGCAGGTGTTCAAACTGTGACCTACATCCCATCTTTGTATATTGATGGGATAAATTACAAATAATGGCAGAGCAGTAACCTGGAAATGGAAAACGGACTTTCAAGTTGTACAGGTCATTTTTGTATTGAGACAAAGGACTGGATGGAGGATATTAGACACCACAGGGTCAATCAAGGCAATCTGAAATTGTGTTCTTAAGGTTCATTGCTTTGCAGATGACAAACTTTAAAACAGTCTGCAACATACGGTACAGAACTGCTAAAGTGGCTACCCCACTTTTTAATTTCCCACTAATACCTCCATGTAGATCAATGTTAACATTTCAAACTGTCATGCAGTAGTATTGCACTCAGTTCAAAATCAACCATTTGAGACTCATCCCTTAGACAATTCATTTAAAGCTGCTAAAAGTTCAACTGTTTTGGAATACATTGCTTGTTCCATTGCATTCTGACACTGGACATAAAAACAGATATCATGACAAGAAACTGACATAAAACCGAACAAAAATCTGATCCAGAATTAAATGAGCTCTTAAACTGATAATCAAAAACATCCACATGACTGTATTAACCAATAATAAAACTCCTAAACTGCCTGCCACATCTGCTTGCGTTTCTTGCAATTATAGCAAGAAAGAGTGCTGACAGTATCTTTAATGTCATAACATTCAATTAAAAAAATTACTAAGCAAATCCTTAAATTAACAATTACAATATTACATACATTATTTTAATTCATTACGGTATGTTTGTTGAATTCCTATCTAACCCCATCCTTTTAACCAAAGGTTCATTAGCCTATCTACATTCCTATCTTTGTTTCAAAGCAAGAATCAAAGCCAGTAGATCTCAAAATACAAGCTATGGTAACTTATCCAAAACCTCAGCAAAGAAATAATATAACGGTGTCTGAACATGCCATACCATTTGGCACATTAGTCAAGAAACACATATCATTGAAAGGTCTTTAGGTTCAGCATGCCATGAATGATCTTGACATCAAGTAATGGATTTTTCTTAAACAGTGGTTCCGAATACCACTCCATCAAGCTCTTGGTCATCCATGTCATCCTCACTGAGGGAGAAGTCCTTGTGATTGGGAATGCGGTTGGGACTGCAACTGGACTCTCCATCGGTGAGGGAGGAATTGATGGCAGTCTCTCCCAAATCATTAACAGGTCCCATTCTCTCAGCTTCTGCCATGTGTGACAGCATTTTGTCCAGCAATGGCCGACTTTTGCAGATGTTATCCAAGAGCTGGCACCGATGCTGTAGCTGTCCGATAAGAGCATCCTTCTCCTTAACTGTATGTTGAAATTTCTGAATGGTCTCCTCAGACTGGCAGAGTTTTTCATGGAGGAAAGATATCTCTCTGAAAAAGTTCAGAAGGTATTATCATTCAGTTAGAACAGCGCAGCAAAGCCAGTACAGAATTATCTGATAACATTTGATGTAGCCTATAATAATAAAAACAAATAACTCTTGAGAACACAGTTTACACAGTTCAAGATTACATACACTTAAATGAAACAACAGAGATGGTCTTGTTTCATTATGTTTACCTTAACATACCTGTCTTTGGCCTCGGTTATCTCTTGTGTAGCAGCTCTGAGCTGTTCATCTTTACGGATGAGGCTTTCGGCTTGCTCACGCACTGTATTCTCCGCTGCCTCGAGTCTCTGCTCTAGCTCAGCAACCCGCCGATGCAATGCGGCTAAATGTGCATTTGCTTCCCTGATTTGTACCGGTGACGGTGAAGACATGTCACAGGAACCGTAGGGCAGAACAACTACACCATGCCAATCTTCATTAAACAGCAGGGATATGGAGTTAGTCACGTTAGCGTCTCTTACTGCCACGCAGTACAAATGTAAAGCAAGATGCTAGCTGGGTACTTCTTCAGCTAAGTTCAAGTAAAAGAAAAAGACGACAGTTGACGACTTCATAGACGACAAAACGACTTGTACTTCCATTCAAGATGTGAGCTTTATAACATCACTGAGAAAATCAAACTGTTTCCATTGCAGTTCACGTTATGCTTGTAATTCGATGTTACCTTGCTCAGACATGATATGTCTCCTTGTTAAGACTAGCTGCGTTAGCTATCCTACTGCTCACGTTCACGTTGACATACTCATTGACATCAGATGCATAACGCTAACTCTGTTGCCTTCCAAATATATGAGTCTCCATGTCTGAAAGCGATTCTCTGAAACAACATTCAAATCGTTTCATTAAATTGTTCTGATTCAAATAGGCACCTGCAGATATTCATTCCTGAAAGTTCCTTCGCAACAAGCTTGGAACCTGTGGATATCCCTGCGTCCCGGAAGCAATTAACACACACCACACGTCAAAACAAATTCTGCGTGTGGTGGGAGAACCTCACATGCAAGTCCGGAGATGGACTCTGAAGATAACTTTTGTGAAACAATAAACATTTGGGAATTTATTACCCATTCCATAGGAGATTCATCAGCTACCTGATGTCCATTAAAAAACTTTGACCATGCCTATGACCATGTTTCAGGGACTACCACACAGACAGTGGATGAGCTAAAATTTACAGTAGGCTATTGTGCATTTAAAGGTTGGGTATGTGGCCTAATTTTATTTAGGCTACATTTTTTGGCCATTTTTGCGAAATTATTTGAAATCCTCTTCATCACCTAATCACAGCCACTTAGTTGGAGGTACTAATGAAAATTAAACATGCAATCATCTGTGGAATGGACAGGGCTTGAAAAACTAGACATCCTATCATTTGAGATACCAGCATTTCCCAATGGACAGTTATATGTCAATCAAATGGTCGTAGCCTACTCAAACCCCCACTTCTGGAAGATTTTCATTCTCTGATTGCATACATGTTCTTTGAATGGGAAATGTGGGATGAGAGGGGCAGGACCATGGGTGGGACCATTTTCAAAATCTGCCAGTGTTTTGAGGATTCCATACCCTACCTTTAATGACTAA
>JASCQY010000002.1:4345262-4360690 GCA_030264315.1 Sardinella tawilis
ATAGATAGATAGATAGATAGATAGATAGATAGATAGATAGATAGATAGATAGATAGATAGATAGATAGATAGATGCCACTGACAATTTGACTGACCTTTGTTCTGACCTTGTGTTGGCAAATGCAAAGCCAAGCCTGTTCTAAATCTCATATGTAAAATGTCCTAAAATGATTTACATCTTACAACATGTGAGCACTCCTGTTTTCATGAGAAACAGCATTATGATTTACAACTTTACTGATAAATAGATTAAACATCTCTTGGAAAGCACTTGGAATGTGGGCGATATAAAAATTACAATAAATTGTCATGTTGATGATTTACAATAATATGCCAGAAGTTATTACTGCTATTGCCCAACTGTACAGTGGGAAATATATACAGAGCAGAACACTGGATACACTGCACTTGAGAGATATGAACGTACTCTCCTGTATTCCATCAGCCCATATGATTCAGCAGGGTTCACATGGAACCCTGTACACACCAACCAAACCTGCCTCATATTGGAGCCATATGGACAAAATAACTTCTGTTTTACTCACATACATGCACACAGACTACAAAGTGCTTAGAGTACACTAGAATATACAGAGAGTAGTTATAAACACATTAGTATGACATGTTGTTATCATTCAATAATTTACAATTCTGTCTCTCATATATACAGTCAGACAGACAAACACACACACACAAACACAAACACATTATCCTCCAAGAGCCAGCCTACAGGTCTTAGAGGGAGTCCAGAGGGAGTACCTTATCAGCCCGTTCTCTAGAGAGGTGGAGCTAGTCTGTGTGAAAAAGTGTTGTGTCAGGGACAGGGGTGGAGCAGTGTGCGTGTGTGTGTGTGTGTGTGTGTGTGTGTATGTGTGTATGTGTGTAGGTAGGGTTGGGTGTGCGGGGGTGGGGGGTAAATAGAGGGTGACACTCTGCACTGCCTCATGAGTATCCTCCTTCTACACCGCACCGCCACCACCACCCTCAGCACCACCAGCAGCAACACCACCCACTCACCCACCCACCCCCATCTCTACCCCTCATTCCCCCCGCCCCTCACAGACTGCCCCCTCCATCTCTACAGAACCACCCCGCTGTGCCAGAGCAGTCTTCAGTCCCGCGCTCTACCCGACTCCACTCCACTCCTCTCGCTGTCACAGGAGGAGTACAGTACATGCAGTCCGTGCTTAGCTGCACGGCCAAGGCACCTAGCACAGGCTTTATCTGAGACGCTGTCCCGTCCCAGGCATAACAGGTAGCAGCTGTCACACCGCTAATCTGTTGGACTAACAGGATCAGAGGGTAAGGGAATCACTTATGGTGTTGCCACCGCCACCACCTCTGAGAAGTTACTGAGCTTGGGGATGTTTTCCTGCATGCAACTGTGATTCTCCAGAATTTTTTTTCTTTCTTTTTTTTTTTTTTTTGGTTGGTCTGTGAAGAATCTCTTTTTTCACTTTTTTTCAGACTGACAGAGATGCACTGTTTTAGTTCTTTGTCGATGAAGACATCAGCGTCTTTCCAGAAATTGATTTGAAGCCTCCGCACTGAAGGGTTTCCTTTGGATTGTCATTGTGTCCCAATCACTCTTGTCTTTTCTCCCTGAATCATCTTGAAGGAATCTGGGGAGGTAAACAGCTTTCTCAAGCTGTCTGGAACACAGCCACCGCCTCAGTGTGTTGAGTTTCAGATGCGAGGAAAAGGACTTGGTCAGCCATCGGATCCTGTGATGTGCAAAGAGGTGTGCATGAGGTTTGCATGCTGGTGTTGCACTGCAGAAGAAACCTTCTAAAAAATCTGCCCACCCTGAGTGTCTGGCCAACTTCACTGCAGTTTATCTTTGTTGAAACACTCATTTAGCCAAAGACAACAATCCTAAGAGCTGAATTCAGTGGAGGCCTGGAAATCATTTTGCTACTTCACATTTGTACTTTGGGAAAAACCTTCATGTTTTCCCCCAAAGAGAGAAGCTTTTTCACTTATAACAAGTCAAGGTTCATTCGGAAAATAATCAAATAAATGCGAAATGGGGTTTTGTGCCAACTTTTTGCACAACATGAGTCCATGGATCCAGCCATTTTTGGGGCGAACTTAAGCACCACCGGACGGCTCTGATGATTGCCTGGCGTCTCGGTGAGCAACAAAGCAGCTCAGCACAGCAACTGCCTCTCTTTCGCTCTCTCTCTCTCCCCCTTTCTGCCTCCAGACAAGCAGCACCCTGGAATTATTGATCTATGTAGGTTCTCCCTAAAGGTCACGAGAAGAGGTTCACACATATACGAGTCTGGATAAGCCGGGCAAACGGTAAGGACGCATCCTGTTTTGTCAGCATAAGCTGCAGCTTACGCCGACAGGGTTAATCACCAGTGGGGGCTGACTTAAATTTAACACGACCTGGCCCCTAAAAAAGAATGCAGAATTTATAAATAGATCAAAATAATGTTATCCTTGCAGTTTTATTTTCCAATCTCTAATTCATTCTCCAGATAACGGTTAGTTTCAAAGTAGTTTTTTTAAAGGCAGTCAATAGCAGGGAACTGTCCATTTGACTTTGCACCGGTGAAGACTATGTATTACCGTTATCTCAATTTTTAGTGCATTTCCATTTTTGGGTCAGCCAATGCTCTTTGTAAGATTAAAAGTATACAAGTCTCAACAACTCTTGCACATGTGTCATAGCTCAGCTGTCAGTATAGGAAACATTAACATAGCTGAAATCCATCGATGTGAGTCCCTGTGAGAAACACTGTCTCTGGTTAAGTGATTACATAAAAAGTTTTAGTTTTTGCAGACCACGGTGCATCTGCATCAAAAATTTAATGTGTAGTACATTGAGAATGGATTTATTTTTGTTTCAAATTGAAAAAGATAGAAAATGCACATAGAGTTTTTGCGAGTAGGTCTGGTAGGTACTGTAGCCCTCAGTTACATCAATGAAACTGAATTTGGGGTGGATTCTGCTATATCCTTGATTGTGGTGGAGATTGTTGTAGGAAGATAAAAGATATTTGGAGGAATCTGAGAAATGGCAGTGCTATGGCACCTTGGAAACATTCTTGTTGGACTCTGAACAAGGTTGCGTAATATGATGTCATTAGTTTCATTTTCACTTTTTGATTATGTGTTATACAACATGAGGAACTTATCAGCCATCAAGCAAACTGATCAGTGGGGTGGAAAAAGACATCTTCGAAAAAGAACATCTGAATGTAAATCTAGTTGGTGAATTACACAAGAAAACCCAAAACTCCTGATTTGAATAGAAGATGAAGCTAAACTCTGCCTGGGCTGTGAGATCACTGCACTGGCATTTTCTGTCAGCATATTGACTGGCCATCCTCACAATCTCATGACTCAATTCTCCTGTATTTGCGTTTCATTTATCAATTATTTGAATTGGTCAGTTCCTCGTGCATGACATCCTTGCACACCTTACTAGAGCGATGCATCAAGTATTTCCTTGTCGGAGTGAGCCAACTGGGAGTTCAAGTCATGTTTTGGAAATAGATTCATTCTTGACCAGATCCTTGCACATTAGGCTGCACCATTACCACTGAGGGTATGCAGCTTCTCATAGGCTAAATGACTGACAGATGAAGTCTCAGCCATTTGGCCAATCCCCGTGTTGGTTAATGTTACAACATGAATGAATGAATGAATGATTGATTGATTGAATGAATGACCTTGTCAAACAGGCAAATACTTCCAGGTCAGGTATGAATACAGACAAGATAAATGCAGTCTTTGTGGCTGTGATGAAAAATATCAGGTGCTTATGCTCAGTTCCATAACTGTACAGTATTAATGTGCATAAAGTAATAGCCTGATACTTCATGGGCTCTTCCCAGTTAACTGCCTAAAATGGCTACGCATTTGTTTAGGCATTGCAAATGATGGGACAGTGCAGTCTAAAGGTACATTTTAAATCACTCGTTATCATACTGTAGAATGAAAGCATCTGGCTCAGTACACCCATCACAAGAACAGTGAGGCCTACTGTAATCTGTCGGTGAAATGAAAGCCTTTAGGCCTATAATTACAGTTGAGCAACTCAATGATGGCAGCTGTAAACATCTTCCATGTAGCTGCTTTACCAGCAGCAAATACTGTATATGTTCGTATCAAGTTTAGACTCACTTGAAAGAGAAATCCAGTTTGAATCAATCCATACAGTAGCCCTGTTGTTCAAGGTTACCAAGTGCTGTTGGTAGAAAAATAACGAGAAAAAATTATGCAAAATATACTAAATAGTGAATCATGAGAAAACATGATAAAAATTAAAATAAATGAAAAAAAACAAACACTATATGAATGGGGGATTCACGTCGCAATGCTCCATTCAGTTAATGCTTCTTTTTCCTCCAGGCAGCACCCATTAACCTTGAACAACAGGGCTATTGACTTACTCAGACCAGATTTCCTCTTTAAGGCCGCCAGCACGGATCTCTTTCTGTTACATTAATGACAGCTCATGTCATTCTAAGAGGCTGACATGACAACAAGAATCTGTATGCATTTGCATGCATATGTGACCATTCATAGAAAATTGGTGAAATGTATTGAACAGTGGTGGTGAATGACCTCAAGGGTATATGCAACAAAGGCCAAGGTCATACATCTGAATAGAGACCAGTCCACTGAGGCGGACAGACAGGCTTTCCGAGAAGAAAGGAAGAGGAATGGCAATGGGAAATGATTTAGCACATGTTAGGGAGAGACTTTGGGCCATGTCTCAGCAACTACAATTCAGAATTTGAAGCATGAAATTCCCTGTGTCATGCCTATCACTGGACCTTTAAAACATAGTCTTCATTCTTACATATTCATTAGCAATAAAGTCCTCACAGAGAATTGATGTCATCCTAAATGCTATTTTAAATATAATTTTACAACAGGAATATAGAGTGCTTGTGTCCTCCAATGAATGCTGCATCTTTCAGTGATTCATATAATACATAATAACTAGCTAAACAGAAGTATATTCTAAGAAATGGAAAAAAGTACCCAAGACTGCATTTACTAGAAACCTACAAAATGATTAATTGGATTACAGACTACTGACGTATTTTGTCAATAAAATCTCCAGTCATTTTTTCAGAGGGAAAAATACTGCCTTAAGCATATGGGAATATTATATGTAAATTACCTGCTTTCTGAGTCACTTCTGAGTCATCATTTTCCATCCTGGCCAAACCTCATTTACAGGTCCGGGTTTAGTCTTCAATGACTCTAAGCCATCCATCTTGTGAAACATAAACAAGGACACGATGAGGTTACAACAGTTGAGAGACATCTGCATGATGTCACTTCTTCTGTGTCAAATAGATTTGGGCAACACCAAGTGCAAAGGCTTTAGAAATTGGCTACAACACCAAATCCAAAAACCTTGGGAAAGGATGATCAGCTCTGTATTGCCAATAGTCTGTGAACCTTAGCGGTCCAATTTGAAATTATCTGAGAAATACGACTCTGAAGTGCAATTTAAAAAAAAAAAAAAAAAACTTGTGGTTGCTTTTAGTGGCATGATATGGTCAACATTAGTTTCGCATGGATTCTCCAAAGAGCAGAGAGCATGCTGGGAGACAAAGAGCAGGGCCATTCCTGCACCTGCCTCCAGGCCGTGGCCCATGGAGTTAATGGCCAGGGCTGAGTCCCAGTTGGAACATCATCTGACTCAGGCCACTGAGTTGTGAAACAGCCCAAGTGTTTGGGTCAGAGATCAACTTCCTTAGCTCAGGGGAAAAATCTTTAAAATGTCCGTAAAAAATGCAAGTCTTCACATCCTGTTCCAACTTGATATCGTTTGATTGAAAGCACCTGTCACACAGGTCTGTGACTAAGGAATATTATATGTAGGGCAGTGTCAGCAGTGTCTCCCTATGTCTGCGCGCCAGTCCTTTCGTCTGCGTGCCAGGCCGGTAGTGATATCAATTCACATTAATTCGAACCAGTCTGGACTCGTCGGCTTCAGTTCCAGTTCACTTCATCCCAATCCAGTGTGGAAACATTTGAATCACTTTGACTAAATCCAAATGTGTCCAGTCCATTACACAAAGACATTGCTTCAAAGCAGCTCCACATGGGAGCGAGTCTGAGGCGATCACAGTGCTGTAATTACAGATGACCTTTAGCTGCTGAGCCTGTCCACTGGGGTGTACGGGTTGGCTTCGAGCCCACCCGCGGAGCCAGAATGGCCCCTGAGCCCAGGGCATGATGGGACGGGCTGAGATTAACTCTGTGATAGCACGCCTTCCACCTTCGACATGGCAGTCACCTGAAACCGGCCCACGTGACGCTAGTCGTCCTGGCTGCTTTAGCTCTAATCCCACTCTGGATGGCAGCCGCATGGTCTTCTCATGTAGCCGCGCATCCAGCTCGTCGCTGACTAATGCTTCACTCTTTAGCGGGAGCTCAATGTGTCACAATTTGAAGGATTTGAAGAATGAGTTAACACCTACTGGGGAATAGATATATGACAAGGCTGCTTGTGTCTTTGTCTTTCCCTAAGAAGCATGCAGGTCAAACAATAGATAGGCATAGTGTCAGCCTTGGAATAAGTATACTTGCAAAAATTTCAAAGTCACTGAATTATTTCAAAGTTGCTTCATGGTACTCTTAGTCCTGCATTACAAGATTATTTTTTTGTTGTTGCTGCAATCTTCAAATCCCAGTTCTCTCAAGTAAGGTAACCAGACCTTTAATATGAAAATCAGGAAGATTTCCCTGGGAAGCAGGGACATTCCTATTTCTACAGTCAACATCAATAAAACATGTTTTCGCTTCAGAAATCGGGGACAAAGTGGGTTTTCTTTAACCTGGGAAAGAAACGAGGACTGTCCCCGGAAATCAGGGTCGTCTGGTCGCCCTGTCTTAGAGCACTGCTGTGTGACTGTGATTCAGAAACATGACCTGCCACTTCACAGGATTCCCATGCTGTGCTTCAGATGCAAGGCTGTTGCACATCGTGTTGTGTACATCATGTTTCCTGCTTAGGATGAGGTCCACCCCATAGTTCAGTCTAAGTCATCCATTCATTATGTTCAATGTGCCAATCGAGCTGCAAAAGGACAATATCCAGAGGATGAATCATTTTGTCTCATTGTTTCTTAAGCCTGAGAAAATTCTGCTGGCATACTGTGACCCTGGATACTATTGTGACCGTCCCACTAGACTTAAGGACCCTCTTGACTGAACAATCTGTTGAACTTTTGTTTGTGCTCTGTGTCCTGTAAACAGAAATCAGTTTGGTATTTGGTTTCATTTCCTCAGGAACAAACTTGGACTTTAAGTTTGATGCTTGATGCTTTGGGGGATTCCTAATTATTGTGCACTTGAAGGATAACGCTGAACATTTTTGGAAAGTCATCAAAGGATTACTAGAATCTAGTAGCCTCACTTTCCTTTTCAAATATGCATAAGTGTGCACGCACACACACAAGACAGACAGACAGACAGACACACAGACACACACAGACACACACAGACACACACACACACACACACACAGTAGGAGCCCATGACACAATCCAATGGCCAAGTATCTTAAAAGGTAATGCAAGGACCACTGGCTCCTAAAATGTGACAAGACTTTACCATACAAAGCGTTACAAAGCTTTACAAATCTTAGTGCCAAGATCACTATTTTACATAATCCTTCACTCATGAATATTTCAAATAGACCTGTCCTTGAACAATAAGCCACCTCAAATGGAATTTCTATGAAGATGTATTAGCTTTTGAATTTCTTCACAGTGGGGGATTAAACTTCTGGCTGCCTCGGGCCGGTCGTCAGGACTGATAAGACGGGGTGAACACATAAGAGTCCTCTCCGGAATATGAGGTCAGAGTTCAGATAAATATAGGGCTACGAGAAAAAATACAGCTCATTCAGGTTTGACGTTCTGAAATACTTGAGTAAATTACATAGTACTCTGTGAGATAGTGGGTTTAGAAAAGCACAATAGAGGTACACATAATTGCTTGAGGCTAGAATGCCTGATTAGTCCTGTAGCACGTGTGTTCATTTGTTCAGTAGTCACCTCGGGGCTGGGTTATGACAGGAGCTGGCCTATACAATAGCCAAGAGCCCCTGGCGAAGTAAAGTGCAGTAGATGCAAACCGTTGTAGAGCCAGCCTAGCAGCTGACATTCTGAATCAATGATGCAAAAGCTTACAAGAAACTTGCACACAAAACGCTGAACATGTCAGCTTTACAGAGCTACTATGCTATTACTGGGTCATCCAAATATTTGTGTTGATTTTGATAACATCAAGTGTCTGTGTATTCATGATCTTATGAATGTTTGCTTTTACTCTACTTGTTCTGTGTCCTTTCAGTGTACCCTGAAAGGCACTTATAAATGAAATGCTATTATCATTATTATTACTATCAAACCACAATAAACCCTAACTACAGTATTTCACCTTAAATAATTATGACTCTCTGAACCACCACTGACACAAAATCATGCCTTTATCAATGAGACATGAAGAGAAACAAGCCACGCCATCGACAGCGGCACATCTCCCCTCCCAGTCCACTGACAGTCCCCTTCATGTCATGCTTCCTAAAGGCTGGAACGCTGCGGCCGATGATTGAGTGCTGGCAGGAGAGCCGTCATGCTCTGACCTGACATTCCTGCACACTGTAGAGTTTTCCAGTCTGTGTCCTATCGGCCTCAACGCGCCAGAGCTGAACCGTGAGACCCAGCGGAGGCCCGAGCCAGCCGCAGTCTGGCAAAGCGCTCAGGGAAGCAGCGCTGGAGATGTTCTCAGCCGCTGCCAGTTTACCGTTTCCTGGTCTGCAGAACTGTTTTGCACCCTGCTACTTTCCCTTGTCCCTGACAAGCTGTAATGGCTTTCAGACTGAGGTGGACTGAATAGAAATTGAAGCGTTTAATATGCATACGGCTGGTCATGGTGTGTGACCAAGCTGGCAATGTAAGATATGTGGTTTAACAAGGGTCTTGTTAAAGTCACAGATTGATATTTTAAAGTGAAAATGTCCTTCCAACAAACGTTTCCCCTATAAATGTGAGAAGCAATAGCCATTCAATGTTGCAGAAAGTATCGTAATTACACCTCATAAGAGCAAAAGTTCTCAAACAGAAGTTCATATAAATATCTGGGAAGGCATAGTCTCACATGACAACACAACACTAGCCTAATCATTTAACATACTTAAAACACACTGCTGTATCAACACTAATCCTCTCTGATACCCAGATGTTTTCATTTTGAGGGGGAACTTAAAAAAGAAAGATCAATGTGGAAAATCCAAATGTTTCTCCACGGAAAAAGATAAACATATCTGACAAGCTCCTGTCGTGTCTGAGAGGGTATGGATGAGATAAATCTTCAAGTGGAAGCAGAGATCACTGTGAAGTCTCCCACTAATAGACTTTTCATGTGTACTGAGAAGGGGCCAGCAGTATAAGCCATGATCAAAACAGCCTATGGAAGGCCGCCCCTTTGCTGCCTAGAATCCTCCGGTCACTTATGATATATTGAACTGTGAAAACGATAAATAAACGCGCCTGGGGACTGCATGCATCATGGGCTTAAATTGAAATACCTTGTCTTTACACGGCGAATCTCAATGTGCTACACCTCGTTTGTATAGCAATCCACACCTGTGATAGTTCAAAGATTCGCCCTTGGGTCCCTTGAGCAGAGGAACAAAATATTTGACAATGACAAAAACACTTGTGATAACATCTGCGGATGAAATTTGAATCGGACCCAGCAGAAAGCCAAGTGTTTCTCAACAATTTGTCAACCAACGACAGTGAAAAAAAAATGTTTGTTGTTGTGGTTTTCACACTGTGCTGATGTTATAGATGGCCTTGTAACCTGTCCTCTGTGTTATTTTGTTTGTTTTTGTTTGCTTTTGTAGAGTGTCAATGATCTTACTCATTCTAAGATGAAGTTATGGAAGTGTGCCGCCATTGCCTTCACACTCTGCGGTGCAGCACTGTCCGTCCTCCGCACTAGAATGGCTCCAGCCAGGACCGGCCACCTCCTCTCCAGGGACTCCTCATCGTCGAGGTCCCCCTCGCCCACCGCCTCCAACGCCTCCGTGTCCTTGGGCATCGAGCACAGGCGCAAGCGCAGGTCACCAGAAGGAGCCAACTCAGTGCTTTCGGAGTGTAAGAGGAAACGGACTGTTAACACACTGTTTGTTTCTGCATTGTGACTCACTCACTAGGTTATCCAAAAAAATCTCCCCAAGGCACACGCACACAAGTGAAGTCCCAGTGTATTTTCCATGCCTAGCTGGACCAGGGGGCTGTTCTAATTGCAATGGCTTTCTAGGAAAGATTCTCTGCACCCTATTGAGTGCAAAATCGCCCCTGTGCAAACATGGCCGAGATACAGTGATGTACAAACCACATCTCATCCTGTCCCAAAGCCCAAGTCTCCTGCCTTCACATGCCTAGCCAAAGACCGTCTAATGATGCATGACCAAGGCCTCAACTCTACAACAACTAGCTTCAGAGAGAGAGAGACGAGAGTTGCTAAAATAGTACAACGGCATGTAGGACAAAATACTAACTTGTTCATACAGCTTCAGTACTTGTAGTGTAAGACGTGGGTCTTCACACTATACCCATGGTTCAACCAAAATTACCAATGATGATAAACACATCTCTGAGTCTAAAACTATGCGGTACTCGTGCTAGTTTTGGGTAGCTTACCTTTTAAAGAAAAGCATTTGAAATCTCTAGGTGAAGGTGCCCCGGAATAGATTAAAACTAAACTGCATTAAGAAATGAAATCATGCATTTTGTTAGTGTAGTACCCATAATGTTATGAATACAGATATATTACATTGCATTGTCATTTATTAAACCAAAAGCATTGTCATTTATTAAACCTAAGCAAGTGGATAATTCAATTATCTTATAATGGTCAAAAATTACCCTTGAAAATGTGTTAAATCACTTGTAGGCCATAATACTTTTTTCTTGACAGTATGACCGATGTTGCATAGAATATGATTACTGTAGGTTGCGTGCTAATTAATCAGGTTGAGGTCAGATGCAAAGAATGCTGTTTTCATTCCAGGGTGTAAACATTTACACAGTATTGTCTCAAAGCCACGACCAGTGTAAACTCCCCTAGTCTGACTATCGGTGTGGAACACAACACATTCATCAAACAGTATGCCGTGGTTAACCTGTGGCAATCCAAATAGAGAGAGACACGAATGCAGCCAGAGGTACAATAAAATAAACACAGAATATGGTATTCATTTCTACGCTCTGCTCTGTTGAAGAGAAACACCTGGGCCCTTGGACACAGTTTCCCACTTTATTGTACGTGAGTTACACAGCACACATTTCAAATCCATTCAAAGACATTCATGTACTCTCCACACACACACAAAGACATTCATGTACTCTCCACACACACACACACACACACACACACACACACACACACACACACAGTGCTCACAGTGCGCGCTAACAACAACCCAATAGCCAAGAAAATGTCTTAAGGTAATGAGCAGATCGGCAGTTAGAGCTTTACTAAGTGGGTCTTGCTCACCACAAGCCGGGGTTAGAATTTTCTGCACAGTTTGTTTTGTGGGCCATCTGTCCTAAGAGATGAAACATAAATCATTGGAATATTGTACTTTTCATGGAATTATATCATTGTGTATCCACATTTATTTTCCAGAACATTCCTTCTGTGCTGCTCCAGTCTCCACTGTAACAGCACGACCCTTTCAGTAGTCCAGAAATACTCCTTAAATGGTCGCTTTCACCGTCCTCTGAGTCTCTCAACTTGACGGTTATTTGAATTCCTATTAACACAATCATGAGACACTTGATTCCACTCGGTGGCCAGGGCAGAGCAACTCTTCCAGTCATGAGAGCTTTCCTGGCTTAGGTTAGACTTGTGACCCCAGACTTCTCTAAGCACGTAATCTTGTCATACCACAGTGCGGAAATGGGGCGATCTTCTGTGGGGCTGAATGAGTGCAGTCTTTCATATTCAGTTCTTTAAAAGCCCTGCCAAGCTCCGGTCAAGTCGAGGTTTCTAAGTAACAAGAAACAAGCCGAAAGACTAACAGAATGCCACTTCGGGTCAATTTCTGACAAATATAGACATGCGAAAAACACAGGGATATAAAAAAACGAAACTGGTTGTGTATATGATGCATTATATGCAGGTATTTGCTTTCTTAGTTCGAGTAGACATCATAAAAAAAAAATGTTCCGGTGAGTCCTGGAAAGTTCTGGGAAGTGATCAAATACCTCATGCATGTAACGGCATTTCCTCTCTTGCCTTTTGTCCTTTTATTCTAAGCGATTGTTCTTCCCATTCCCCTCTTTTTGTCCTCTTCCCAGTCATGGACATTTTCCAGAGCTTCACAGAGGGAGAACTCAAGCAAGTTATCGGGGCCCTGGTGGAACGAAAGGCCCGGCGGGACGCCAGCGAGAGCAAAAGGACTAAGCGCGCCCGGAAGGGGGCTCGCTGCTCGCTGCAGGACCAGGAGGTGACCGTGAGCCAGCTCGAGCTGGGCTACGAGAGCGACGAGATCGTCCTCTTCAGGTACTGCAGCGGCAAATGCTCGGCCAGCCGCCGCAACTACGACATCACGCTCGCCTCCATGAAGGAGCGGCTGCGCAGGCGGCGGGAGAAGGTCCGCCACAACCCCTGCTGCCGACCCACCTCCTACGAGGACGACTTTGCGTTCCTGGACAACCACAACAAATATCAGACCATAAAGGAGTGGTCAGCCAGTAAGTGTGGCTGCGTGTAACCCTACACCCCCTGCGAGGCCACAGCTCGAACCCCCGATACCGAATCTCAAGGGGCCGAACAGAGACAGCAGGAAGACGTGGGGGGGGGGGGAGAATCCGAGGAGAACACTGTACAGTACATTCGAAAACCATTAACTGTTCTGGTCTTCTAAAGACAAAAAAAGCCCAACATGTGTGTTTTTCATTGCCTTTGTTGAAATATGTTTTCCCTGAAACTGTTGAGCCAATACACTGTACGAATAACTAACTTATCCAAATGAGCTCTTAAAGTCATTTATTGATTGTTGCTCCACTGGTTACATCGAATAGGCCCACAGTCACAGTGGACACCCTATAGGGCCACATTGGCATTGTCCTGATGAATTCCTCATTCTATGGCACACAAGTCATTCAGACACAGTAATACTAAACTGCAGCCTCTTCCCCCTTGAAAGCCTAATCACACATTTAAATGAGATAGTAATACCGCAGAGTGCTTTTTCCAGGCCCAGCTGACTGGCTAATGCATGCTATGCTTGAGTGGCGCCCTAGACTAAACCAGGGCTGCCAGCGTAAGATGAGGCAATTTGGCAGTTTCACAGGTGTCACCAGTGGGGCAACAGAATGGAGCTAAGAGCCCTTGGGGGAAACATAAACGCTGAACAAAACATGAACAACGTACCCACATTAGAGACATTCCCTGATATCACAGTTCAAACAAAACGTTGTGTACTCTCCAGCCTTCTGACAGCTATTTGAATCTACCTCATTTTCTTTTTGTTTGTTGGCATAGACATCATTGTAGACTTCTTCATGGAAACAAACAACAGATATATAAATATATATATCTGTTGCTGCTGTAGGTTCGTTGGAGGACAAAATGCTACACGCCCCATGCATCTTCTTAACCAAACTCTTTGCAAAGCAATTTGTTTGAAGACATTTATGGCCACTGACCCCCTTAATTCAAATGTTAAATAAGGTTCACGTTGAATGCAAGCGGTGTTTCGGAGATGAATCAGCGTGTCCCCAAGAGCATTGCCAAACCTGATTATCTTAGAAAGCTTTGCTTTGCATTCTAAGCCTGTCTGGTGGAACACAAACAATTCAGTGGCCTTTGGCCTCCCGGTTAGAGTCATCGTTGCATCTGAGCCGCTTTTGTGCATCTTGGCCCAAATGCTGCTGACATTCAGAGTCTGGTGGAGGTCATTTGGATCAGATTCATCTGCCCATAAACTGTGCCAGATCATTTAATCCTTTAACTGCCACGGACATGGGTGGAAAAGTGGTCATTTGATCGGGATTGGCAAGAGGGCTTTTCATCCTGACTTGGTAGATCTCTTGTATTTCTTCCAATTGTGGTGTCATGACACTGATGTTGCGATAAATCATTCCCTCAAACAACGGCTTTGAAAATCTAAAGATCTGAATTGGTGATTCTACTATAAAAAGGGCTAAAAACCAGATAAACTGGATCAACTCCTAAAAATACATTTAATGGTAGGCCATTTGGTTTGATTTAGATATAGTTGGCATATACTCCTGTAGATGTGACCAAGATGTATAGTACTTCAGATTTCTCCTGATTTAGCCTCAACAAATCCATTCCATTTGTGCAAATCCCATACTAGTCCAAACTAATCCACTTATCTCCTTTATAATTGACTGGGCCAAAACCCTGTGTATGCTACAGTACAGGAGAATGTACGAGCCACAATGCAGACGTCTATTAATAGGTACCCAATCTTTAGTTTAAACAGCCTTGTGGGTTGTGCCTGCTTTGTTGCAATTACATGTAGTAGTTTTATATTACCTTGCTTAATCAAATGGAGAGATCTTGTAAAACACTGTATACAAGCAATAACAATCAGGCTCCTACCGTGATAGATGATGACAGGTCAAGCATGCAATTATCTGGGAAAAAAAAAAGAATTCGCCAATTGCATGGAGCATCAGAAATATCTCAAGAGCATGCACACCAACAAGCATTTATGAATGGGAGGGAGGTATTTAAGCATACTAAATCATTCTCAGCAATGCTAATCCTCAATATTATAAAAAAAATCTTCCGCAGCTTGATGGTGACCCATCCAAATCTTCTCATTCACATCTCCTCTGGATGCAAGACTTCTGGACTTGAGAGCAGATGAAAGACCTCTTAAGTCCAATCAAATAATTAGAGCAGGAAGATAATTAAAGAGGAAAGCTGGACATAAGCCCAGAGACAACAGGCTCAACCAAGAGCGTAATACTCTCAAGTGTCTTGTGCTTAAAACACCAAAGGATTCCCTGTGAAGGCGTGCTACAGGCCACATTGAGACATTTGGCTCAAGTATTTTACAGTGCATTTGGAGTTGACGCATGCAGTGAGGTTAAAGCTCATGTTTTTTTTAATCATTATTTCAGCATGTAGATTGTTAATGGCATCATGAAGGCATAAACAAATAACTGCTCATTGTGATGACGGTCAACTAAATCAATGAATGAACTTGGACCAATTATTGTTTTCATTTTCACTGAACACTGTGATTTCATCACATCCCATCTGAATGGGCCATAATTTCCTAGCTAGATGTGACGACTAATTCACTGCTAATACCTCAGCGTAGCAACTCCAGTCTTAAGTCAGCATTCCACCAAGACTCAGTCCTCTTATATAAAACCACATGTCAG
>JASCQY010000002.1:4401258-4424951 GCA_030264315.1 Sardinella tawilis
CTTGCCGAGCTCCCCCTACCGCATTTGGCTAGGTAAATGCAACGCCAACGCAAAAGAGTTGCTGAGCGCCTCTTTAACTATGTGACCCATATCCATGAATACAGCACACAACTCTACACGGAGCAACACATAGACCGCCATGCTAATCTGTGCTGTACGTACACACACACACACACACACACACCAACCAACCAAGAGATCTTGTTCACAGCATGACTGGAATGAAATGAAAGCGGTGTTTTCCAGTAGTACTGTTAAATTGGTTTTTGAAGTTCCAAGTTGGAATTTCTTACAGGCACCCCATTTAAGTCCTGATTCCAAGTCAAAATCAGTTGACCCCTCAGCAAACCTCAAAATCCCAACATGGTACCAACAATACTTCTGGTAACTAACATCTTCAGTCACACACACTCTACTGTCTAATGTCTCTGTGGGCTTGCATGCACAACATATCGCTTAATGCATTCTGCCAACAGGTATTACTAACAATAGTCAACAACTTGCATCTCTAACCATAGTTGGTTCTACAACTTTGAAACTGGTGATGGGGCATGATGTCAGAGTGGAAAGCTGGGAGTGACAATTCAAACACAGCATAGAAAATACTGCATGCTTAGTTGGGAAAGCCCCATTCCATCGAGCTCAATGGGAGCGTAGCACTGGTCTATGCCCTGCTGACCCCACCATGCAGAGTACAGCATTCCACCAATAGTGAAGAGCCAACTCGAGCTTTGTCCTATAGAACCGTTTCAGGTTCTAGTTCCATAGCTGGTCCCCCAGGACTTCCTGTTTAACATTCCATTATGTTATGTTAATGTAACAGGAAGTACTTGGGGATCAAGATAGAATGTTCAAGCATCGTTTGGTCCAGCTATGGAACTAGAACCTGAAATGGTCTACAATAAGTGTCCTCCTCATGCCGCATCTTCAGGCAGCTGTCCCTCACCTGCCGTCCATGTCGTAGTGGCGTTTGAGGGGCCGGCGGTCCTGCTCGAAGCGCAGCTGCTCTTGCTGCCGGCGGAGCTCCTCGCGCTCCCGGTGGATGCGCTCCTGCTCGCGCCGCCGCTCGTATTCCACGCGTAGCCGCTCGCGCTCCAGGAACTCCCGCTCCATGCGGTCGGCGTCCAGCCGCTGCTTCTCCACCTCCAGCCAGTTGCGCTTTCGCAACAGCCGCTCCCGCTCCTCCCGCTCTCGGAACAGCCGGATGCGCTCACGTTCCGCCCGACTGTCACGGTCACGATCACTGAAACAAGCACCATTATCTAAACATTAATATTTAGATGATTCATATTATCATAGTGTTGGGCATTATTGGATCTACAATAATTGCCATAGATATCAATTTTAAATGTCTTCAGAAGACAACATTGGCAATAATGGTGACATAAACATAAATGTGATACAAAAACATGTTATTAGAAACTCCAGTCAATTTATTCTCCTCTCATGTTTGAAGTATTTATCTCTGAAAAGTCAGGACATGACACTTCATGGCCTCTGCCAGGCTCTCAAACAAACCCTCTCTATAACTCACGAACATTCCAAGTTCCACACTATGGCACGTTTTCAAAGAAAAGAGTCACGTTGGTCGTACCCAGAATGCCTGCGTCTCTCGACCTCTCGGATCTCTCGCTCCCGCTGCCTCTGGCGTTCCCGCTCCCGCTGCTCTTTGATCTGGTCAAAGGACAGGATGTCTTTCCTGTCCTTGCTGGAGGACTTGCGGTCACGACTCTTGGTGCTCTGGAAGGGGAGGTCACACTCGTCAATAAGTTATTGTCTTGAGTGGATAAGACCCCCTGCAGCATTTAGACTGCTTAACCTCAAGGACTCCTACCCTCTCTTTGCTCTTGGTTTGCACGCTGATGACGGGCTCTCCTTTGGATTTGTCCATCACCACCGTCCTCTCATCCCGTCCTGGGGAAAAAAAAAAAAAAAAAAAAAAAAAAAAACACGTTTCAAAGACAAATCCAGAGAAAAATGTTGTGAATGTGTCCTACATTATATCAAACTCCTATTTATATCCACAAAAAATAAAATTCCATGATTTCTACTGAACTTGAGCGCCAATGTCAAGACTTCAAAGAAAACCACATCTAACCTTTGCCATCTTTGCCTTCCTCTGAGCCCTCCGTCTTCTCTTCCTTAGCGTCAGTCCTTCAGAACAGATGGGGCCAAATCAATCATGAGTGAAGAGGACAAAACAAAATACAGACCCAAAACAAAACCCAATGGAAGAGAACATACTTCTCAGACTTGGAATCTGAGGAATGACGGCGGTCGCTGCCAGACTTCTTCGCATCGGTTTTCTCGGCTGGCTTCTTACCGGCCGGCTCATTCTTGGCCTGCAAGAGACAAGTCATAACCGTTGGTGGACTTACGATTCACTCAAACAACTTAACTTTCTCATGCTATTATTTGGAACATAAAACTGAGTGCACACTGTGCCATTTCCAGTTCATGGATATTTTGATCCATTTTTTAATTTTTTTTGCGATCAAATATTTATTTTCAATGCAAAATATACAAAACTCAACATATGAACATATGGTGTACATACAATAAGGCATTCACAAAAAGAAAAAGCAACACAGATAATCAATAACAGACAAGTACAACCCATTTTTAAAATTCAAATCTTAAGCACAATTAGAATCTTCCTCACACATTCCCTCCATCTCTGAAATGTGAAACAGTGGCCCGATGCCCTTGCTAAGGTGCTGCCTTTAATGCTGAGCAGCTTCACTCACCCTCTCCACAGAAATCATTCTCCCGTGAAGCTCCGTCCGGTGCAGGTGGCTGATGCACTTTGTGGCCTCGTCTGTGGAGCTCATTGTGACAAAGCCGTAGCAGCGAGCGCCTGGACTTTTGGCATTGGTTACCACTTTAGCACCGACGACCTGGGCAGACATTCATCACAATGAGAGATCAGCAGCGACTCTGACAATGTAATAAACTGGTTCAACATCATGTTATGGTTAAACACATAAGGGACCGGTTTTGCATGCAAGGAGTGAATCAATGGAAACCTCAATGAAAACACTTAAGCTATTTGAAACACAGAATTCAGAGGGTCAAAGCTGGCAATCCCATTAAGTGAGACACTGGCCACAACTTTCCATCATCACACAAGAGAGTGACTAAGCAGGACTACAGAGCTAGGAAATCAAGGATTTTTATTCCCATGTGTTCCCAAGTGTGCTCTATGTTATGCCATTGACCGACTTAGTCCTGATGGTATAATTTCAAGCACAACCTTTACCCATTAGATTTGTCCATGTTTAACTTTGAGGTCAAGGCTACAGCTCAAACCCAATGATCCAGTTGAAGATTAACTGGGATCTATGGCATTAGTGATTTCAGTTTACTCCTACACACAGATGACAACTCACCTTGCCATATTTGCTGAACAAGTTCTTCAGGTCCGTCGCTCTTGTTGTCGATGATAGGCCGCTAACCCATAGGTTTCTTCCACTACCTGCTGGAGCTAACCACACACACACACACACACACACACAGGATGACTGGAGATAAGTTCCTACTCATGTTGCTAACATTACAAAAAACGCAGTGTGAAGTAGATACACCGACATTGAAGATTATGAAGAGAAAAATGCTAACCTTTTTCATCCTTAGACTCGGGCTTGCTAGCTTTTTCATCATCAGAACTAAAGACAGAAAACACACATTTGATGAATAGGAGATAAGTCTAACAAAGTGTTTCAACCTGGCAATTTATACCCACCTTGTGCAGACAATGACATGACAGCAAAAACTTAAACGGCTCACTTGTGTGGACTTAACAATGACGGACAGGCAACTGGATTTTTAAAAGCCTCCAAACAGGCTTAGGGCAGCCAAGGAAACTTGCAATGCATTACTTAACGAGGGGGGTGTGGGAGTAGGGTAGAGGAGAAGGGTGACAACAAAAATGACAGCTTGAGACGGAATGCGCAGACCACTACATTTCCCAAGAGCACCAAAAAAACGTGTTAACAAAAGGAACCAATGTAACAGACATAGCCATTTTGGTTTTGTTTTTTTTTTCTAGTAGACATAAAACAACAAACCTCTTTTTCTGATCATCACCCTCAACAGAAGAGGACTCTTTCAGTGCCGTTGCCTCTGCAGCAGACTCTTCTGTCTTCGCGTTCTCGTTCTCGGCTTTAGAGCCCGATTCTGAATCAACAGTGCCCTCAATGTCATTAGAGCCTTTCTCAACAGCACTAGCCTGAGTGCTTTCAGTTTCTGTTTGAGCGTCCATGTCTTCTTCCTGCAATTGATCGTCCTCGTGTTGTGTTTCGGCCTTGTTAGACACGGCCGCGTCCTGTTCGAGATCGCGAGACGCCATGGACGTTTCTTGCTCCATATCGACGGCCTCATCGGCTCGACCGAGGTCGCACGCATTGTCTTCCTCAGGAACGTTGTTCTGACTGTCCTCGACTGAAGCTTGCTCCTCTTCTGATGGATGCTCTTCTTTAAGGGGCTCTGACTTACAAGACCCGGCTACTTTCTCATTTTCTACGGATTTAACAGGAATAGAATGGTACAGAGTTTAATTACTTCTGAAACACAGCAATGGTTAACGTGGAACTGGCAAGGCTGGAAAAGGTAGTGACCCTGGACTCTGACATCAATATGCAATGTATTTCACACCTTACCAAGAGACTGGAAACACCAAAGGAGCAAAACAGGCAACTAAATTTCTGACAGTGTCACCCTACGCAGTTCACCTGGTCCAAGAAAGAGATGGCAGAAAAGCCACAAGACATCAGCACAGAGAACAAGTTGAGTCCATCTTCCTTTTTGTTAAAGCTTCATGAGGGTCCGTGATGTGATGAAACTTTGTCTTTTCAATGTCTTTTCACTGGAAGGTCTTTTTCTTTTGTCTTTTGATGACGTACACAAAACCAAGGAGTCCTTTAGCATCACTTTGAATGCATAAACAGAGTCCGAATAAGGATTTGCTGATCTTTTTTCTCCATTAAACATTTTGCGTGACGGGTTGATGTCCACTTCTTCTTGTCTTCTCAAGGAAACCTAGAAACACTGTGCTGGACCTGCAACAACCAGCTGACCTCTCCAAATTACTCACTAGACCACCAATTGCTGGCCATGTGCATGGCCCTTCAGGTATGTGAGTCACAACCAGACACCAAAATATGGAAATTTGATCAAAAAACAAACAAAATAAAAGTCTTATTTGTTAAACGGTCCATGCTCATAGCCAGCAATTAACTTTGGATTTCCAGTCTCTTTCTTTCGAAGTCCTAGACCTTACCACTATGTTCAGCTGGAGCTGCTGTTAGAACTAGCCTGCAATCAAACAGATAACCAAAGCCTTGCAAACAGTACCTAGCTCCTCCTGCATGCCTTCATGCTCCTCGTCCTGCTCCTACGGAGAAGAAGAACACGACAGATCAATGAGATGTCTATTAAAGCACGAGTGCCGTTTTCACAATTTGAACCTTATTTCAGGGACAAAATAGCGTCACTTACTTAGCCGTTTCACTTTCCACTGAAGTCACGTCTTTGCAGTTATTGGAATCGTAGCCTATCCATGTAACGGAGTCATCGGGACACCGAAATACAGCCAGTACATGCATTCATTCACTCAGATGTTTGCTACGATACGGTAGTGCTATTCCCATTTCAGTCAGTACTTTGCTATCGCCTGTCTATTAGCTAAACAAGCCAATTGAGTGTATGAAGAATCAGGAAGTAACGTGACTGGCGGAGCTATGTGATGACATCACCACTTATTGGTTTCATGAATAAACAGACCCCGGATGGTGATAACAAAAGTACTTCTGACTGAAATGGGAATAGCACTACCGTATCATAACAAACATATGAGAAATGAACGCATTTACTGGCTGCATTTCGGTGCCCCGACCTCTCTGTTACACGGCAATTCCAATAACTCTGTACAGACTCAACTTCATTTGAAAGTGAAACGGCTGAGTAAGTAGCACTATTTTGTCCCTGAAATAAGTCTCAAATCGTGAAAACAGCACTTATCCTTTAAGCCACATGGTGGCCTTTGGGTAAAAGAACAATGCAACAGTTTAACTTAAAGGAATTATCCACAGTGAATCAACCCGTGGCCCTGTTGTCTGAGGCTGTCGAGTGCTGTCAATAGGTATCCGAACGACAGCTGTAGGTAGAACGTAGACCGAATTAACGAACTGCCCGCTAACGCTAACAGATAGGGGCATGTGAAAGCGAAACCGACATGCCCTCATCCGTTTGCATTGGCTGCCATTTCGCTATTTGGTCTACTGTGCATGAAAGTCTGTCATTCTCATACCTATCGACAGCACTTAGCAACATGAAACAACTGGGCTACGTGTTAATTCACTAAGGATAATCGCTTTAAGTTTTGAGTATGGGTCTAGGGGTAGGCTACTTGCCTGTTTGAAAGATGTTATATCGTCCTCTTCAGCTGCATCCTCATCCTTGGGCTCCATGTCCTTTGTGGGCAGAAAGTAGCTAGTTGTATTATAATGATTCAACCCAGTGGACAGAAAGTAGAGCAGTCAAAACACACTTCCTAACACACCTCATCATCCTCATGTGATGGAGCAAGGTTTTCAAAATCCTCATCTTCATTGTCTTCGTCTTCATTGGCATGTTCTTCCTTCATGTCACCATCCTGGTAGCCTGCATGAACGCCGTTGTCTATGTCTGCCTCATCCAGTACATTCATATCACGAAGGTCCATTTCCTGTAGGCTGTCCATATTTCCATCACCGTCATCCTGAAAAGAATAAAAGTCCTTCTCTTACATATAAGATACATCCTTACATCCACGCAGAACACTGACTTCAATGTAAATGCCACTGAGTTCACACCTGTCCATCTCCTGAGTCCTCTTCTAGGCCACATTCTTCCGGTTCATCATTCTCCTGCGTTTTACCTGCAGAAAAAAAACAATGCAAGAAATCAATTCGCCATCATAATTACTATACATTTACTCAGGGAAGTTTTTCTCCCCACCAACGTTACCTTTTGGCGTCCTTTTTGCCGTTTTCTTTTGCGCCCCCTCAAGCGGAACCACCAACTCATCCGGATTGCCTCCTTCCTCCTCAATAGCCTATGGCAGGGAAAAGGTTCAAAGTAGGGTGACGGTGAGCTAGAAAGTAAATCATCTTGACAAATGAATCATACCCACCATGGTATGGACCACTACTAGTCAGCAAACAGAATGTAAGCTACAAACCATCTCCCCCCCGAACTTATTCTATTTGCTAGGAGCAACGTAACCTCAGTCTCGACGCTAGCCAGTGCTGTAACAACATTTGGGAAATGGCTGCACGATGCTGTTGCATAACATTGAGTAGTATTATGACTTTGATTCCTGCACGATATATTCCTCATGAACGACTTCATTAACATACACCATATCAACTGCCAACAAAAATCACATTTCGTTGTGCAGCATTACATAACACAAACCCTGATTCTCGCTAGTTGTCGAAGCTAGCCCACTAACCTTATGATGCAGGAGTGCTAAACATGTGCTAACGCTAGCTCGCTAGCAAACGTGACTTGTTGAATTGCTAAGTTTATCAGGAACGCATGCTTCAACTTATCTATAATTACACAATTAAGAATGTGATTTAATCACTAAATACTCCGGTCCTTTCAATTGCCTACAAACAGCAAACGTCACCTTTTTCAATCGTTCAGAAAGCACGCTCTTGTTGCCGCTGACGTCCAGGTTTCGCCTTTTCAGCTCTGCCTTCAAGTCGATAACTCTGAGCTCGGACAGCTTGCGAATGCCGGCGCCCTCCGGAGTTTCACCGACTGATGACTCGACTGTCGCAGAATTTTCAGACATGATCGAAAAATACTCTGACAGCAATGTATTGGATACTATTCACGCCACCTCTGCTCAAAATTACACCACGGATCCAAACGGCGAGTTATAAAATGGCGTTTGTACACACACACTAGCAAATGCGCAGGCTATGGTAAATACGCATGCGCTGAGAGAGAATCCGCGCACTTTGATACATGAGAAACACTGCCACCGTGTGGTCATTTGACGAGGGCAGCGATTGCCTTGTAGATTAATTTTATCATAACTTGAAACCAAACTAGTGGACTCTCACATGAGACAGTTACAAGATCTGCTGTTTTTGTGAATAAGCTCAAACCTATATGATTCATACAAATGATGTGTTTACTGTTGGCTAATGTTAAGATCGGACAGTGAAGGTAAAGATCATCTTTGGGTAGAGCACAAGGTTTTTTTGTCTTGGAGGTAGACATTTGCATCCATACATAAACAGACCACAGAGTAGTGTTATTTTAACTTTTTTTTGCACATGCCTTTCCTTTAAAATAATGCAGTTAATAATGTTACAGTGGGGACAGGAGGTCTATATCTATGTTTGAGTGTTTGCACGTGTGTGTGTGTGTGTGTGTGTGTGTGCGTGCATGCATATGGATGTCCCTGTTTTTGGACACACATCAGTCAGTGAGTAAACAGAGTGCTGTAAAACCTCTCTTTTTCCTGCAACATGGACTAGATTAAGAAACCAATGACACTTCTAGGCCCTGCTATTTGTCTTCTGGTCATTTTCCCACTGACAGCAAGTTGAACTGCTTTTTTGCATTCCACACAGCAAATTTTTGAAGAACAGGCCTAAAGCTTCAACTGTATGAAAATGCACTATGCGTTTCATATAAATGCTTTAGGCTATTTGTTAATGCATTCACTGGGGATTCTGAAATATAATCATTACATTTCTTTTCTGTCACTCAAAGCTTATGCAAGAGGGTGTTTCTGGACAAAAAAATGGACGTTAACAGTATTTTTACACAATAATATGTATTATTAAGAACAGAATACGCACACACACATACACAAAAATAAAAAAAAAACTGGTAAAAGAAGGAAAAAGTTTGCCAGTGGTTTTTAAGGTTTATATTATTTATACAGTAGGTCTTTCTCTATCTTCAGTTCAAATAATGATGAAATTCTCCAGTATGACCAAATTTTTTCCACAAAAATGAAGCCCTTTCAAGCAATAAAAACAAACAAAATCTTCATTCACCTCACTGCTAAAAGGAATGAAAATTTGGCATATTGCTGAAGCGGAATGTGACGTCCTCTACATGAGCATAGGGAAGGCTTTTGGTTGTGGTACAAGGTGGGCAATCATCAATGTCAAGGTTTTCCTCTGGCACATTGACTTTGGTGGAAGATGGGCCTTCTGAAGACTCTCCTGCATTGGAATAGTAGGACCAGCATGTGGAAGCTAATGCACTGGGGGTACCAGAGGCTTCACCCAGGCCTTGGGAGAACGTGGCGGACTCGGACAGGCTTGATGACTGAAAATCAAAAGAGGACGACGAGGAACAACGGGGCAAGCGTGGCTCGTGGAGATTCAGTTTGGACACGAGAGGTTTGCCGATGGAGACATTTTGCCTCTCTTGAACCTCCTCCTCTAGGTTTGAGTATTTGTAGTGAAGACAAACTGTAAAGGCAAGCTCTTTCTGCAATGAGGAAAGGGACAGATATTAGAGATTTAGACAAAACATAGGGATTGCATAGAAAAAAAATACATTTTATAGATGATCACCCTTAATCTCTGGAGTGCTTTGAGACGGGTATACAGCTTTGGGACTTCAGGCTGAGGCAGGCAATCCACTGTAAATAATATACTCCCAGCTTCCTCCAGGCTTTCTTGATTTGTATGTTTGAGGTCTATCTCAAGGTCCTGGTATAAGAGATAATTACACAACAATGGTCAGCCTGGCTTTAGCCATCAGATTGGTGTACAATCCATAGACATAAAACCATGAATAAAGTCCTGCAATACAACTATCATTTTCTCCATGTCACCTCAGAGAAGTTTGACAGCTGGGCAGAGCAGTGTTCTATGTCTTTTGGAGTCTCTAATATCCGAGAATAGATGATCATTATGTTGGAGAATTCCGCTGCAAATCCCAGCTGCACCTTGACCCCACACTCAAACTCTAATGTCCGGCTCTCGGGCAGAACTGTTGGGAGAATGTCAAGACACTACTGAATTCAATGAAACAGCATTCACCATCAGTTATGAAAAACATTCAAGGGACATGCTTCAGATCAATTGAAAACTTCAATCAACAGAGACAGCAACTGTATGGAACGCTAAAAAGTGAGTAACCTTTGTTAAACTTAACGACTTTCTCATACAACATTTTTTTCTTGTTTATATGACAGCTCTTAAAGTTTAACATCATTGCCCATTAGAGGAACCAACAGAGCAACACATTACTTCATTCGCTCCACTAGATTTCACAAGTTGTTTGTTCAGTCATGAGGCCTCACCGTGAGCGATGGCCCATTGGAGGTTACGTGCTGATGTAACAGGGCAGTCAGGACTCTGGATTTTGTCTGTCAGTGCTCGGCGTTCTGACAGATTACTTCGTAGCTCCAGGGCCTGCCGGCCTCGTGTGATCTTACACCGGCCCATGTCTGTTTAGACAAAGAAACACAGTAAGTGTTGTGACAGTTTGATCACCAAGCATATCATGCATTTCATCTTTCCTGGCCTTTTGAATTTTCACACATTCATTCTTACATCACAAATCTAGGTGTTTGACAATATATATTTTTATTTTTCCCCCGGGATGCAGCTGAGGTCGAGTACATAAAATACCCAGACAGTACAATACATCTTAAATGTCTGTTACGTAGGCCTACTTGGCAAGGTGATGACTCACAAAAAGTGTCATGGCATGATTGTATCTTTGCAAGTTTCTTGAAAATGTGACTGATGTACTTGAAGAAGTACCAAGACCTGTGGCTTTTAAGATGAAGACATAAGAGCATTGTCATCATAAGTACAGAATATCTTACCTTCAGCGACTCTGTCCAGCATTACAGTAACTTTTTCATCTTCCATCAGTCTCTTCTTCAGATAGCTTATGAAAATACCGTTCGACACGTCGTCTTTATTTACCTCATATGCCTCAGCATCCACACACCTGTAGTTAAGTTGGAAGTGTTAGCATAATAGGCATTTCCTGTTCTGAATATAGACTGTTTCAGGTTCTAGTTCCAATGCTTGAACATTCGTCCCCAACTACTTCCTGTTACATTAACACAACATATGGAATGTTAAACAGGAAGTCCTGAGGGACCAGCTATGGAACTAGAACCTGAAATGGCCTATTGACAGAGCTGTCTTAAATGGCATAGACTTACGTGGCATAACCAAACACAATGTTTGCGGTCACTTTACGTGGATCAGGTTGGGGTATGGTGCCATCATTTAAGTTCCTTGAAGCACACAGGGCAAAAATCTTCGTGTTAGATGTTAATGCTTGCCATTTGAAAGCCTTTTACAATGGCCTGAGGAGGAGACTCTCCCAGCTTACAATCTTATTGATTTGCTCAAGAAAACTACCTTTTGCGACACATGTCCAACAGAAAGACATTAAGACCAGTCTCCCGCTCCTGCATTCGCTGCAGCACCTCTTGAACCCACAAGCAGTGCTGAGAAGTATAGGAAGCTGGAGCATCAATGGGCACCATGAAACTATTGCCATAGTTCTCATAACCGTGGCCAGCGAAGTAGAGGAGTCCTGGGGAACAGCAAGGCAAGAGTAATATGTTTATGTTTCTTTATGTGCTTGATGCAGGAAAGTTCCTTTGGAGATAACCTGTATATACAGTATATGGCTATATGGCATACTGTAAAGGTAACAGTTTCATTGTGTCTAATTCACAACAATCATTAATGGCAAAACACTACCTCTGCGGAAGAGACTACAGAACAAGGGCAGAACAAATAACCTTCAGTATTCCCACTTTCGACATACGAGATCAGAACTCTCACCGTAGACACCACGATCAAGCAGCAGGAGGAACTCCGTCACAGCACTGTTCATTTCCTGCCAGTTGAGATCTAGCAGAGACACAACCTTGAAGTCGAGCTGGCGGAGAAGGTTGGTCAGTTCGTGCACATCAGCCATCGGTGCACGAAGCTGGCGATGGTGAAGGTAGTTCATGTTGCCCATAAGAAGAGCAACCTTATCTGTGGCTGTGGAGCAGAATGCAGTTGCATTGTAAGAAAAACACGTTCAGTGACTGAACCACTATAAAAACATGTTGTGATTTCTAAAACCATGATTGACGAGACCTTACCATAGAAGGTGCTAGGTTGCTGAGTCAGCATGGACATATCTGTAAATTCACAGATAATACATTTCAGTATTCATTCATTTTACACTGCATAACAAATATTGCATAAATGTTTTGGCAGCAAGAAAAGTTTTCTGTTTGGCAAACTTTGTTGCTTTAGTATTTTTATAATTTATAGTTTTGCATGTTTACTGACTAAACATTAAATTAAATTTTAAATGCGTATTTCTTTGGAGGAAGCATTTCATTTCATCCACTTCCTTCCTTTTTTATAAATCAGTCTTCTGTTGTACGTCACTCAGAATGATCAACTTATTTCATCTGACTGGTCCTTGTTCACACTATTCCTCATGCAAATGATATAATTATACTGAAATTATATTAGCTGATCAATGTTTTGATCGAATATTTTTTGTAACATAGTAATAATTACATGAATAACGGTTAGTATGCATTTACTGAAGGTTGTATGAAAGTATACTGTATACTGTTTGTACTGTTTGACTACAACACTAAATTAAAGTGTAATACTGGAATTTATCTCTACTACCATACATTCAGTCAAAAAGTCAAAGTTAACTAAAAGTCTAAGTAAAATGACATGCCTTCATCATATGATCTCCAGTTGGCATCACTTGGTCCTGCAAAAAAACAAAAGAATCATTAATGCATACAACTTGCAGCATGAGCAACTTCCAAGTAAAGTTTCAATTTATTCTATTTACCAATATTAATGTCGACCTCTTCACTCTTGATTTCATGGTAAAGGTTGAAGACTCTACAGTAATACCTCCCTCTGTCAGCTGTTGTTACACACTGTATCTGTGGAACCAGCAAGTACTTGAGTTAAGAAAACAAAATGTATTAAAAATTCAAACGATCAAAATGTAGTCATTTCAATTTAGAAAGTTATTACATACAATTATAATAAAAACTTAAGCAATAAACACATATATGACTTGCCTTCAGATTGGGTTTATTAGCTGATTCTAAAGGTTTTTTGTTATGGTACCACTGGTATTGAGGAGGAGGATTTCCTTCGGCAAGGCACTTCAGCAGTAGGCCATCTCCTTCAGATAGTGTCTTCTGCCTCGGCTGATGAGTGATTCGCAGTCCACTCGACGAAGGAAAAAATGTGCTACTAGCCTCTTAAAAAACAGAACATTTTATGTGGAATCACTCATTTATTTAAAGCTAGGCTATATGGACTTTCATCTCTTTTGTAAAACAAGAAACATGAAACAGAATAATAAGGATGACTTTACCTGAGCTGGTGTTTCCTGACCGAACTACACGCACAAGTGCCCATTTGGAGAAGATACATTTTTCTCCATGGTTGACACGGCAAATGTAGTAGCCCTGCTCAGTTGCCTTAAGGAAAGGCATAACTAGATCATGGCGGCATCCATCTGGGATCTAGAACACAGGTAAAACTTGGTAAAAATTTGTTTTTTTTCCACTGGGAAAGAGGACAGCTCTTTCTAAAAGGATTTAATCTACAATATTTCAGTCAACTGTGATTCCATTTTCTTCTGCTCAGTGCAATGACATTGAACTTTTCCCCAAATCCCCAAATCTCATTTCCCTAAACGCAGCTTCTGTTTAAAGAAGTTAGCACAAGTAAATAATGCCCAGAATCCAGGTTATATTGCAGTAGCAATGCTTTGCTCTCACCTCTTCTTTGCCTCTGAACCACTGGTAACCAAGACCAGGTGGGCCAGTTGCCCTGCAGCTCAGCATCACATGACTTCCCTCTTGGGCCTGCTGTGACTGAGGCTGCACGGTTATCTGGATCTGCTCCACTGTCAACCATGATATTAGGAAAGTACAGTATTACAAAATTAGTTGGTAATTTCCACTACATTTCTGTATTATACCACTGGTAATGAATGTGAGTAAAATGACTAAAGGTAATGACATGATTTAATTTCATCATAATTATACACCATCAGCCATCAGATGAGTGTGATATGGAGAATAAGACTAAGGACTGATGGTAAAATTGTAAAAAAAAAAAAAAAAAAAAGAACAAGAAGAAGAAGAGCCTCTTTTTGCATGCATAGAATCACAATAGAAACTAGGAACTACTGTATAACAGATCTTTTCAAAGGTCATGGCAACTACACTAGTTCCTCTGACCTACACTGCCACATCATCTAATGGCATAATGACAGCCGAAAACCAAACACAATTGAAGCAAGAGCATGTTAATCCTAAGTAAGTGCACATGCAGAAATGAGCGGCAGTGGAAGTACCTGCAGTAGTGAGATACTCCACGGCCTCGTGATGCTCCATTTTGTGCAGGCACTGCCGCAGAAAGCCCAAGGTGCATCCCCGCTCGATCAGCATGCCAAGGAGGAAACGCCCCGGACTGCCAGTGCAGTTCAAGACTTGGAGCGAGCAATTGGTCAGCTCACTTTCGCTATAGTGAAAGTAAGCCACTGCATCATCATTAACATTCTTCCATCACAATGTTTAATTTTACAACACACAGTATACCCAAGGGTGAGTAGACGGATACAAAAATTAATGGACAAACTGCTTACATCACTTACATTTCACAAGCCTGTATGCATATTGGAGGATGTTGAGTTTAGTTAACATTAAAGGGATACGCCACCTTATTTCAGGAAATTGCTTATCTCTAGTCAACCCCTACATCATCAAATTTATTTACAAACCACTTTAAAAATTACCTGAAATTCACCAAAGTGCAAAACTGATATTAAATTCCATCAAGTGGACACTTTTAGCTTCATGCTAATGGTACCATGTACTTCCAGTGATTGTGCTAAGCTGTGTCAATGTCAATCTAAGTACTGAACACACTGAGAAGAAAATGATATGTGTTTTCTTGAATAATACTTGGGCATAACACAAATACATAAATATCAAAAAAGGTGCCTTGTTCCTTTAGGAAATGCTGAAAATGTCTTGCAAATAACACAAACACATGAGACCAAAAAGATCAAATGAAATGCAGTGTCTCTGTCAACAGTTCTTAATAATGGCTAATGGGAAAAAAGTGTCTAAATGCAGCAGGAAAAATTCTGTGTAAAAGCTACCATTTTAATATATTCATGATAGGCCCATTATCATTGTCAACTCTATGATGAAGCTTGATCTGCACGTTGTCAAAGTGCAGTCAAAAAATCAAAAAAGTCAAAAAGTCAAAAAATAAGATCGCCCATTGTTACATTTATCCATTATATATCTATCACATGTCATAGTTTCAGTACTGGTGGGAAATTTGTGTCAATAATATCATTAAATAGTGTAGCATTAGATAGTCCACAGTCGCTCTTTCACTTGAAACCAGTTAAAAATTTTATTCTTAATTTTGCATTGGCCCTTGGCAGCTTTTCAGTATGTAGCCTGCATACAGAAAAGTTTGGCCACCCCGTCATAGATGATGCTCTGTTCTCTTCAGTGATTATGTAAGGGACAACATATATAGCCTAGTACTATAGTACTATAGCCTGTACGTTGCCTACATAGCCTGTGTTGTTTTATTTGGATTGTAAACCAGTCAGTTGGAATAATACAAACTCACCTGCAGCGGAAGCGTGGCTCATCCATGGCAGCTTTAGCCAGCTGTTTCCACCCACACTTGGCATTGTCCAGCAAGATAGCGAGCCCATTGAGACTGGCTGGATTTAGTGTCCCCAAACCCACGTTCCAGTCAGCCATCCCTCTCACTCATTTGAATCTTAAAGGAGAGATATCAAATCTAAAATGGGCTACAAGCAGGCTTAATTTTCAAAACACAGATAAAAAACCACACATTAAAAGCAACTGTGTATTAGGCTGTCTTCCAACCTCCTATAGCCTATGTTTGAAAACATTGCTTGTTTTTATTTCAAGAATCATCACATTGTTCAGAGTTTGAGAGATCTCACTGTCACTGACAGTTATATGTATATACAGATGGGTTTTTTTTTAAAAAATGTATTGTAAAAAAAAGTGCTCTGCACCCTAACTTGTTGCCTTATCACCATCACATTTGGCATGGGTCCACCACAAGCTAATGAAAACAGCTTGACACAACTTATTACATTAATTTCGAGTTTATCAGACTGATCTGTTGTAACATCGATTGGTTAGTCAATTGGGCTATGTCCTATACGTCAGGCCGGCACATCCGGGAACTTGACTCGTGAGACATGTTCTCGCCCCTTTCAAGGGGAAAACACGGAAATGCAAATTAGGGTAAAAACTTGATTCATGCAAATTCAGGTGAAAATAATAACAGCAAACGATACTGGTGCACTCTCAGGTGTGTTTTCCCCTCAAAAAGGGTGTGGTGTTGACTGTGTGACGCGTCGCCGGCCTGATGTATATCAAGGGTAAAAATAGTTAAAAAAAAAAAAAAAAAAAAAAAAAATCACTTCCCGTTATGGCAGGGCAGCCCGACCTACTGGGTTGCTTTCGTTTTTCCATTTTATTAAAAGTCGATAAAACCTAGCTGTTTGTTATAATGCCCGACTGTCAGCCATGGTTATTCTTAAAAACAATTGCAGGGAAGTAGGCCATCAATTACCCAAGGCCTATATTGCCTACAATTAAACTAAGCCAATATCAAAGAAAAGAGTACCACTCGCCCATGAAATCTTACCTGTACAGGCGTACTTCCGGGAAATTTAGCCTACTCCACTGGTTTATGATCGCGAGTGTTCAACCACCCAGACAAATAATCTCTGGCATTTGAAACATAAGAATTATAGCTCTCCTAAAGTACTTTAGTAAGTCAGTCTAGATATCTGGCAAGAAAAAAGGATTAACCAAATTTAATTTGCATTGCCATTCGTCGTGCGTTCTAAATCGGATACCAACACTGACAAACGTGAAAAAAGAATCGAATCTAGATCTAGTCGTTCTTTTTGTGGTTGGTTCCTCTTCACCTCATTCATTTGCATGCATCTCTCCATTTCCCCATTTAAAAATGACTGGTTTACTTTCACTCTCAGCATCGGTTCATCTTCCTACAACGCAAGTTACCTAATTAGGGCGTTTCCAAAAGATCCCTGTTCCCGCCCCTCACCCCTCAAGTAATATCCTCAATGTTCAGGTACTTTCATGTAAAGCATAATTTACTTTAACTTTTGAATTTCAACCACAATATCTAAAGCTCAGACTGCCTTGCCAATCAATTCCATCTTAAGGGGACAAAATGTGTTTTAACCATTCACTGATGTTCTTTTGTCACATCAGTCTATCAGCATCCATGTTTACATGAATACAAAAATGTATCATGTTTCTCAAATTATTCAATTGCCACATTTATTTTCTGTCTGAAAGGTGCAAAAAATTGAAAAAGTTTCCAGGAAAATGAAGTCCCACTGGATGTAATAATAATATTAATATTGCATTAATAATTGCCATCGCAAAATAACCTTACAGGCAGTGCATCCTTTTGGCCACTACATAATGTAATATACTTTCACACTATCATTCAACCAATTACCTAGCCTGGGAATACCCATGCTGCCTTGCGCACGGCAGCCTGGAGACCATGGCATGGCATTTTCGGCATGGATTTGGGAACCAATCACAGAACGGGGAGAGGCGGCAAGACGATGCGCAAACTTTTGGACAAACAGAACCTGAAGTCCCCTATGAGAAAATAGGAGGTCCCCAGACTAAATCTCACTTGAGACAGGCTACCAATTACTATTATTATCCACAGCTATTAAGTCTCTCTAACACATTTATTATTGGAATGAAAAACAGAAAATGTTTTACATATTCATATGTATTCATATATCATTAACACACAATACATACATCCCCTTTTGCCTTTCTGTGCAAGCTACCAGACAGAACAAGCATTGGTATTATAAATCTCCAATAACAACATCTGAGGATGTCCTACAAATTCTTTTCAGAAAGACTTGTGATAAAGTGATCTTTGTTTTATTCTTCCTTGAAATTTACTAGCTGCTTCAAAGGTGTGAATTACAGTTGCATCTTCCCTTCCACTGTGTCTGTGGGTGTAGGTTTATGTGGGTGTGTCCTTTAAGGGAAGTAACTTGCTTTTCGATATCAAGAGGGAGAAAAGAGTTCTTAGATGTCCAGCTGAGAAGTGATGTTAAAAATGTCTACAGTTTTTTGCCTTTGTTTAGTCTATTGACACGCCACATGTGTTCTTTCCTCAATATCTTCCAGTATTCTCGACTCTCTGGATCCACTTCGGAGAGTTTTTTGGGGGGGCCTAGATTGATCTGGAACAACCTACAATGTAGAAAATAATTTCATATTTCAAGTAGCAACTGACTCCAAGAACACTCAGAAACAAATATGAAATCTTTGCACTTGTAGGAGCATAATTAGTCTGGCACTAAACACATATTATGTCATCATCTCCAACAAATATTAAAAACACATCTTTCATCTCTCCAATATCACATGCATCAACATAACAACATAGTAAAACCATGTTGCAATGCGCGATATCATATGCACCAACGTAACAACATAGTAAAACAATGTTGCAATGCGCTACCTATGATTCAGAATAAGAGTTTACAACATACCATTCTGGATACTCTTCATGCGGCTTTAATGGAGGATCCTCGCCCTGTTTGAAGACGTTCACTCCAACAGCGTACGTAGTCAATCTAACTGGGTCTTTACACACTTCTGGGCCTACCAGGGCTTCTTTAATCATCCCTTTCCCCTTTCCTTTGGCAACTATCATTAAAAAGAACGAACGTTAACGTCCAAGCAAAGTAATGAACTGACATACAAGTTGACGTTTTAATATATTTTTTTAATAAAAGCGTCTTCCTAGGACAAATAAACAAACATAATCAAGAGTAACCGGAGAGAATCCCCACTTCCAAACAGAAGGTTAACGTTAACCCGGTTTTAAGTAACCGCAGCGTTAAATAACTTACTCGTTTGTAGCAACAAACGACTTTTCAGTTTAGTCAGAGAGAGTTTAGTAAACTTGGTTTAGTCTAACGTCAGCTAGGTGAGAGCATGGTAGGTTGCAAACATTTAACGTTAACGTTAATTTCAATTCAGCTAACCAAGGTCGCTAAGCATAAATATGACACTTACCTACTTTCTTTGCATATCCTCGTGTTTGACAAGCTGTCAACGCACTGTACGCACATCTTTCTACACGACACCCCACTAATAGAAAACTGAATTTATTTGCAAAACACCATAATGCGTTTCCAGCCATTTCATCAAGATTTCAACGCATAACCATTAACAGTAGCCTGCCCCTTGCGCAAAACGGCATGACAGTCCTACGGTAATTTAATCCGACGCATATCCACTTCCGGTTGCTGAAAGACATTAGTTCCTATGTTTCCTGTCCTTACTCTGATGACTGTCATGGCGTGGTCCATGTTACCAGATGTTACTATGGAGAATAACGTGAATACATGTTGCATAATTTAGCAACGGTAATCATGGTTAACTGAAATAAACAATGAATAAATAATACTGAATAATAAATCATAATTCACTGTTAAAATATTATGTTCAGTCGAGTTAATGCACTTCCGCTAGTGGGCGGTGTACAAAAAAAGAAGGGCCACAGAACTTTTACTTTGTAACGATTTGGCCGGAAGGCTAAACGGAATACTTCTTTCAAAACATTGCATGAAACAACATGGCCGAATACGGGAATGTCCAGAAAGGAGCTTTAAAATTAAAAGGACAAGGAGATCTCTCGTCGGCTAAAAAGTGAGTGATATCTTAATACAAACGAGTAAGATACTAGCGATGTTATTGTTGTCTCTAACGCTGACTGATAAAATAATTTAATAACTCGAGTAACGTCAACTGATCAACCTCGCTATAGCTATGACAAAGATACTTTATCAAGCACGTTAGTAACGTTGTAACATAATCGGAATTTGAGTTTTGGATTGACTCAATTTATGAATTTAACTCTGCCTTTATCTGGCATATATTAGTAAACTTCTACCTGTTTAAATCTGGAGTGAGATAACGTTATTGTGCTGTGGCTAACACGACATGGTAACGTTGACTTGCGACGTTATTTGTTTAGGTTCGCCAGATTAGAAACAAAGGAATTTGCATTTATCTCAAGGCCAAATAATGTAATCACATTAACATTTACTGACGTGTGGCTGTAGGAAGAAGAAGAAGGATAAAGAGAAGAAGAAACTTAGCGAACAGCAAATAAGGACATCTTCAAACACCGAGGAAGAAGACAAGAAAACCTACGTCGACAAAAGGACACCAGCTCAAATGGCCTTCGACAAAATTCAAGAAAAAAGAGTAAGTATGCCTCGTCGTTGGTTCCATCAACAACTTCAAGTTACATTCGTTGAATTGTCACGACTGACAAGGCTGTTTCTCTAATTGCATCCAAGTAACGTTATACTATACTTCCAACAGCAAATGGAACGTATTCTGAATAAAGCATCCAAAACTCACAAGAGAAGAGTTGAGGTGAGTTGTCGTGCATTTGCTTTAATACAAGGTTGTAAGAAGTACGTTTTTGTTACTGTCTGCTTTGATGGTCATGATATTGTATTTTGAATTTCAGGAATTCAACAGACACTTGGATACTCTCACTGAACATTATGACATTCCGAAAGTCAGCTGGACTAAATAAACATCTAAATGTGTGGATGTTGACCCTGGTAGAGCACAGTTGTCCTTAAAGTGTGTACTACATAAAGTCCTTATTTATTTACGCTGATGTAACCTGATTTGATCTGCTTCACTGACTTTAGTGGTCAGTTATCAACATACAGCTGGTCAGGGGAAAACAGTTCTCCATTTCTGCTATTGGTTTCTTACACATTTCCTGTTGTAGTTATTCTCTCTTTTACTCTTTAAGTAGTCAAATAAAAGTTTTTTTGTTAAGACTAAGTTGTCAGTAATTCTTCAGGCATTGTAATTTGTGAAACCGAGTAGGTTTTTTGTTTTACTTTGCTAAAAACTGTTTTTAGTATAAACATGTTTTTTTTTTTTTTTTAAGTTGGTTGGATATGGATATGGTCATGAATGTTGACAATGTAAGACGGGTGGCCAAACGAAGGTCCAGGGGACCGGGGGCCAAATGCAGCCCTTTGCTCTCTTTCATGCGGCCCACCATTAAGTCAGAAAATAAGATGTAATGTGGCACATTGTTACACTGATCTTTTATCACCTAGGCTATATCCATCACACACCATATTTCAGTACTGGTGTAACTTTTTAATTAATATTATAGGATTAGAGGGCTTGCAATTGCTCTTTCACTTGAAACTAGTTAAAAACTAGGCCATTGATTTTTGCATTTGTCCTTGGCTGCTTAGATTTTTCAGGATGTGGCCTGCAAAAAGAAAAAGTTGTCACATAAGTCACTGGCTCAACCTAATCTCAGAATATAGCCTATATTTACAGAAGAACTGTCCGCTCAAAAGAAGAACAATACATCAGCCTTCAAAGAAATCTGGAATCCTTTCATAACCTTTCTCAAAATTCACCAATAACTGGGCCACTTACACATCCCTACACTAGTCTTTTGCACTCCACCCCCCACCTTTCTTTCTCTCTCTCTCTCTCACACACACACACACACAAACACACCCACAGGCACACACAAACAATAATACTCAGTAATACGATCTCTATATCTGTCTGTATGTCTGTCAGATTATCCACCTGTCTATGTGTCTGTCTTCACCCGTTGATCTGTTTGTTTGAATATCTGAGGCCTGCACTCACTGAAGTTTAGCCTAGCTAACACCAGCCTAAATCTCAAGTGAGATTTAGGCTGGGGACCATCTATACATTTTCTCGTACAGGATTTCAGGGTTCGTTTATCCAAAAGTTTGTGCATCGTCTTGCCGTGTCTCCCCGTTGTGTGATTGGTTCCCAAATTCATGCAAAAATTTCGGCCATGGTCTCCAGGCTGCTGTGCAGTTCGGAAAGAGCGTACAAGGCAGCATGGGTATTCCCAGGCTACACTGGAGTTGGATTTCAACCCAAAATTTCCTCTACATGAAAGTTAATCAATAGGTTGGGGTGGAAGTCCTAAATGGCAAAATGTGTGCTGTTCTTGCCTAGAGAGTAAGTTTACATGTGTTACAAGATGTTGGGCCTGTGGATGACCTGTGGCCAAACTTTTGAGATATTGTCTGACTTATGCTGGCTGGTTTGTAGTGGTATCAGTCAGTCAGCATCATGGTCAGTTCTCTGAAGTTGGCCTGGTGTGTGGACACTATTTTAGTGCCCCAGCCCGCCCTATGGTCTTATACAATATTGGTATACTGTAGGTATAAATTAAATTGAATTGAATGAATATACTCTAATTTAAACACTTAGCAAATGTGAAGTCAGTCTGAGTGAAGTATCTCAAGACCAAACTAAAATTAGCTGCCATTCAGCAAGCTGACCCACAAATCACAGTTGTTCACAAATCTTTCTTAGTATTAAATCATATCAGATTGTGTCAGTATTGTTTTTGAAAGACTTTAGACTGTACACTTATAGAAAAATTGTTTGAGAGAGAAATTAAATTTGAGTATGGAGGAGACCTCTGACTAGAGAAGAAAATGTGCAAGAAATCCTTTGAAGATGCAAGCTATTATGATTTTTAATGGCAAGAAAAGTTCTTACTGAGAGAGAGAGGTGTGATATTGACCAATTAAACCACTTATGATTTTTAGCGCTCTACTCACTAACATGGGATTTGATGTTTGAACATATTGATGTTTGGCAAAAGATTTTCTTACCACTAGAGGTCTGTTTCTGTACAGAGTCAGAGTCCTTACTGTTTAAGAAAAAAATGAGATCAACACTGGATGGCAGTATTAGTACACGTTTAGAAACACTCACCTGACAAATTATTATCCCGACCAGCAGGAGAAATTCAGAGAAGTTTGATTACTAAATATATATACATGGCGCATCTAACTCTCACTAATAGGCTATGTTTTCACATATAGCCTATAGAGTGTGTGTCCATTTGGTTTTCTATGGCATCCTTGGAATATCTTTTTGCCAGCTGACCTTTGGCAAAGAGGGCAAAGTTGAGTCTGTCCAGTATGTTTCATCAAGTTGTGTAGTTTTGCTTGACACACAGGTTCTAAGCTCAAAATGCTCTGCAGAAGTCACTATAGACACTTTCTACACTAAACTTTTCTTTTGACTCCAGTAGTTTTTTGCAAATTCATTTTCTAATTTCTCTGTGTGTGTGACTCTCCAAGAGCACAAAAGCTTTTCTTTTTGAAGTAGCATTACATTCCCATTTCCGCACTGATACAATAATTTATACTTTGAGTAGGAAAAAAAAAATATTCTTGGAAAAATGTATACACTTACAGTAATAGCAAATTGCTTTTTTTCCTCCAGATGATGTGCATAGCTTATGAGGTTTAATGTTTGTTGTTTTCTGGAGTTCAGTGTTGTTCTCCAAGGTTCAGAAATCCATAAAATTATACTAGTCACTGCTCACCACTGGCAGAGTTCATGATCGTGAAGTGCCGCCCTTTCTACTTGCCCTTTCTACTTGCCCAGGGAGATAAGTTCGATCTTGCTGGTCGCTACTTATATACCCCCAACCAGCAACATCAGC
>JASCQY010000002.1:4446044-4463044 GCA_030264315.1 Sardinella tawilis
GTGTGTGTGTGTGTGTGTGTGTGTGTGTGTGTGTGTGTGTGTGTGAGAGAGAGAGAGAGAGAGAGAGAGAGAGTGTGGGGATGTGATTTACTATAAATTTACACTGGAAAGTGGATTTGTACCATGGCTCTGAAAGACTGCCTGTGCCCCAGGTCAGGTCAACAAACTCATGTATTAATGCCTTCTGTGATGATGGGGTGGGGGAAGAGGAGAGAGAAAGACAGAGAGAGAGAGAGAGAGAGAGAGAGAGAGAGAGAGAGAGATCCACTACTCCCAACCACCTCCCAACCAGCCACCCAACCTCACAGCGACTCACCAGATGCAGTCCTTCAACTCAGCCAAACCAGAGTCACTTTAATGTCAGCCTTTGTGGTCAGGATGTTTTGCTTGCACAGCCTTTGCTAAACGTTCCTCTGTAAAACAGGCCAAGGAAACACAGTGAAATGTATAAATGCCTGCATGAAGTCGGTCGCCTCTTCAATGCGAGAGGTTTACATTATTATCTGCACATAGCCCCGGCACTCGTATTGGTCAAAAAAAACATCCCATACAATAAAAAGCGCAGCTGTGAGAGCGGTCTCATCTAGAGTTTATTCTCTTGTTGGATTTTTCTTAGCACAAGTTGTTTAGACAATTGACCACATTTTCAATTCTAAAATGGAGGAAAGTGTGGAGGGGCTTTCCTCTTCCCTCTACAAGGATGCCTTCGTCATTATGGGATAGGACCGAAACAGAGTGCAATTGACTGTGTGCAATTGATTGGGAAAATATGAATTTTATTTCAAGGTTGCCCACATGAATGAGTCTGTCGAAATCGCATGGAAAAGTTGAGAGGGGTACGGGGCAGTTACAGTACCCAGCAGGAAGTTTCACATAAATGAATAAGCCCCTGTGATTGTTTTATGTCCCGTCACTCTGTGATTCAAGCTAACTGATTCTCTGGTTCGTGACTCCAACAATAAACGACTGGAACACCAATAAAGCCGTTTTCCCAGAGACTTCAAATGAAAGATGACAAGGCCTCCCACCTCTTGGGCTACAGACGAGCGCACTGATATTTTAATATGGCTGTTATGAATAATCGAAAGGGCTAAAACATAGCTGTCATGTTACTCATCTCTGTGCTGAACTCAAGTACTATTACTTAGGCTACTACTATTAAAGCTACAGCTACATACTAAAGCTACATACTTGCTGAAAGGGCAACAGACAGACTGGCAGTGTTGTGCAAGTTCATACTTCATAAGACTAGCTCAAAGTTCAATTCATACTGCTTAAAACACATTACATTCATATTTTATCTTTTTAAAAGGGTGAGTTAAAAGGCTGAGAGTGAGTGTGCTTTTTCTAATGAACATACATCACAACCTGCCGACGAACCACCTTCTGTGACTACACCTCACAATATCTATTTCTGTAATCAGTTTCATTCATTGCAACCAAGTGTTTCATCATACTACATTTGATCTGGATCTAAATAGTGATTATGACGGATTAACGATCTGTTAGAACCTGTTCAGGTCAGTTCACACCTCATAGAAATAACAAACTTGTTCAATAAACTAGTTTTTCTGACCTACTTCATGCATAACACTGGGGAACAGTTCTTTCTCTCTCTGTCTCTGAGGCAAAAAGACAGACCATCTGTCTGCAAATAAAGATTTGTTATCCTTAAAGGAATTATCTAGGCTAGCCCTGATGTTTCACGTTGCTAAGTGCTATCGATAGGTATGAGAACGACAGATTTTCATGCACAGTAGACCTAATAGCAAAACGGCAGCAAACGCTAACCGATGAAGGCATGACAGTTTCGTTTTGACATGCCCCTATCTGTCTGTTAGCGTTAGCGGGGCATTTTGCGAATTCGGTCTACGTTGCACCTACTGCTGTCATTCTGATACCTATTGACAGCCTCAGACAACAGGGCTGTGGGTTGATTCACTCTGGATAAACCCTTTAATAATACTGTAAGTAAAGGCTCTGAGTAAATAAAAAATAACCACTATTAACCACTATTAACCACTATTCATGGTATTATAAGTATCATGACAAGGCTACTGCTTATTTGCATTTAGAATTTGCAAATATTTCCGCGGAGATCCACTAGGCTATCCGCATTTTTGTGGGGCTTAATTTCACAGCGACTAGACACATAAAATTCAACAAATCGCCAAAGTAAATTCCTCGGTAACTAAATTTGGCACCAAGGCATCTCAAGCCCACTCCACTCCCTGAGATGTGAAAAGCTCTGGCTTTGTCTGCGCTGACAGATGGTGACTCACTGGGTTACTTCTGTGGATGGATACCATTTCTCTGTTGTTGGCACTATCGGCTTGAGACATCACTGATGAAATCTGTCTGTTTTCGCCCGACTCTTCCACTCACGTGCCTGCTGCCTGTTTTGCACAAGTATGTGTGTGTGTGTGTGTGTGTGACTGTGGAAACACTCTGCACAGCAGCCAGTTTTGCATTGTTTGCCTCTTCAGGCCCAACCTGACAGGGGGATTTGGAGGAGCGCTTTAGTCGACATGAAAGATGTGTGTTTAATGCCTCTGGGGGCCCCCGCTGCCCCCTTTGCTCAGACACAAGGTGCTTTTGGTCTAATTATGCTATTACCCAGACTTCATAGCCTGAAAGCCCCAGTCGGCCCGCCAGAGCAGTGGGAGGCTAACCACATGACTCACAAACACCGAATGCCTTCAGTTACAGAGTCAGCTGGGCACGGCTCAGATCCATACGTGCATCCCAGGGTGGGCATTTTTCAGTGGGTCAAGTCTGAAAAAGAGTAGCATCTCGGTAGGAAAAACCTGTTTATTTTCTTTGTGTTTTTGCCGCTACATTCGCAGTGATGGTGAAGTTTTTTTTTTTTTTTTGCCCAGTTTGATGTACATATGGTTTCTTTGTCCGAGGCCCAGTAAGATAACAGACCCCGGTGAGAGGCATTCCACAGATGTTTGATTTGACTTCAAATAGTCGTCATCTTCAAACGGCACCTCAGCGCAGGGCACTGTGCATAAGCTCCGCTGAGATGGCCCCTTTGAGCGGCTCAGTTTCCACAAACTCAGAGGCCCCACATCACCTGTAAAAAGTCCTGGGAAACTCAATTCCCACTCCCCGCTCTGCCATTTCAGCACGAGAAAAAATAATATTATTCCTCCGATATGTGTGAATATGCCCATTACGACTCTATTCAACATGGTAGTTGAACACTGTATTTAGTTTCCAGAGAGACAGACAGAGAGAGAGAGAGAGAGAGAGAGAGAGAGAGAGAGAGAGAGTGGAATATGTTGGATCCCTTCCCGGAGTACAGGAAATATTCACAACCTCAGTAGTTTCAGCAGAGAAACGAAACGGTTGTAAAGAACTCACAGGGCTGGTGGAGAATACACAGACATTCCTGCAGCTTATTCTCACGAGAAACGAAGGTTCTCTTTTGTTGCTCTGGTTGTGCCATACCAGAGCCGCATGGCACCAGGCCCAGTGAGGGCTGTCACCGACTGTCAGTTGTTTTCTTTGAGCCGCATATTTGTCATACCTTGTTTTTTGTCACTACTATGCTTTGTTTTTTTCTCTCATAATACCACCCCTCAATCACTCAACCTCAGACACTGTCACAATAAACACACCAGATTCCCTCAAGACCATGTGGGGCATGAGAGTGTGCTGTATGTTCATGTCAAAAAAAAAAAAAAAAAAGCACAGCTAAACTTAAGGTGTGAAATAACAACCTTGCAGCAAGGCTTATAAACTTATGAAACGCCACCGACTATTCAGCTTTGGCAGCCATAATGTGCAATCAAGTGTGCAAATACCAAATATATTAGAGGTCTCACCATGCCAAGAATGTCGATTGGGAAATGACTTCACTATGAATCCCATCAACCCAAACCAACACTCAACAAATGACGCAGAACATTTGAAGACAAGGCACGCAGGTTGATGCTCTGTAGCGCTTCTCTGGGTTACTTAATGCGCGTGAAGAGGAACAGGTGGCCTGGGAGACGAGATGCTGGGGTCATGCCACCGCAGTGGCGGCGGTGACTGAGCCATGGGAATCGCTGCAAACCATGCGAGCAGACAGGGGATCAGTCGGACGCACCGTCTAGACAGACGTACCTGCATTCTTCCGCAGGGTGCTCATAACAGACAGCTTAAGGACACCTCTTGTGCAAGACACGTGGGCTCACGGGACGGGAGGGCTGAAGCATGCTGAAGCACATAGGCCCTCTCTCTGTCCTCGCACTGTTTGGGCTGGACGTGGAATAACAAGCCATCAACTGATGGAGGGAAGGAGGGAGGGGGGTGCATGGAGATGCAGGTTGTGGTGGTGGTGAGGGGGGGGGGATCATCTTCTTTTATTTACTCAATGCCACACCTCCCTCTCCTCCATCTGAACTCTCTTCCCTCCCCAAACACACAAAGGCCTCACATTACACATGCAGCCGAGCCCCCAATCGTGTAATTATACAATCTCGCTAGAAACATGTCATTTCAGGTTGGTAACTAACTATTGAAGTGCTGACCGACTGTGCAATTTTCCAAAGGCTCATATACAGTCTTTGCTGTTGCTGTCATTTTAAGTTTGGGGAGCTCAGCTGAAATAAAAAAGACTGTAGCAAATCATGTTGCTCAAAGGAAGTATAAAAACGTGGGCATATCTAGTTACCCTCTCCCTTGGTTCTCTCATATGCTGTGTGATTTGTATAGTGTGTCCTGGCCGGGGGAAAAATATATTCCATAATATATTGCTATTGATTCATTCACATATACCATCAATTAGCTTTATATACTGTACATTAAAAGAAATCAGGAAGATAAATGCTACTATTAACCAAGTTCTTTATGACATCTATGAAAGAATTTAAGAATGAAATGAAATGTTGATCATGAGAGATATTCGGGGGAACATAACTGACAGCATCATCCAAGCTTTGAACTTAACAAAATGAATCAGACTAATTCTTTAATTCACTCTTATTTCATTATCTTCAAGAGATGCCTTGGAAAAAAGAAAACAAAACCAAGTCCCCTCAAAGCAATAATCTGGCTCAGTTATTAAAAATGGCTGTCATAGACAGACTCTGACTAATAAGTCCACTTATTAAGCCTGCCTAGCCAGACTATGACTACGGCTGAAGGTCATACTTCTCATGCATGTAATATGACTGTGGGCAATGTAATTCTTCTTGTTTGAATTGCAAATGACACAAATACTGTAAATAAATAACTCAAAATAACGTTTTTTTTTTTTTTTTTGTAAGCTCTCCTTACCTGACAGGCTTTTCCCGCTCCCGGCTTAGAAGGTCAGGGCATTAGGCTAAACAAGCAGAGCAGGCCTGAAGAATAAGAGCCAATCCTTGCCTTCATTATGCAGCCATTGTCATGCAGGCAACAAATGAGCGGGGCTTTGATTTGGCCTGATAAACATGCCTGCTCAGACAATGCCTGTGTTTGTTTACCCCCAAACAAACACCTGAGACAGGCCCACACCAGGGGTCCCCCCAGACGCCACACAACGGCCCTGGTGCTCTGCCTGTCTGCCTGCCTGCCTGCCTGCATGCCTGTCAGACTCAGAATGGAGAGAGGCAACAGAATGCACCTGAATGCATCTATACAGGCCCCACAGGACCTCCTGCTGCAGACAGGATAATAAATCCCCAATGGAGGGAATGTATTGTGTGTTGGAGCCAGAGGGGGGGAAAAGCAAGAGAGAAAAGAGAGGAGAGGTGTGTGTGTGTGTGTGTGTGTGTGTGTGTATGTGTGTGTGTTCGTCTGGCCTCTCTTTTTCCAGGTGAGCTGCGGGAGAGGAGGAGGTCATCTTCCAGGTTACCCCTGCTGGGAGTCCAGTCATTGGTTTGTAATGGTACAGAGACACCCCACTGGGCCCTTAACAATGTCACTTAGCCAGTCCTCCTGTGGGAGAGGGAATTATACTCTCAAAGGCCTCAAGCCCTGCATGCCAGAACACAGGCTGCATAAAACAGTTATGGCTTTAATATTTATCCCAGGACTGTGAAGACTCAAGGATTTCACATGTGGTTGCAGTAACATTCTAACAAACTCCAGTTTCCCTTTACAGTATGCAACAATTCCAATTTAGTTATACCTTAAATAATATGGCGTCAACCTAAAGATGATGATGACGATGTAGTGATGATTATTATTGTCATTATTATTACATTTTCCATTTTTTTGTTATTATAAATAATATATTATCATGGTTAGAACTTCAAGTAAAAAAAGCCAAGAAAAATACTTTCCTGATGAGATTCCCACAGTAAATTAATTATTTTTAATCATTTTCACAACTACTAATGGAAAGCCATCATCACACCTTTATGCCTTATGAATACAGTCGTTCTGAATTCACCTTAACTGTTTCTCACGTGCCATCAGAGCAGACAAAGCAGTGCGTTTCTAAAGGAGCCGTCTGTCCCCGCTGTGAGCGGAATCAAAAGACAACCCGGCCAACTTCAAAGCCCTGCCAGGGAACACACAGACTTTGTGAGGCAACAAAGCCCAGGCTATTACACTGCTAGGGCCTGAGAGGAGAAAACTTGGCTGTCATCATCGTCAATGTCACTCCCTAGACTTGGCTGTGTGTGTGTGTGTGTGTGTTAATGATGTGCCACCATGTATTATGACACAATCATAAATCAAACGATCATCCATCACTCTCTCTCACATACACTATCATGTCAGTGTTGTAAGAACAGGTAACCGTAAGATGACATTGACAGATAGTATTTCCTTCCTTTTTTTTAAACAGTGATACAGATCTTCATCCATATTGCTTACGACTGTAAGATTGCGTGTAAGTATGGGAGAAATAGTTGTAGGGCTTTAGTTATTTTCCTTTTTTCTCCAAGAGATGGGAAGTGCTGACAGACGAGACATTTGCTGACTGTCGAAGCCTCAAAAAATGGCCAAACATTGGGATTGAAAAATGCAAAACCGATGCCTTGAAGTAATGGAACTTGAACAGACTTGCTGACAGTCGTGCAAAAGACCAGCAACAGTCTGCAGAAGGTGTAAGCTGGCTGTATTCTGGGTACTGGCTGGACCTAATTACTCTTAAACACCGGTCTATGCCTAATCCGAGCTCAAGCGAAGGGGAAATATGGGCCAGCGTTTGCAGAAGAGAACAAGGAGGAGATGGATTCTTGGGCACGTTTGAATAAAAACACAGATGTGGTGAATTTCTCTCTGATTCAAGGAAACAAAGAGAGTCAGAAAGAAAACAGAGTGAGCATGAAAGTGAAAATACACACACGCACATGCAGGCCACATACACACACACAGTGCAGTACACACATTTATACACATCCATACAAACTTGGCACACCTCACATGTAGGCAGAGAGAGGGAGGGTTGGGGGGGGGGGGAGGTTGTGCTTTGTGTGTGAGTATGTGTGTGTGTATGTGTGTGTGTTTGGCAAGCAGGCCCTGTATCATAACAGGTTTTTAACAAGCTGAGCTGAAGAGCCGTGCCCAGGGCCGAAGCACGCAGCACCGCCGAACTCAGCTGGGAAATATGCTGCTGCTGCTGCTGCTGCTGCTGCAGCCGCCATCGCTGGAGAAGCGCACTGATCGTGCCCAGGCGCTCGGGCCGACTCCTCGCTCCGGCTCGTCTCCGCACTTGGCACAGGGTGGCGTCTGGTGCGAGTGGCGCCACAACCCATCAAGCCACAAAACGCATCCTTTGTATACCCGCCAGGCTCTAATGACCTTTAAACGCAAGCAACAGTGGGAACCACACCTTTATCAGTTTTTATTTTCACTTCTCCACACACACACACCCTCATACACACACACCCTCATACACACACATCTAACATGTAAACAAACTTTTAATGAACAATTAACTTGTGGCTTTTTTAAAATCATCCTCACCTTTGATCATGTTTATAAAACCCGAAACGAAATGCAAATGAGCTTCACCGGGTGAAGGTGGTTTCATCACTCAGGGTAGAATTGGAAGAGACGAGATTCTCATTTTTCTTACTGGGAATGTGACTGGTGAGGCCACTGAGACTGGCAGATTCTTTCCCATCGTGGCGCAGCATCAGGGGTTAAGAAGGAGAGTTAGGTCTCTCTTTCTCTCTCTCTCTCTCTCTCTCTCACATACACTCTCTCTCTTTCCCTCTCTCTTTCTCTCTCTCCCTTGGTCTCTCAGCTTTTCCCCACAGGAACCTACCTTTGGGGCGTCCGTAGCCAGATTGATGTGGAATATAGATTCATTGCAAACACCCTGTCAGCAGCCCTAATACTATCACCTTCTCGTGTGACTGTGGTTCTGCTGATTCCACATAATATATTTTCCAGACATTGCATATGTCTGTTGAGGTTCACCTCAGTTTGGCGGGACATAAATGTACACCGGCGCACACCTCCAGGCCAATCCATTTCTGCGTTAGCCAGCTCCTCACGTTCAAGATGAGATAAGAAAGATTCAATAGCATACGGGTTGTACTACATGCATGCAAACTCACCACAAACATGGAAGGATTGCGAAATGCTTACATAAAGTGTTTCAAAAAAGATTTATTTATGCGGTTGTCTAGCTTGTACTGGTAGGACAGGTCATGGCAGTTGGGAGCGGAGTATAGGAGAGAGGTGGAACGGGATCAGGAAATGGCCATCGATTTGGAATTGAGCAGACTTTACACCTGAGATCATTTGTGCTACATGTGCGCCACAGTGTACCGTACCCTTCTGGTCCATTTAGTCTAAGCTTATTTTGTGTAAGGATAACAACACAACAGAGGGTTGTTTGCAGGGCCAGCATGCTCATCAGCGTCGATGAGTCTCTGTGGCACCATCAGCACAAATGCCCTCCTCCAGGTGCTCATTTGCCTCGTAAGCTTGTAATTACCTGAGAGGTGGTTGGAGTTCATTTAGCATTGCAAGTGTGCACCAAAGCAAAAAAAAAAAAAAAAATGCCAGCCAAATAATTTGCCCGTGGGGATTAACATAAAATGAATAGATTACATCACATTATTTGCAGCGCCACATATCCAACACAGGTCTGACAGGAAAATCAGTGGGAAAGTGATGAGAAAATGCTTTCTAAAGTCTCACTGCGTTGCATAAAATCATAAGGGCCTCTCCCTTAAGCACTGCTGAAGGAGGGAGCTTTTGCTATTGGCCGAACAGATTGAAACCAGCGTGTGTCATAAAGGGTCCATAGCCCTCAACAGACCTATGGCTCGACGCTGAAATCGAGCCTCCCTCTGTTTTCTGTTAATCTCTCATCTCACCCATGGAATCTATTAGGGCCAGAAATAATAGTTGGCCGGCCCGGGCGTGCAACATCTGCTGTAATTGTTTAGAAAAAAAAAATATGCCCATAACCTTCTGGTGCTCTCTCGGGAGCCATCCACAGGAACAATACATTCCTGAAAAATAAAAACGTGATTCCTTAAACAGAACTGACTGTTGTGTCCCTTCAGGAATGCCGTCGGCGATGCGTCAACACACAAAGCAAATGGAGCTTATCACTTTAATTTAAAGTGAAGTGATGTACTCCAAGCAAATCTGACTGAGCTTGTTGAGCACAAGAACATGCAAATAATGGTCAGATGACTGTCTCTGTGCCAGAGTGTGTTTTTAAACAAAGTGTTTGCCAGTTTGTACATTTCATTCAGTTATGACTTATGTTGGAAATAAGACATGCTCGAGTCATGGAACCAAGGATGAGATAATCAGAACCATTTATGTCGCCCTGAATGCAGTGTTGAAGGAAATGGAAATGTTTTTGTACATGTATAGAAATACAAAAACACACACACACACCCACACATTTGCAGATAGTCCAACACACGTGAGCGAGCACACACACACACACACACACACACACACACGTGTGCATACACACACACACACTTGCATGCAGCCCATCACACTGATCCGCACAAAACAGCCTGTCCTCCCTTCATTAGCCCAGAGGAAGAGAGAGGTAATTACTCAGCCGGGGTGCTGCGCTGTCTGTCAGTAACGGGGCTGAGTGTGCAGCGAGGCACAGCCAGTTGAGCCACACTGCCAATGTGATCAAGATGCCCAGGGCCCCACGCCAGAGCCCCGACACACATGGAATTTATTAGGACTTTTTTCACTGCTCTCGGGGAACCCCACTGGCCTGGATCAATGTCACGCTTTTCAGCTGCTCAGAGGGAGGGGGGGGATCCTCATGGCCTCTTACCACTCACCCCCCCCTCCCCCCCCGAAGACACACACACACACACACACACACACACCTAGCATACCCAAACCCCCCCTCCGCCATGCCTACCTTGGGTAATATCCCTGAGATTGGTCACTGTCAGGCGCAGAATGCAGGGCCCCGTCTGGCCCAAGCCCCAGGGCCTCTGGTGTGGTAAACAGCCCCTGGTGTGATTCCCTCGAACTGAGTCACCCCGTGCCTGTCAGTGTCGCTCAGACAGTCCAATTCCTCTGTCGGACGTCAGAGCGAACATCGAGCAGACAAGGCCTATGACACCACCGCCGCCGCCGCCACACACACACACACTCATGCAACACAAGCACGCAGCGCCGCGCCACGCCACCAGTGACGTCCGCAGTGCTTGGACTCTCCTCTCTCCTCTGTTTCGTTTGGTTTGTTCGACTTCTCGTTTACTGTGGTTTGGACGGCCCGAGAACTCGCATACCACAATTATTGCGGCATAACAAGAGCTAAATGAATTTACAGTCTACCCCCTTTGTGGAGTCGCCAGTTTAATACCGAGTGTTGGAAAATACCCTGTCTTGCTGGAAACACTTTTGGACACGCCTGGACTCTCCCGAGAGATTTAGCCAGTGAGGGCGCCCCTGTTGTTGAGAGAAATGAACTGTGGATCAAATATCATTCCTCTGTTTGGGACCGGCTCTCCTTGGCAACTAAGAAACATGCCATTTTTTTTTCTTCTTCTTCTCCCTTGCTCTGTCTCTCTCTCTCCTCAAACTAAGTTGTTCAAGATACTCCATAAATGAAGGAGGGAAATATACCCTATACATTTCCTGATGATAATTAATAGCTGGTTATTTTCAAGATCACGTGCCCGCATGTGTGCGGCTCATGTGGATTTGATTTGAGGCTCGTTTAGGCCCCAGGAAAGAAATCAGGGTGATTTTAACAGCTCTGGCCTTTCTTTCTTTTTTTGAAACAGAAAAAAAGTCCCTCAATACTTGCCATGTGACGAACTTTCATCAGTGACGTGACGTCACGCCGCAGTGAAATGTTTCGTTTTGGCACTCGCTAGGGTGTGGGGCTGCTTCGCACTCACTCCTTCTAATTCACGCCTGCTCCATTCCAAACATCAGTCACTGACCAACACGTCCACCCCTGAGCTCCAGGCCCCAGCCATTGGCTTCCAGCTTCCAGCTCCCAGCCGCGTCCCAGAGCTTCTCTCAACTGCACCTCAGCCCATATTACCGCTTGTGTGTTGACAAGTTTAGCTTTCATTTGTTCCGTTAGCCGCCTTCAGCTGATGGTTGGTCGGGCATGAGGAGAGTGAGTGTGTGTGTGTGTGGGTGGGGGGGGCAGGGCAGCTAAACTGTATTTATACTGAAGAAAATCATCTTGGATGAAAGAGGATCTGAGATTTAAGATTGGTGAGGCATTTTGTTGGATCCAAATGTGAGCTCTACAAAAACACAACATCTTTTGTTCTAGGCTAGAGTCTTGTCACTGTCTGCGAGTGCTCCAAGTACATTGCATGATTGGTTGCATTACGGATGAGTGGTCAGCCCAATTCAACATTCTGTGGAATTGTTCTGGCTGTGATAACATAGACACTCCGTTCTAAAGGGCTCTTCTGTGATCGGAACAGAACAGCTTTCTCTGAGAGCAACACCAAAGTCATTCCCCATAATCAGACTTCAGGGCCATTTAGTAACAAGCTAATTGGACAGTGTCAGAGTCAGACAATTAAGGCACAATTTCATTCACATTTTCCATTGGTTGATATAAACTTGGAGGCACCTTTTCCTCACTGCAAGGCTGAATAGCTGAAGCTGAATATAGGAACAGATCTCCTTTTGTTGACAACAGGCTTTACCATGTTTACAGCTTGTCACTTTCACTTACCCAAAGAATGCATGTAACTGGTCTCAGATATACAATCATTAGTCTCTCATCAAATATCACATCACTGCTGTCAATGGATGTCATGTGTGGAAGACGACAAATAGATCCAGATTTATCTCAAAAGAACTCGATATACTGTAGGTCTACTAAAACACACACCCACATACATGCAAACACACACACACACACACACACACACACACACAAAACATACAGTATAAAGAAATGTCTTGCATGCAATGTTGACCTGGATTCTTGACTGATATTGTTGCCGTCATTTTGTTTGAGATGTCAGCTACATGTGTTTGCCTTAGCTTATGACACTGGAGTGTCCAGCGCACCGAGCCTGAGAGCCAACTACGGAATGCTTGACTCCGCAGGTCATTTCTAAAAATCGACTATCATCCATTCCCCTTCAAAGTAACTGCTATTGTCAGTGCAGCTGGAGGGTGAACACTGCTTCTGCTGAACACCTGTCTCTCACAGTTTCCTCTGAGCTCACGCACTTGTGTGCCGTCCAAAATGGATACAAAGGAATGCATACTTCTTTCCTGCTCTGAATAGTACAGGCAAGCTGTCACAGCAGCCCCAAGGGAGAGAACTGTATGTGCAATCAAGGCAACACAGGCGGATGTTGTCCCCTGCAGAACTGCCAGCACTATATGCAAATGATTAAGCCTCACATTCCTCAGAACGATTTGTCAGAAAATAAATAAAAACATTTAAAAAAAAAACAAAAAAAAAACAGGTTTGAGTGGATGTTTGATATGGTTGAGTGTTTTCTACATGGGGGCTTTAAAAGACAGAGAGAGCTGTAACCGCCGTCATTTTGCCCACACACTTTGTGCTGCCGACAATAGCTTTCAGAGTCATATTCGGCTACTTTGCCTAATAAAAGAAGGCTTCTGCGGTTTTCAGGCCTTTTTTTGTGAACCACGACTCCAGTCTGTCTGAAAGCTTTCCTGAAGAAAAAGCTCTTAGTGGCCCCAATCTCACAGCATTACAGTGAGGCAATTTGTATCTGTGACTCTGATAGGGGGATTCTTGGCTCTGTGGAGATGTTATCAGACCCCAGCGAAAAAAAAAGGAGGTCGTGAAAAAGGGAAGGGGGGGTGGGGGGATGGGGTTGCTGTGGATGGGGTAGTATTTACCAACTGTTGCTGCTGGCTAATTAAAGAGGCCATTGGAGCAGACTGACTCCTGGTCACTAATCACAAATCCAGCCCGTGTCAGTCTTTGAAGTCGGCTCTCGGTGGTCAAGAGATGCCGAGACCCATTTCCATACTTTGATGACAGGGCCCTTAGTTTGCTGGCTGGGCAAAAATAAACATCGGAAACCTGACGCGTGACGGCAAGCGGTGGTTCCTTGGGATTTACAAAAATGCTTAGCGTTCAGTTTTATGTGGGTTAGAATCGGTCTTGGCTAATACTGAGGTTTTGACTGGTCAGCGGCCCCCACAGCATACAGTATATGTGTGTGTGTGTGTGATACGGAATTCATGTCAACAGGTGAATCACCAGACCACCTCTTTCCGGCAGAAAACTCAGTGTCAGCTCTTCGAAGGTGACCAAATTCCGTGATGGTGAAATCCGGCGGAATTCTGCACGTTTGGAATTCGGAGCCAACTGTAGACGTGCTCCTCGCTGGGGCCCGCTCATTTTCTTGTGGGCGAGGGGCAGGCATTCTTTTTCTGACTGGGGCCGGTCTGGCCGGCCCGCTGGTTGGTTGAGCACCGGCAGGCCATGTGGTGTCACGGGCCTCGGTGCTGGTGTCTGCGGCCGTGCCTGCCTCCCCTCCACCCCCTCGTCCATCGCGCTCATCCTGCGTGCGGTTGAGCTTGGACTGCAGCGCTGCCATCTGAACCTCCAAACCAAATATTTTGCCTCCGCAGGTTTCCAGCGGGAGCCTGTGGGAAAGAGACTGAACTCAAAGCACCAGAAATGCACTGTCTGCTCTCTGCTCTCCCGCCCGTTTATTGTCTTAACCTGAGCTCCTCAACAATACCTTCTCTCTCTTTCTTTCTCCCTCTTTCTCTCTTTTTTCTCTCTTTCTCTCTCTCTCTCTCACACACACACACAGCACTTCTTCACTGCTGCATTAGCATTCACATCTTGTCTGCTCATCGCCGTGCGACAGAGCCAGAATCAGCAGGGCTGAAAAGTAAGGAGGATGGTGCCCCCCCCCCCTTTCCCTTCCCCCATCCCCATCCCCCTCTCCCCTTTCCAACCCTAATCCCCATCAGCAGAAACGCTTCCCTGTGTGTGTGAGTGCAGGTGGGTGCCAGGAGACCCACTAACGGACAGCGATCACATGACCTCTCTCTCGCGCGTGTGTGTGCTAGTGGCACACTCAGCTCGCCTGATTTGCCTCGGCACAACATTTGACTTCCAAATGACCGCAGAGGGAATCTCAGGCAGTTGCCTGTGACTCTCTGACTGAACCAGGATCAGTTGAAGCTCAGTAGTGAAAGTTAAGAGGCCCCTTTATGAAGTCTGATCATAGAGGTAATGGAGTTGAGAGCCTACCTCTGTGTGGACTTGATCTAGTTCATAATTCAATAGGGTTCACTGGTGGGAATATGTACTTGGAAAAAAAAGGCACATTTGGATTTGAAATAGCTCCAAAACTGATCTGTAATCCTTCAACGTGTTTAGGCTTTGTACTCTACAGTATGAGACTGCAAAAGTTATTGAGAGTAGACTATTTTCTAACTTCTCCTCCTCCCAGTTCTTTGGATGTTAGTTAACGTCCACAAGTCATCAGAGTTCAGAATGACTCACCAACTACACTGGTTGGCGTCTCTACTTCAAAGCAAGTTCACACTGGAATATACCAGTTCCTTCTTACAAAACCTTACACATGATTGAGGTGTCATGTCAGAGACTAATTAACATAATTACAACGGTACATTACATGTTTATGCCGCTCTCGCTCTGTCTCTCTCTCTTTCCATCTTTCTTTTCCTCTCACTCTCTCTCTTTCCTGTTCTACCTCTCCTTGGCTGCCAGAGGCCTATACCCTCATTCCAGAGAGGACAAAGCCATTAAACCACAAAAGCCTCACAACAAGAAACCACCTCACCTTTTCTCTCTCTCTATCTCTCTCTCTCTCTCTCTCTCTGTCTCCGTCTCTCTCTTGCAGTCGCCCCCAAGTCATCCACCAAATCGGATTTTGGTGATGATGAGTGACATGGTAGTGCTCCATGTCCTCATTCTCTTCCTATTTTTACTCTCCCTGGACACAATTGCATGCCAGGCTGACGGCTCATCCAAGTCCAACCACAGAATAACCCCCGGGACAATTTACTGTACAGCGCTGGCTTATTAAGCAGATTTCTTTCAACAGCTAAATGGTCTTCCAGACGCGATGCTAGACCATACATGCCCATACATTTGTAAAAATGTTTTTAAAAAAGAGCTCTTGCATAAGACTTGCTTTGCTTAGAGAGTTCCGTTTTCACCCTTTATATCCTTGTGTACCCTTTTCTGAAATTGAGGCCCAGTAATTAAAAAAAAAAAAAAAAACTGGAAATATTATTTTACATATCCAAATTGATCCAAGTCTTCATTTCCAACATGTAGTGAGTGTGCCTATTTTTCAACTGGCAAGTCCAGTGGAAACTGTTCTGTGGTTCTCATCTTCGGATATGTTTTCTGGTGTCCCCATTCCCATGTAACACAAGTTCCTCGATAAATGACCTTCATTCACCCGCATTCATAATCCTGAACAAGTCGTGTTTTGGTTTCATGTGCTCTGAGTAAGCCCGCTCCTTTGGTGTTAGGTATACCATCAGCTGAATAGATTATACAATCTGCACAGTAGCTGCCGCTACGCTAAAGAGACCCCTTAGTTTCGCTCTCACTCGTAAGGCAATATCAGGTCTCTTCAGATTCATTTGAGAAATGAAAAAGGATATAAGGCCCAGCATTCCCCAGTGGCCATGCTAATGCCTGCTACATGATGCTGAAAGCAAAACTCTGTTTATGACAAATAGCACAACCAAAACACATGAAAAGTGTAAATCACAGTCATTGGCTTCTTGTATCTTCAAACGCTGTATACTGTATTTTGTCAGACCAATTTCCCAGATCTTCTGCACTTCACATACTGAAACTGTTCAAGATAGCGGTCTGCTTTCTGAGAAAAAAGAAAAATGAATTTCTTGGAGGCGGCTTTTAATGGTTGTTTTTCTACTGCTTAGTGATATTCACTTCGGTGATGATTGATGCATCTCCAAAGCCAATTACAATTTGAAGCGATCAAAAGTGATTCCATCGCCATTTTCCCCAGGCTGTTATGTAATGGCTCCTGCTCAGCTCTACAGCATTCTCCCCATCTCTCTGGCCAGTGCGTACAAACCTCAGATCATGTATTGCAAAGTAGGTGGTCTGTGGCTTTCAGCTTGATGTCTGATGTCAAATGATGTGCTGCACAATTCATGTGATCCATTGCAGCCCTCCAGTCTTTTACACGGAGAAGCCTGGGAGAACACTATAAGACTAATTAATCAGAGAATCTTAGCTATTGTTCTGGAGATAAAGCATCCTTACGCCAATTAGAGAGAGATACGCAATTAAAGAACTCAATCAGGGCACATTGTGCAGGAGGCGCACCTCTTTGTTGTGAGATGAATGCTTGTCATTTTAGCCACTACATCCTGTCTGTGACTGCGGTTTGAGCTGCCTTTCATCCCCTTTTATAATTATTTAGATGCACAGGAGAGAGAGAGAGAAAAAAAGCAGCAATCGTCCCTGGAACTCCATTCTCCCCCTCCAAACTTGGACCCACTTTAAAGAGACTACATTAGGGCCTGTAACTCTAAACCGAAAGAAGCACATAATTACGTGTCTACACCTGACTTGAGAAAGAAAAGGGGGGTTGGGGAAGGGGGGGGGCGGACTTGTTTTCAGAGCC
>JASCQY010000002.1:4467449-4483952 GCA_030264315.1 Sardinella tawilis
CGCTGAAGGTTTGCAGACAGGTGGACAGTTTTTCTTTTTTGTCTCCACCACCCAGCGAGACACCGAGATGAAAGAGCAGGCTGGGTCCCCTCCTCAAGAGGGCCTTGTTTCGGTGTGGTGCAACCCGCCTGCCGGTGTTTGCACATGGCACCTTGTCAGGCCCCCTGTGCACAAGTTCCTGCTTGGCTTCCTGCTCAGAAATGTCACCCACGTTGTTGTGATTATGAGCCCTCCGCAAATATGTACACACACACACATGCACACGCACGCACACACACACACTCACACACGACACAAAGTGAGTCACTCTGTAAACACTAAGGAGGTTGGGTCATTCTTTTTTTTTATCGCTGGCTTTACTCCGAGAAGCTCCCATCAAATCCCTATCAGGAATGTGCCAGCGCGTAGTGAAATATGCCCCTGTGGCTGCCACTTGTGCTTGCCTTCGTTTCCTTACATTCAATATTGATTGCCCTTCAAATAAAAACCAAAACAAACCACTCGTAACCAAGCAATTGGTTACACATTAAGCACTGAAGTGGAGCAGTGAGGCTGCTTGTATAGGAATTGTTCTGCTATTAGACAGGGCTTCATGATTTTATGTTCTCATAAAACATGTGTTGGAACTCCTGAGTCCAACCACTTGGCGGAGAAAAACAAAGTCATTACGCAATGTTTCTACTTTTGATTTACATTTAAATGTCCATTATAAAAATCTGTGGCATTACAAATGGGTTGGTTTCAAATTTTATAAATTGCAAAGCGCCACACTAAAAAACTGTGTTGTCTTGTAATTAAAAAAAACAACACAGAGGGATGTTGACACATTCTTTCAAAATGAACTGAAGCTAAACTAGGGCTCTGGCACCGAAGGTTTCTTCACTGAAACACCAGATTCCAGGCATCATCTATTTGTTTGTTTATTTCTAAACTTTGCTTTGGGATCCTGCATCACTCTGTCGAGGCTTATTTAACGATAATGACTCGCAAAACCTTATTCCTTACGTAGCAAAAGGCTCAAAGAGACTGTTGCATAAAGCATGCTCTCATTGGGTGCCTTCCATTGGTGAGAACATTTCAGAGCAGTCCTCGCATTAAACCCATGTAGAGCCCTGTGCAAATATTATGGTTGAGACGAAATAATAAATCATCACGGCTGAGTCTTGTATCAGTGTGATGATTTGATCTACAAACTGAAACCTGTGTAGCCCCATTTTCATGGCCTCCCCAGACAAGAGTTTCATAAGGTGAGTCTGTGTCTTGGAGGAAACTGGATAATCCACAGTATTCTGTGCATACAGAGAGGAGAGGGCACAGAGTTCTGCTCAAGGAAATGTAATGTAGAAGCCGCCAAAGGCAATAGGACCAATCCAACAAGACAAACTGCATTTAAACGTGGTTGACATCAACTACCTGCAATTTTTATGCTGGTAAAGACCTGATAATCCGTGATGCAAGTCCTATAATGTACACAACAGTCTAGCTCTACCCATTAATTACAGCAAGTATGACAAATGCCAACTTCTGTTGCCTCTCAAAGGGAATCTCTGCATTGCTTGCCTGACATCAAAGTATGCCATCTTGAAATTGCATGAGTTGCCTGTGGCAAAACAGCATATTCTGCATACAGTGCAGTACAATGGACTGACAGAGCTTCCTTAAATGATACAGTACACAGTGTTCAGTTTACTATGAACAAAAGCAGTCGAAGTCGAACTTGGAGATGTTCCTTTGAGCTGTGCAGTGCCCTGCCTCAAAAACACATCATTCTCGGAGAGATAAATTATATTCATATGAGGACAAAGTACTCTGCACTCAGCCTTGTTTATCTCATCAGTTCGGGCTGTTATTTCCTTCAGTGAGTGAATTACACTGAATTAAACAGTGACGCTATGCAGCCTCATAAGCGTCTCGGTGAAGCCACTTGATTCAATCATAGAACAATGGCAGCCATTATACAAAATGCTCTCAGTGAACAGAAACCACATCAAACTGCTCAGTGTTGTCATGGCAAGAACATTATCCTGTACTCTGCCTCGGTTAAAGTGAAAGACCTTAACCCAGCCGTAAAGTCCAACCTCCAGGCTCACAAAGGAGTCATTTAGTTAGTGCTGCCAAGACCAACATCCTAATCTAAAGAACCCGTTTTTGAAGCTGTTAAATAGTCAATATTTATGGCTTGTTTACTTAACTGTAATTCTTTCTTCTGAAAAGAACCATGTGGCATTACACAACTTAACATGCTCATCAGTCACATTAAGTAGCCTTCCATGTCTTGATTGAGATCAACAGTGAAAAATAAACTGGACAGTTTACCCGTACACGATAGACAGACACACATATAAAAAAAGAACATCCTGTATAGTTGCCATTTCACACTGATATTCGTTTTTGTGGCATGGAACAATCTGCGTGGGCAAGACATCTATCTCTCAAAAGAAGACAGTGTTTCATCTGTGCATAGCAACATCACATAAGATGAAGATCTTTTGCAAGGGTTATTGCCCATTGTAGACACTGAGTGTGTAAACATATCATACTTTTTCTTTTTTCTTTCTTTTTTTCAGACTGTAGGCGGATATTACTTCACTTTCTTTGTTCACGAAATAGTAAAAAAGAAAGCCTGAAGGTTGAAGAGGTCTCTGCCAAGACCTTGGCCAGCCAATCCACTGCTGTGCAGGAACAAAGGAAAGGACCTTCTATATAATCCATAGACGGAAGTCCCATTGTGCAGCCAGACAACTTTTTTTTTTGGTTATTAATCTACTCTCCCAAATGGCAAGAATAATTCTGGCTTGAGATCACCTCTGTTCTGAGCACACAAAAGGGGAACACGTCATCCTAGTGTACTTGTTGCGCGCCTGAGTGCAACAAGTACTGAAAGCAGCAGAATTCATTCATCGTCGGTCCCCCTTTCAGGAATGCTGGCCAAAAATACCCTTTCATTAAATCCCAAGATCGACATTGTTCTGTGCAGTCATTATGCACAATGGAAATCGATCTGTTTAGTACATTTCAATCTGAACATTAGGAAAACAGATTACCTGAATTAAAAAGTAGCCTGTGTGGTTGATCAATGACAGGCCTAAAACCAGGTCAGCCAAGATACAGTCTAATCACTATAGAAATGCATTAAATTTGAAATAAACTACAAAAAAGTGTTGTGGAAAAAACATAACAGCTGACAAGGGAAAAGTCAGTGATACATGTACTTGCTGCCACTGGCCTATCAGCACACCTATCGGCCAAATCACAATCCTCGTTTGCCAGACTAACTCTCCCTTGCGCCAGATCACTTCAATAAGCACATTGTTTACATCAATGGAAATTGCTGTCAAATGAGCAGTTTGCCAACGGCACAGCAATGTTGTTCCTCCTTTTTATCTTTTGACTGGAAATGACTGGAATCATCAATGTAATGGCTATGCAGACACACTGACTGGAAGAAGATGCAGTGAGTCAGATGCTGAACAAGACATCAGCAGATGTGAGGTTCTGGATTAGCTTGAAGCACCTGTTGTCAAGCCGCATGAGGGCATCAGCGAATGATGGAGGAGGAGTGACATAACGTGTGAGAACGAGCGAAGGTAGAATCTGTTCTGAAACAGACACAAGCGAATGTGTCACAGCAGCCAGAAAACCTGCGGGCTATTCACAGTCCTGAGTCAGCAAATAAAAGTCTTTAATTACTGAACTGTGTGCTTGCCCGGTGACTGCATGTTTGATTTAACCCGAACCTGTGCCAGGACACCCGTGTGCACACACATGCACAAACACAGACACATAGATACACTCGCACACACATGCACATACACACACAAGTCTCATGACGCTCCTCACCTATTTCACCAAGTATCTAGCCTACGTGAGAGCCGCATTAGGACAAGATAGGGTAGGCTACATAGATCTCCAGTCAAGATCAAGCGTGTATTTGTGATCAACTGCATAAGTCAGGTCTGCATGAGTCAGTGCACTGCTGGCTTGAGTGTGGCGTTAGAGCTGAAAGGGGTAAGGGAGGGGTGCTGGAAAGATCTCAACTGTTTCCTGTGAAATCTGGTTTTCAGAATGATCTGGCAGCAATCTCTATGGTGAGTGAGCGCAGTAAAAATGTGCTTTTCTACAGCAGAGCAGGCCCAAGACATCCCCAACCCCTTCTGCCTATCGGCAAGGCATGTCTGGTTTTCAACATGACTAGTGCTAACTGACGAAACACCTGACCCATCCCAGAAACCTACTGTAGAAGCAACCGTTGTACATCCTGCCTTGGCAACATGGAAATCTACTACTTAAGGAAATAGTCAGAGGAGTGCATGGTATAATGCATACCAGGATGAAGCTAATAAGTCACCAAAATGCCTGACGTCAACATACTGTACACTTCCACCATCAGAACACAATGACTAATGCTCTGGTTGTAGTTCTGATGAACTAGAAGTTTAGCCGTGTCTAAGAAGCATCAACTTGAGCTGAAAACAGTTTCAGTTTTGGGATTGGTGTCATATTCTGACTTTTAGACAACGATGGGCTCTGTGCACAGCAGATCTAAAGTCCCAGAGGTCCTTTCGTTCAGGAGGGTCAAAACTTTCTGGATAATTAGCTTTTACACCGGTGAACAATTGTAAAGAGGCTAACAGCTACGAGTTTACTATGAAAAATACCCTAAACTGGCAAGGGACATGGTCTGTAGGCTAGATTGGAGAGCTTATTAGTTAGGCATCCTAACTACAGTAGATTCATTTGTTGTGCACAGAGCCCCTTATGTTTTGGATGGAGTTTTGTTTTAGTGTGCTTGTAAGCAGCACTGTTTGGTGTTTATAGCCTAGGAGGACCCATCCTAATCTGCAAGCGATCTGATTTCACTCTGCAGCTCAGTATGGCCACCAGGCCTATTTGCACTTTGTTTGGTTTGCTTGAGATCACAGGCCTTTAGCCCTTTTTCATCTACACTACATTCATTGATCCCACCCCAGAGAAGTGGGACATGACAGTATCTAGACCAAGCTTAATCTCAGATTAAGGTAATTGATCATGAAAAGCAGGCTATGGTGTTTATTTTATGGAACCCAGATGTCAGGCCTTTCAGTTTTTCAGTTCTTCATCTGATACAATGTCCTAAAACCACTGACTATCATTTCTTATTTGTGTCCACTTTCCTTAGTGATGCAGTCATGGATCTATGGAGCGTTATTATTGTGTAAAATGGCTTCCTTGGTGTTTGGTGGGTAAGGCGTCATTGAGGTGAGGTCCCTCTGCACTCAGGTCAGAGTGGAGTGGAATTCTCTTTGTCCGTCCAGTGGAAAGAGCCAGTCAGAGTACCAGGCCCCATCCCTCCACAGAGACACCTGCTGGAGCCTGTAAAGTCACTTGTAAAAAAGCCATGTCAAAATGTCAAGTCAAAAAAAGTTCAGCCCGGGAAGATGAGCAAGGATGAGTGGTGACTTTGTGTTTAACAACTGAGGAGTCAGTAACTCATCAATCTCTGCGTCACCATCAAATCCCGAATGTAAATTGGCCTCAAAAAAGACGTCCATGTTTGGTTGTTTGCATGAAGCATGTCTTCCCTCTAGAAGGTCCTGTTGACTCATTCATGAGGTGATTCCTGACTGAATCAGAGGAGAGCGGCGGCTCGCCGCCTGTCCATCCTGTGAGGAGAGGAGAGGAGAGGAGAGGAGAGGAGAGGAAAGGCTGACTCGGTCCGGTCTGTAACGAGGGGGCCCTCTCTGTCCACGTGTGCTTATGTGCAGCACATTCCTGCCTGTGTTTACTTTCGGACCAAAACACTAATTCTCACGCGGAGCGCACGGTCGCGTCTGCCGGAGCTTCGCGCAGATCGCACGGCGCTATCGCCTTCAACGTTTCCGTCCAAGGCCACAGAGGTCAGGAAAACAGTGCCAACTCGGCAGTGCGTTGTCCCTCGGCACTCAACTATCAACAGGAAACATCTTTCACAGAACAGGAAGTGCTGTTCTGTAATTGGCCCGCCATGATTCAGTAAGGACCAATGACAGAGCAGTTATTTTTAGGAGCAGGTATAAAAGCTAGGCCCTCTCAGCTACTCCAAGCATTAGGGAGAAAGGACCTCAACGGGAGGCAAAACCTCCTTCTGGATCAAGCTAGATATTTCAGTTAACAATTTTAAATGGGCTTGTTTCACATTAGCTTTTTTTCTCTCTAAGATGATGAAAGATCTGTGATCCCATTGCCAGCATGATTTCAGAGAAATAATTCTGTGTGAATTCCTCAAGGGGAAAGGTCATTCATATCCTTAGAATGCAAACCCATTTACCATTTGTAATGGTACATTGCTCAGGCAAATAGACTTGCAATTATGGCGAAATTTGTCATCTGACCACACTTTCTAAAGCTACTGAATCAAGTTTTTGATGTAATCATGATATGAATTCTCTTAATGAGGTCTAAGTGAGCTTGACAAAGCCATATATTCCCTAAGTTGTCAGAACCTCAAAATGCTCAGGCATAAAGTTGCTACTGCTGATGAGGAATGAACTTTTGATATGTCAGTGCTTTTAAAAACATTAGGCGCCAAAGTAAAGTGTGTGTACACAAAGCTGTCAGCATACGGGGCTATTATGATTACAAACCTGCCAAAAAGCCCAAGAAATACCTTGAACTAGCAGCAGAGCAGCAACATTTTATCAGTGGGGGGAAGTCCCGTGGTAGTTTCACTGTGACTCCAAAGCCGCCGTGGCATCCCTCTCTCCCAAGCAGCCCACAGGAGCCGGGCCTGTCAGAGATGGATCGCCAGCGGAGCGCGGGGTCCAACAGGAGCAGAGATGAAGGCCGCCTAATTAGCAGATAAAAGAACTTTAATATGGCAAAGTATAACATTCTCCAATCTGTACACATTCCAAGACAAGCACTTTCAAAAACAATCAGAGGAGGCTTCCGTTCTGAAGGCTGGGCTTACTTCCCCATGATAATGGCTTAGAGATTTGCAGTCTGCACTTATCTTGAGAAACACAGGCCACAACATTTACTCGGCTGCTACCACACACTCAAAATACAGTAGAAGGGACTTTTAAATCACATCTATGTTATTCCGATTTCCTTTTCACTTTGTTTTTTTTTTTGTCTGTGTGTTTGTTTTTTATTTATTTATGTGCATGCATTGTTAGCAAGCTATAAAAACAAATTGTACGATGAACACTTTGTTTTCCATATTTTCAGTTTACAACAAACATTCTACACACTATCTTAACTTTTGTGAAATCATTTGACTTGAGACAATAGCGACCAAAGAAAATGTATCAAGTTTACACATAAAACAAATCACACAATGAAACTGTATAGTCTTTCATATTTTCAGTTTATATGAAACATATTCTACACACTGCCCTTAACCTTTGTGAATTAATTTGATCTGAAACAAAAGCAATCAAAGAAAAATGTCTGCTTTAAAGTTATGGAAAAAGACACATTCTCTGCTGTCAAAAAGAATACAGACTGTTTTCCTTGACATTCGCAAGCTCCCTCTAGCAATAGGCTACTCAAAGAAGGGTTAACAATTTTGGCACTGAATGAAAACTGCAAATATCTTGGCATGAGGATTCCACCGCAAGCTGTGTCCAGATTTGGGGCCCTCATGGCATCCACAAAAAGCGTGTGGGGTCAGAGTGCTGTGCTGGTTGCCTTGGTTCAGTGGAAAGCAGGCCTGGCTAACAAGCCTAGCCTACAGATTTACTAGCATACACCTGGACCCAGGAATTTTTACTGTGTCAACTGATCTTTGCCATCCCCCTGATTCTGGATAAAGGCAGTACTGTATCTGTGTCCAGCATGGTGGTAAAACGTGTAGGACACTGACCCCAATCTCTGGCCACATTCAGGTGTCCACGGCATGCTAGCGGAGTCAGCAGTTAGCAGAAGCTTATTGTCACGCCAATTTATCTGCACACATGCAAATGCCAGGCCGCATGTAGGCAAAGCCCACATTTGGATTTCCATTTCACTGATCAACCAAAGAAAATGGGCTGCTTTCTTAAATGTAGTTATATATGGGGCTTCTCGCAACGGACATAGTACTAGTTTTCACATCTAAATGGTACATCATCAGAAAAGCATTGAAACATGTTTTCATGCACAGATTTGCATCAAGTATATTCATTTTTCTGGACCAAGTAAAGGAGCAAGAAAAAAGATCCTCCATTTGCAAAATGCATCCCACATCTGCAGGAGTAAACTCCATATCCTGTGTCACACCAAGGTCAGCAAAAAGGAGAAGTGCAGTTCGGGTCTGGGCAAGCTGAATTTCCGACAGATAGTGCATCTGATGGGTGAAATGAAAGCAAGCGCTTAGTCATTGGGCTCTTCCATTGCTAGAAACACCAGTTCTATCAGCAATTGCGATCTATTGAGGTCAGAGTTCAACCTTAGACAATGAACACCGAATGCTGTTGCTTGAGCGAAAAGGGGATAAAGAAGATAATATTCGGTTAACAACAGACCGCATGCTCCCCCAATACTTACACCTTGGGTTTGATCTGCCACAGATGCGCTGTTGTTCAGTTGTGTGTGTGTGGGGGTGTGTGTGTGTGTGTGTGTGTGTGTGTGTGTGCACGCATGTGTGTGTGTGCATGTTTTTTTCTCTCTGTCTCTTTCTTTCTTTCTCTCTCTCTTGCAGCAACCACAGTGGAAAAATCTGAGGGTGACCTGTTTTTTTGTGAGCTGTGGCAGGTGTGGGCTACCAGTGCGGTGTGCACAGCTGCCCTGCAAACCAGTAGGCACCCTCTGCATTTCTGAGAACTGATATGGCTGTCCTCACAACAAGAAAAACGAAACAAAAAAACAACGAAGATAAGAGGCAAAAACAAACGTCCACCTTAAAAACGAACAATAGCAGACGCCCATGCTGACACCTCCTTAAACTTATATTCACCAAACCCCAAGTTCACGCCACACGTTGCATGTACACAGATGAACAAACGAGGTGCAACGACAAATGTAAACTGTGTTCGTGTTGTAGGGAGAAGGTCATTATGCATGAGTGTGCCAAGCACAATCTGGGGATTTTACTGATGAAATTACGAGATGGAATAAAATGGACCCCAGCTGTGTGATAAGGCCATCAAATGAGCTCACCACAAAACTTTTGCAAACGACTTTTGCAGAGATGTGATGTAACATTCACTAGACAGAGGCAGCATGGGAAGAGAAAGAGAGAAAAAGGGAAGGGGGGGCAGAAAGAAAACGACTAAAAGCGAGGGCGAGCCAAACGGATAAAGCTTTTCTGTTTACGAAAGCCATGTGTTGCCGTGGCAACAGAAGGGGGAAACCCACACAGCTGTTTCAGAGCGGCGTCCTCGCGGAGCTGCTTGGCTCCAGAGTGGCCCCGGCGCTGGAGCAGGCCAATCGGAGCGGCTCGCTGGGAGCCAGGCTGGGTTTCATCACTGAGGAGGCCCTAATGCGCTGCAGATGTGGAGCCAACGGGAGCTGCCAGCCCACTGACAGGAGAGGAGGAGCCGGGTAGAGGGAGGAGGAGGAGGAGGAGGAGGAGGAGGAGGAGGAGAAGATGAAGAGAGGGAGAGTAATACCTCACCCCGTCCCCTCGACACCCCTCCGATGCCCGTCAGTCCCCCCCTTCCCATATTCCTCCATTCTGCTCCCACTCCCTTTTCGCCCAATTCCCCGGAGTAAACCTCCTCTTCTTCGGAAAGTCCCTCTCCTGTCTCCTACACATGCCTACAAGACTGGCTGCCAATGCTCCGCTCTGTTCAGGGAATGATGAGGCCGTGGTTATTTGCTGTTTCAACTTTCATTCGAAGCAGTGGTGGCAGCCAACAGCACGATGACGTTTTCAGTAAAATGGCAGTCTCTTAATGTCAATGACTCCGGTGTCACTCATCATTTAAGACCATCTCTTCCTTCATCCAATTCAAAAGCATTAACATCGATAAGAACGACTTTGGAACCCTTCCACAATCATTCCTCCAATTTGGACGAAATGTTCCTTAAACTTCATCACCTTTGCATGCTTGAAGCTGTTATTCAGAAGCTGCATCTCCTGTTGAGAACTCGAGACAAATATTTTGAGCCTGGCCGGCCCATATGGAATGCCTCAGAAAGGGGCTGAAACAACACAGGCCAAGCGGCATCCCTCGGTGCCAGTGCGTGGAGGCCTCCTCGGCCTGGTGGGATTGCACAACCTCTCCACCCTCCAGCTGCCTGGAGGTGCAGAGGACTGCTGTATCTCCAGGGGAGAAGCCTACCGTGTGCAGAGCTGTGTGGACCGGCTGACTACCGTACCGACCAAAGGAAAAGCAAATAAATGCAGTTTGGTGGTCAGGAGGGACTGTGATTCTTTTTTTCTTTTTTTTGCTTTTGCTTCATTTTTAGGTAGGGTTGCCAAAGATGGAATTAGATTGGGGAAATATAGATGTATTTTCTGCAGCAGGCTTGTGTCTATATACAGTAAATGGTGTACAGTCTCACAGAAACCACATAGAGTGACATGCACCAAAACCGCCAGACTAATCGAAAAACAAGATCATGTTTCCGACACATGTGATGTCCACTCAAAATATTCACACACACACATGGTCAAAAAATCAACAAATAAACGTCCAGAAATGGGGTAATCGCCTCTCATTCGGCCACACAGCGTAATGGCAGCTCCGAGGGGTTTTGGAGGTCTGGATTGCTTAAACATCCACTTGAGAGGAGCACCAATCATAACAGCAGGTGCTCCTGGCAAGTCTGAAACCACTAATCAGCACTTTGCAATAAAATATGTTCCACATCTCCTAAACCAGCGACCACTTTGACTCATATAAAAGGCCCTGTTCCGTTGTGCAGTTTTGGTGTGGTTGCTCAGTCAACAGAGGCCACAGCAGAGGCCTTCACTGTGACAGCTGTCTTTTCGCTCCTGTCGGGGAGGGGGGGTGGAAGAGAAAAAAAAAACAAAAACAACAAAACACAATCTTGCACTGCTCTCTTTTTTTCTATTTGTCTGTCAATTGTTTTCTTCATCGTTTGTTTCCTTCTTCCCATCTCTCCTTCTCAAACGACCGGATAGAATGACACCTTAAGATTACAATGTGATGATGACCGTGCTAATGAGTTGGGACGCAGCGACACATTGTGTGGTATGATTGAGGACAGCGAGCAAGAGCATAACAATGAATTAGTGGTGAAAAGCCCTTGGGCCGATGGCTAAAAAAGCTCCACGGCGAAACATGCTTGTTTTGCTGCATTGCTGTGGACGGAGGCCTCACCACAGTTGTTTCTGAGCGTCACCACAGCGAAATAAGTCCGCGGCCTAACTAGACTTCACTTCCTTCCATAATAACATTGTTCCCAAGACAAGAGAGACCAAAGAGGTTGGGAAGAAGAATTGCAGGGAGCCTGCTCCTAGCAGCTTCCTCTCTCTCACTCATTTGCAACAGGGAATTGAACTGTCCTTCAAGACCACATGATTATGTTAGGATGAGCTGAGATTCTCTATTTGAGCTGAAGACATCTATGCAAAGAAAACAATGACAGGAAGAAAGAAAGAAAGAAAGAAAGAAAGAAAGAAAGAAAGAAAGAAAGAAAGAACGAAAGACAGAAAGAGATAAAGAAAGACAGAAAGAAAGAAAGAAAGAAAGAAAGAAAGAAAGAAAGAGATAAAGAAAGACAGAAAGACAGAAAGAAAGAAAGAAAGAAAGAAAGAAAGAAAGAAAGAAAAAGAAAGAAAGAAAGAAAGAAAGAAAGGAAGAAAGAAAGAAAAGCCACCAGTCAGACAGAGGGACCAGGTGTGCATAAAAGAGCAGCTTTCACAGACATACCCTGACAATAAAGTTACTGACCACAACGAACACAGTGCACAGATGCATGTCGCAAAACTTTACAACAACACTGACATAACTTTACTTTTCATGCTGCATGCTACCTTTCATACTTTTGATACCCAGAATCATTTCTAAGGAATGCAACTAATCATAGGAACATTTCAAATGTAGTTGCTTGACTCAGTAATAGTATACAGTTTAAAATGGGACTCTCTCCTTTCTTGGCAATGTCGAGTGGATGAGTCTAACCTCGTCTTCTATAAATGTCACAATCAAGCATTATTAGTCTAGAATGTAAAATACTTGCAGATTGAAGGGAAGAGGTACAGACTATCTGCCTGACAGGTAGGGTTAGTTTGATGGTTCAAACTCTTCTGGAATTTCCGGAGGCAAACTGCTGCATTTACACTGAGGACATTTAGATGTTTTGGATACACAGTAATGCACAGCAAGGGTGAATAGTACTCAATCTAATGATCCATTTCACATTTCAGTGGTTAACTTTCTGAGATGAATTCTCCATAACCTAGAAGTGAATTTTTTCTTTTTGACTAAAACTATCAACCTTACCAACTACAAGGCAACAGCCTGGCTTCACAAACACCATATACTGTAGCACCACCATATATAGGATATAGCACACCAGCTTGCTCATGTTGCATCATGTCTTATTTTTGGTTAGATCTTAAAAACTCAGATACCTAATTTCATTAGTTTTTGAGCTCAGTCCAAATTTAATTAGAAGATTGTCAGGGCTGGAGACGGATGCACGGACGGATGGAGACTGTATCACCAAAATAAAAAGACTTTATTTGAACTTTGAGAACTCATCAGCAAGTCTGATCAATCTCTGCTTCAACTTTGGAGGGACAGCCAAAAACGAATTGACTAAAGGGTGCTATTTTGGCACTATGGAGCACTTTTAATATACATACTGTACTTTATAAAGACTATCAACCGCATACCAAAAACATATCAACATCAAGTGTAACATCACAGACATCAAGCCATATCAACTTCCCTGGTCTCATGAGCCTACTCTAGATTGGAAATGTCCATACATATTCATTCATTTAACAATATAATGGGATCCACATGGAATGTGTTGTTCAGTTGTAAATGCCTGAATGCAAGAGTCAGGATGCAGAAAAAGATATTTCTTGAATAAACAAGACACATTCTTTCATATAATGTTTACAATCTGGACCATCAAGGTAGAAAGTCTTAACAGAATCTGAGCATTAAAAATTAGGTCAAAACATATGAATGCCATATAAATGTAATATCTGCCCAACAGTTACTGGTTGTTGCCAAGCATCTATCTTCCTCGGATCATAAAAGAGATGCCTTTGTCTCTAGAACATTCTCTCCTTATGTCATTCCTGTGTTTCAGTGTTGACATCCGAAGACAATGGAGAACAGTCTTAGTCCTCAGATGATAGCCATGATGTCATAACTCCCCCCTGAAAGACACCTGATCCCACATAAACATCGGGGCCATGTGCCAAACATTTTAAGTCTCTGAGATCAATATGGACAAAGCAAGGCCAGCTGCAAAACATTGATCCGTGATAACTTTCCAGCTCCGAGCAGCTTTGTCATGTACACAGAAATGTGGCTTGAGCTGTTTCACCAGAGAATCAGGAAAGAAGACTCTGTGTTTTCAAACTGTTTCAGAAGGGCAACTTGCAATGCTATATAAACTTTCTACACAAAGTCACCTTGTGTACGCGTTTTAAGGCTACTCTAAAAAAGGTTTTTGCCAAATGGCATCGTCTGCAGCTGCCATTCCCCATGTGAAACACTTAAATTGATCTCTACTCAAAATGTAATTACAAACTGAGAACTTCACCCTCTGTCTGACTGCCAAGAATGGACAATATCTCCATGATGACTTCTTTAGATCTGCATGTTGATACTCTTTAACAGTCAGTTGGCACTTTAAAGTGACAGCCATACAGTTTCAGGCAACTCCAGTTGCTTACAGTCATAACACAGGTGGAGGAAGCAGACAGGCTTTCATCACAACTGTTTTGGACCCAAACTAAATCATCTAGACAAGCCGTGCCACTGCACGGGCAAACTACCACTTCTGCAGCGTTTAGTGGCACTTAGCATATAAAGAACAATATGATTTTCCTCTACTGCGTAGTGTCACCCAGACTCAACATTACACCCTAGTCAGTGATTTGGCACAGACAGACCCATACAGGAAGGGGTTGACAACCTTAAGATAAAAGAGGAGAGCTGCACTATCAAAGACAACAAAGGGGGGTGGTGGGGGTGAGGGCGTGGAGGGGAGGGGGGGGGGGGCTAAGGAAAGACCACGTTGACTGTTTGAAGTCATTAAATTGAGACGTTGAGATTTGGGCTGTAATAAGTGGGCCGCGGAAAAGCTGAGGTCCCTCTGTTGTTGCTGTCGCTGTCCGACCCCCCATCGCGCTGAGGGGTAATTACACCGCTAATAAAGCAGCCCCAGTCGACCACGCTGCCTTGAAAGGAGAGAGGAGTGTGTGTGTGTGTGTGTGTGTGTGTGTATGTGTGTAGGGGGGGGGGGGTGCTTCAGGGCCGCACAGTGGAACACCCAGGCGTGATGGCACAGAGCGACAGCAGCCAGCTCCAATTAAAAACTGCACGAGTCGTGTGCCTAGGCAGGACCTGCGAGGCGTGAGGCACTCATCCCCTCCACACACACGCGCGCACACACACACACACACCACCACCACCACCACCACCACTTCCCCTTTGCACTCTACAGCCACGCTCTTCATTTAAAAAATGCATAGAGTCTGTCGACTGGCAGCTTTGAAGTTTAAGCGCTTGCACCTTTTGCAGTCGTGTGCACTCCCCACTGCCTGTTGTGAAGGAATCTGGCAGCACACTCACCTGTGGCTGCTTCCATTTACTCAAGCATTTAGTCACACAGAGCTCTTTCCCGGCCACACAAAGCCCCTCATTTACATCAATATCCTCCATGGCTCGGGATATTAACGAGTGAAGACAGTGAAACTCGGAATATGTCTTCTGATTGAAACACTCGTGCTATTGTTCGATCCAACAGTGTCATTTCATTAGTGTTGTCTCTCCAAACAAAGACCATAGTTACATAAATGTGTGTTGTAACAATAACTTGTATCCAGGGCATTTATTTGACTGTGAGATTTAGAAAGTATTTCAAAAGAGCCAAACATCTGTTGGAGGTTGATATAACATAAACAACTTGGCAAATTATGAATCCCAGATGAGTCTTGCAAACCGTCTCATTAATCTAATATTCTCTCTTTGACTTGCTGTTGTTACTCTTCTGTCTGTTTGCAGAAATGTCCATCTTTGCCCCTCTGGCCCATGACTGAACTACAGTGAGGCTAACATATATCTCATGCATGCTTAACTATGTGTGTTCTGAGCAAATAGTTTGCACGATTTGCACTATACATTGTAATTTGACATAGCATAGCTTATACATATGCAAACATATTGACATATTGATACAATCGTAGTACAGTAGGTTTCAGAGGGGGAAAAGAGTTTGTCTGGCTTGGGCAAACAATGACCATATTTGTCATTCATCAGGTAAACATGTGCCCGAGAGAGAGAGAGAGAGAGAGAGAGAGAGAGAGAGAGAGAGAGAGAGAGAGCTACGCTGGGCGTGTGTCACAGCGGCGGAAAGCCAGGCCACTGAGAAAAAGCTGGCCGCTGTGAAACTCTCCTGTGGTTTAACAGACCACACATCCTGTAGCTGCAAACCCTTAAGCACACGTTGCATCGAAACACCATTGTGGAGTGTCAGCGCTGGAGGATGCTTAATCTGATCAAACAAAGATAAACCACAAAAAGCGTATCTCAGGCTCACACTGAAAATGAAAAACAGGGCTTTATAAGTGACAGCGTTTTCTGCTTGAGCTACGCACACTCGGGAATGTAAAATATCTAACTGTCACACTTTCGGGTTCCTGGGTTGATTCATCTCAACTGTACTACTATTGATAGTATTGATACACAAAGGGTGAAATCTCGTTTGCATTGTTGGCATTACCCTCTGAGAGAATCAATGACACATAGCCTCACAAGCAAACATGAATAAGGCCCGCTAAAAGCCATCAATGTATCATTTTCAGATGAACAAGGTTACACATTAGATTAGAGTGCATGTTAGGATGCCTATCAGTTTGTATGAAGACACTGGGTATAAGTGTTACTTAGTTCACTGATGCATCCACACAGGCCAAAGGTTTAATGCATGTACTGTATATGAGGCCACACTGTGGCTACACATGTCATAACTACGTTTGTAGCCTGCAGCACTTCAAATTGTGGAACTACAACTGCTGTTTAAACACAGAAAATAGATTCACCATGTGACATTATGCACAGTGAATTCCCTGAATGTGACACAGGAGCTACAGTAAATTTGAATTCAGTGACACTTATGGTAACAGTTTATTTTAATGTGTCGCTATTACAGTGTACCTACCTAATTAGGTACAGTGGTACTATCATGTACTAGTGTTGTACTTACATTATGTATTTGTGGGTACCTACGTACAGTTGTTACAATGTAATACTAAGTGATTTTACAAAATTTTGCCAATTTGCCTAAATTCTTCATTAGCGCAATGGCCTGACCTGAGACCTGCTGAATGGGGTAAATGTGGTCATGATGGATTTGATATACAAACCATTCTTAGCTCCAGTGAAGGCCTCTTTGGTATATTAA
>JASCQY010000002.1:4484052-4496942 GCA_030264315.1 Sardinella tawilis
TGTTACACAGGTTGTACCACTGTACCTAATTAGGTAGGTACACTGTAACAGCGACACATTAAAATAAAGTGTTACCGACACTTATAGTATGTCACATTTTAAAAGTTTTGAGATCTGCAAATAATGAGCGAATAGAGAAAGTGCACAGCACATAATTCAAATGTGCACCATCATTTGTTATGAGTGGCTTTCATCTCTGTGCAAACAGCACTTAGGCATCTGCTCCAGGGCCTAAAAAGTTGTTTTTTTTTTACCTGAGTTTCCATGCAACAGACCTGGGCATCCTCACCAGAGAGTCACCACTGATACTGAAAGCAGCAGACGGTTTCTGCTGACTAATCCAGAAGGAATCATTATCAGTACTTTATAGGCAGCACTTTCTATATGAACAATGTAGGCCTTTGTAGTTTTTTTTTTGGTTGTTTATTTTTAGTTTAAGTTTCTTGAGATTGCGGTCTCAAAATAAGTCTTAAAATACAGCGATCAATAGAACCATTGCCGTAAAATCCTTAAAACCAGGTAAAGTACTTGGACCCAGTGTCAGTAGGGTCCTTGTAGTATATTAACAATGAAACTATGGAAAGTGTCATCTCATTTTTCCACTTGCTAATGTGAGATGCACAGGTTAGCCATATCATGTGCATCCATTTGGTATTGGTGACATTCATAAACTTCCATCTTGAAAAAAGTCCATCTTGAATACCACTGACCTGGTGAATTCGGAAGTCAGACTCCTGCCAAAATTCACAGGTGGGTTCCATTGAGTGTTTGGACTATGTGTGCATTACAGAAATGAATTTGGTATCTGAAAAAGAAGCAAAGAAGCAAAAAAAATTAATAACTTTCACAATACCATGATCTTGATCAGAGTGCATTTTTCCTCTGTTTTCCTCCAAGCATTGCCAAATTGTCTGTATTCCTACAGAAACACGATAGACAAGGTACATGATACCAGTAAGCCTCATGAATTATGGCTTTTCACTACAACTGCATATTGTGTAGACAAGCTGCAACCTTCCAAAACATACTTGCACTATCTGTCCACCATATAGCATACAGTATATACGAAAGCAGATACACCACAAAAACATTTGACTGCCTTCAAAAATGCAAAATACTTCAAAAATAATATTCATCTTGGGATACTTCATCGTAGCCAAATGATTTGTGTTCAAATGTGTCTTTGCTTTCCAGCCAAGGAATGTGTCATCAATTTGTGGTCAGGCACATCAATTTCTAGGTGTATACACATGGCATTACAAGCAGGGGTTGACTGATGGAGTTCAAAGTGAGAATAAAAAAGAACCTGTGTGTTCAGCTCTGGCTCTGATATTTATGCAGCTGGCACAGTTTAAGGCAACATGTTCAAGTGTGTGCGAGTTTGTGGTCGAAGCTGTGTATAAAAAATCCTGTGGCCTGCCTTGGCTTTAGAAACTCAACTCTGCATTGTAACAACTGGCTCTATAATTCCAACTCCTAAATAAAAAGGAACTGTTTTTGGCAGATCGCTCGGCAATCCTGTGGTTTTGAGACTTATAACGATGAAAATCTAGAATGTTGAAATTACACAGATACTGCCAGGTTAAACTCAAAAACATTTCTATCCAAGCTTAAAATTTCCCACTCTAATGGTTGAATGATATTAACCTTGGATTTCCGAAATGCCTTTTTTTTACAAGGTCAAATGGTATGTGTCCGCATGGCTGTCCAAACAAGTACCCACAATAGGTCACTATCAGTACTAAAAGCTCCTCGGAATACAGTGTCTGCCTGTGACTACCTTCTGCTTGGGTTTGGTGGTCTTTGGCTATTCCTTTGACAGATTCCATACGCCACCACATGTATTCCTCTTACAGGAATTTCAGAATGCGCATCCAGTACTAATGACCCATTTTCCTCAAATGGATCTCGGTTGTGATGGTAAAGGGAGTGAGCTTGAGTATTGCTCCATACTACCAAACAGTTTCTGGAATGAGCCTTGGTGTCTCCAAAAGGTCAGTAAAACATAAACACTGTTGATAGGGAATGCCGAGAAAACGCTGTCTGCTCTTGTTAATTGAATAAATAGGCCCTTTCACTTGAGGAGAATGAAAACATTTTAACAGCCAGCCGTCGGAGCCTCGTCTGTGGAGTAATACGACGTGAATGATATGAGGTGTTAACAGCTAATAATTCGCCTCATTTTCCCATATGAGTGACCCCACCAATTAGGTCCACATGTGAGGCATTCCCCTCATGCTGAGGGGCTGAGTCAACTGGAACTGACTGGCTTCATCTGATGTGTCTGCTCCGAGGGTAAACACAGTCATTCAAACCACGCTTAGATTATCTGATAGGATATCTCACCATGAGGAGGATAAACAACCAAGTGGACCTAGGAAACTAGAGATCTTTCAAATCTGGATAACATCTCCAACATACCTCCAATATTTGCCGTGAGGCACTGGCTATTGGACACTGTCGTTTGCATACATTTATGTGGAAGTGATATTTTCAAGGCGCGAATAAAATGTACTTATTGAAGAAAATTACATCTGATGATGTTAGACCTTGCAATTATATCTCTTTGAAGGTTACTATGTGTGTGTGTGTGTGTGTGTGTGTGTGTGTATGTGTCTAAAGGAGAGAGAGTGTTTCAGTGACTCAGCGCTTGACCATCTGTACTCTGTTCCAACATACACAAAACACACACGCACCCGCACACACACACACACACACTCTTCCCCTCACGCTGCAACGCTATCAGTCCCTGATCCCCCCCCCCCTTTGAATCAGCCCCGTGTGCAGAGTAGGGAGGAAATGGAGGCAAACTTGCTTCCTGCATGGTCCTCAAAGGAAACGCCGTAATAAGCGAGGGGTGTGTGGTTAAAAATATCTCATATATAAGCTCCTGCCTCCACTCCAGTCCGACTCACACTCTCACTCACACCAGCGGAGTTGCTGGCACGTCTCTTCTCAGAACTCTCCGCTTCCCTCACTGAGAAGGGCAGACATCCCTCCCGCTGGGACAAACGAGCAGGTGTTTCCACAGCATTTTACAATGAAAAAAAGGAGATTGAACAATCAGAAAAGCATTCGAAGTAAAATGTCTAAAAAGCAATATAAAGTATTGAGATTCTTATCACTTCATAGAGAATGACCCTCCAAAAACAGAACACTGGCCAAACAACTTCATTGCTGTATTAACTTTGAAAGTTGCTGTGTTCTAGACGTGAAGAACAGTAAGAATGGGCAGTAAGATTATAATCTCATTTTTCATTGATAGAGTAGCCTAATAACTACACAAAACCATTCTAATAATTTCATTATTAGATTATTGTATTTAAAGTGCAACTCTTCTACAATGTTTTTCGTTGCAGACAAAAAATGGTTATAGGGTCTCTACACACACACACTCTTCAGTAAGCAACACTCAATGGAAACCATAAGGAAAGCCGAACCTGTCTCCCATAAAATGCAGCATACCTTCCACACTGGAAAGATTGTTTATTGGGAGTTTCTCTGTATTCCATGCCGTAAAAGCCAAACTCAAATAGCTGAAAAGAAGTCTGTGAGACAATGTTCATCTTGCTTTGTGAAAGTGTTTTAAAAATGAATCCCCAATGTCTTATTTTTGACCTGGAAACTTTCAGCATTTAAGGGAATAAAGTGCATTACGCTTAATGTTAAGGGCTAAGCTTATGTAAAAAGGGTAATGTTAGTCTTCCATGTCGTCTAATTATAGTTTAATGCCAAGTATAGTCTCATCACCTAGGTTTTTCCCAAGCCTTCACTCTACACATTAATGAATTTTATCAGTCAGTGTATCTATGACAACTACAGGTGTAGAACATACTTTTGGTTTACAAATACAAGGAGACCCTCCTTCTCTGCCCTATAATTAATATGTTATTAAATTAACCTAAGGGGCAAAACCTTTGAAGTCGTTTAATGTTATGCACCTTGTTTTACATTTCAACAAATTCAAACTATGCCTCACCACATAGTTAAGTTTTGGAGAAAAAAAAATGACAAGGAGAAGCCTAAGTTCATATGACATAATGTTGGAAGAAGGGAGGCGGTATGGGTAAATGGCATGCAGATATCTGCACTGTAAGACCAGGGTCCAGGGGTGACAACCTTAAATGTAGGCCTATATCTTTATCTGCAAGTGAAACATACAGTATCAGAAGTTGTTTTACAGGGTGAGAGATGTGGAACACGAAACTGAGTTTATTTAGGCTATAGCTTAATTGCCCCGATACCAATATGAATGCACAGGGGCACAAAGCGATCTAAAGTAGCTCCTTGCTGGCCTTGCGATTTGCACCTGAATGGAGAATCAGATAGGCTTTAACAGCTTTAATAGTACATATTTAGGGAAGTGTTTGAAGAGCTGGAGAGATTCAGATCTGGCGCCTAATGGCTGAGACGTTCCAGGACGCCTGCCACGTGGAGTGAATAGATCAATCTTAATTTTATTAAGTCGCAAAATAAAAAAATCTATTGCCCACAAAAACTACACATTCACATTGTTAGGTAGGCCTATGTTCTTCAAAAGTAGTGGAATTGGTTTTTAGGCCTACACTGATCATAGCGCAAAACGCATCCCATACTGCACTCAACTGTAAGTGTAATTCCCCATTTCAAAACACAGCTTTTAGTTCTACAGTTCACTTTTTGGTATGCGCCTATCTTGCTTATTTTTTTTTCTCAAACATCTACCGACACACACACGCGTGCGAGCGGCGGCACACACACACACACACAGAGAGAGGGGCGTGTTCAAAACACACACGTCATTGGTGCGTTTGAAATGCTCGGTAAAATGGTTTAAGTAGAAGCAGAGGATAAGTAGCTTGCACAGGGGCATGTGAGCCAGCATTGACGACAGGCTCTCGCTGAGAAACAGCCTTATATACCGGAGCTAAAATTAGGGGCGAGTATTGCTCTACCTCCATCCTGAACGTGTTTCCTCCGCTTACTACAATTGGTCCAGCTTTGCAGCGACGATATTTATAAGGTAGGCTCTCCTACCAATCCAAAGTTACTTATGCGTTTGAATTACTCTACGAGAGTGGAGAAACAAATCGTCCAGAAGAACTACTAGTATTTCTCCACGGAATTGTACTTGACGCACAGATTACACCTGGCAACTCAATCTTAACTGAAGAGAAATTTATTTCTCTTATAACTCCAAGCTTTGGATATGGCATTGGCCGCAACTATTTTGCCGTCAATCTCTACTTTTGCTGGTCAGAGGGAAAAATATTGGGATAACGCAAGTGTAAGTATTAATTGTAATGATTTAATTAAAAACGACACACTGTTGAACATTTGCACTAATTGCATTTATTAAGGCATTCGTAGTTATATTGAAATTAATTGTTTGCTTTTCTCCGTTTCAGAGGTGGAAGAGTGACATTGACAGGTCCATGCATTCCAGCTGTTCCATAGTCGACAACACACAGAAAATGGAAAGCCTTGGAAGACCGGAGGACGAGGATCTTGACAAGTACTTAGACTTGGACTTTATTCTGGCGAACAGCACTGGCGCTGGAAGCGCAGCCACTCCTGTAACTGCAGTTACGGGCGAGTTCAGACTGCAGGAGTCAAACAGCATGTACAACGAGGGGATCGCACCGAATTCTTACTCGATGCCCGAAATCAACACTCCTCCTCCACCGTACAGCACCAGCCTCATGGCGGAACTTCTCAGGTCCGAGGTGGATAACAACTATTGCCAACTCCCTGGCAACAACATCCAAGGGAGATTCCTTGTCAGACCTTCCTTCTCAAATCAGGAATTTCTGGACAATGTTAAAACAGAGCCCAGTATGGACGGTTACGGGCCAGTGATGGGGATGGTACCTAAAATCAAACAAGAGGCAAACGTGTCCTGCATGATGCCCTTCGAGCAACCGAGAGTTGCGCACTCCCCACAGGCAACGGGGAACATGACTCCTCCACTGAGTCCAAATGATCTCCTGAATACGGACTGCCAGTCTCAAATGTGCCACACTATGTCGTTTCCCCAGGGCTACCCCGCTGCTACGGGTTTCCCTCACTCAAACGCGCACCCGCATCACCCACCCCCGCCTCATCAAATCCAAATGCCATACCCAGGCGCGCATCATTACAGCATGTGCGAAGACGGTCTCGGGACGGCGATGAACAATCAAAGAGTTTTGCTGACGCCTCCTTCATCCCCGCTCGATATCATGGACGCGAAACCCAAGAGAGGACGACGCACTTGGCCAAGAAAGCGGACGGCGACTCACGTCTGCACGTTTGAGGGATGCGGCAAAACATACACCAAGAGCTCGCACTTGAAAGCGCACCACCGGACGCACACAGGTAAGAACGCTTGTTCGTGTTAACGACCACGTGCGTTAGTGAGATAGGATTTAATCTGTCTGTGAATTAATACATTTTCTAGGTGCTCATACTTAACGTTGTTATGTTGTGTTTTAACAGGTGAAAAACCATACCACTGCAGCTGGGAGGGATGCGGCTGGAAATTCGCCCGGTCTGACGAGCTGACCCGCCATTTCCGTAAACACACCGGACACCGTCCTTTCCAGTGCCATCTCTGCGAGCGTGCCTTCTCTAGGTCGGACCACCTGGCACTGCATATGAAAAGGCACATGTAAGAGATCCTGGACCATCCAATGAACACTTTACACTGATCCAGGCATACAAGAAAGTATGCTTATGAAATTTGCATTATTTTTTAGCACAGCATATTTAAGGATTTTTTTTAGGGATAAACAAAAGTTTGTCAGTAGACCCAAAGACGAACATGGATAAACTTGACATAGTATTCTATAGATCTGAATTGTGTAGCTGGTACTACTTTTTTTTTTAAACAAATTATATTTTTAAGACTGTTAGATAGGCTCTCATTTGTCATTAACAGTAGGCTGGACCTAAGTACACAACTGACTGGAAATATACTGGAACCATACAAGCAAACCTCTAAAGATTGTGAGCTGTTGCTTTTCTCACCACATTGCCTTATCTTAAACATTGTATTTACATTCATAAGAGTGCCATTGATTTTTTGGCAAACATATAGGCCTATATATATTTTCAAATGTCTCGATTTTAAAACAGCACAAGAAATAAGCTTTCAGACAATGTTTTTGAACTAAAACTGCCTTTTGGTCTCAGGCTTGAACATTGTGTTTCATGAGTGGATTGTTTCAAAGATTGTAATTCAGGGTCTGTAACTATGCCTTATCATGACTTATCCAAACTGTTTCAATTAAAAGCATTCCAGACAGCCCCAAGTGTTTTATGTCACGGGGGATAAAGTGAATTGTTCAAAATTACAAGTTTTGTATGTGAAGCCTTTTGACTTGTACATAATTTATACATTGTATATAGTGTATTTTATGTACATAATAAACTTGACTGAAATATTTATGCCAGCTTCCTTTTTTCCTCCTTTCATATAATGCAACACTCTTCTGCATTCTGCACCATTTTTATACAGTCAACTAAACTGACTCTCTAAGCTGTCACATCTCAAACTGTGAATCTATGGCTTAGCTTAGAGGTCACAGTAAGATGGAGGAGGCAATGTTCCCCAGCTGCACAAGTGCCACGGCCAAAATCCTGTGGCTGAGCCTTTAAATATAAACATTACATTTACATAATTGCAGAGACTGAATATAGTTATGTCTGGGCAGAGGGGTACACCACTCTTTAAAAGAGAAACCCTGACTCAATTTGGTGAGAAAAAAGGAGGGAGTCGATGGAAGGAACCAGAAGGAAAGCACCGTGACTTTGGAGCGCTAGATGCTATACGCAATCTATTGTGGTCACCCATTTTCTAACGACCGACAAGAATTCAGTACGTCAACACAACATGACAGCATTCCTTTTCAATGAAGCCAGAGGTTTCATAATAAAGAGTCTCTTCATGTTGCTTTGTGTATTTTGATGCCCTAAGCTTTCTGAGTACTCAGCAAAAGAAGGGAGCTCCTTTGTAAAGGCACTTAAGAACACAGAACATTTACATGCTCATGGCTGGGCCTTAGTGCACAGGCCCAGTGCTACAATTTAGACATTTAGTTCACATCAAGGTGAACTGTGAAAACATTCCGATTGAGGAGAGGAACTCAGAAGAACCCCCAACTCCACCCACCCTTTTTCGCTTTGCTTTCATGTCTTGTTCAGCAATAAGAGCGACCGATCTGACTCCTGAAGAAGACAGTGCTACCTTTTCATTTGCAACAGCAGTTCAAGCCCTCGTCCGTTAGACGTGTCTGCCTGAGCAGCACCCAGAAAAAATGGGCTCTGGAGTCGCACTCAGTGTTTTAATGAAAATATTCTTGCACACAACCTAAGCGAAGCTGAAATGTGGACCATACTGAAAAAGGACCTGGTTGGCACATCTTTATGTTATCTTAATGTGAAACCAATACGAAACCACTCACAACACAAGGGCTGTATCTATCTCTTGGCCGTCTGCCAAAGTACACCTCAAACTCAGCCAGAGAGAGAGAGAGAGAGAGAGAGAACTGGAGAACACCGTATCTCAGCGCCACCCGAGGGCTCTATTCTTCCTAAACTGGAGATTTAGTTCAGAAGAATAAATACTTAGTGAAGGTTATTTTACCTATTGATCAGGGGGTATAACACCTATGAAATATTACCACCTCCACCAATGTTTACACCTTCAGGCGACAGGTGAAAATGTGCTTAACCTTAAGGACGAATGCAGTTTCTAGCAGTTTCAGCCTGGTTTCTAAGAAGCACCCAGGTGTTGCACAGGCAGAAAAGAAAGGCATTGTGTTATTGTTGTAAATACAAGTAGGCAGATCAAAGTCTTTGATCGCCTACTGCAAACCTTCATCGAAGAAACATCTCACCACGTGTTACACACCTCAAACAACCGCACACTGCAAACCTGCTCCGTTGATACTCAAGTACAACTACAACTACAGCAGCAGTAAACACTTTCTGCAGGTGCTCACTCTCATAGGTGCTGTCTCCCTCCCTGCAAGGCTGTCACAAATACATTAAGATGCCTAGAGAGAACTGCAAATAAGTCAGACAATTCTGATTCTTCTTTTTCAACAATTTGTAATATTGCAATGTCTTTTTATTTTTATTTTTTACAGACAGGTACCCTAAACAGATGGCTCTTTACATCACAAACTCCTCAGCTCCCAAAGGAAAACATTCTTGGGCAAAAGCTGTGGAATGAGTGTGCCATCTACAGGAGTGAGAGGGAAGTCTGCTCCAAACAGGAATTCTGGAATGTGCCTCAACATATTCTGGGATTAGAATGAAAAGGTATGTACTGTATGTTCTAGCATAGCATTGAGATTTCCCTCAGATTATAGTCTGTCGGTTTGAGACAGAAAAGATTTCGTGACGATTGCTGAACCTGTCTGGGTAGTGCAGACTTAAAGCCATGATAAACATCTCAGGAGCAGGGGATCTTTTAGGGGACTCAGGCTAGGTCGCCTATATACCTCCAGCTGCCATTTCAGCTGCACAACAAAATTAAGTGCTTTCATGACTATCAGCCTCAGCAACTAATAGAAAATTACACCATGTGACAGAGTAATGGAGGAGGTGCATCTGGACTGCATTAACCCGCATGCCTCTCCTGACAGTCCTGCTGGAAAACACCAGCATTTTTCGTCTGTACCACAACGTCCCCGGGGCAGCATTACAATGCTGAGAACCCAACTCCCCTTCCCAGCTGATTAAATACTCTGAAAGCCCCTCACTCGGCTCTCCACGTCTGGTGCTCCTCAGCACCGGATTGATTACATCTTGAGCGTGGCACAGGTTAGTCCATTTTGAAGAAAGTAATTTCTACTTTTTACAAATATAACAAAAAAAATAGCAGACCATCTGTCAATTTGCTCTTTGTTTTTTCCCCTCCTTTTCTGCTTTTCAGTAAAATACTTGCTGATATGGCCGCAGCGGGGGGAAGGTACACATAATGGATCCTGTTACCTTGGAGAGCCGCAGAGTAGACCCCACTTCCCTTACAGGGTCACTGTATGTAAGCACGTGTGGCGTGCACACACCCGCCCCCCCCCAACCACCACAATCTCACACATATATATACACACACACACACACACACACAAACCTCCTGAGGCCCGTAAACACCTGCAGCCACCTCTCAGAGACGGGATATCCCCTCATTTCCAGGAATCTCCGGTGTGACAGGGAGAGGCGTGGTGCTAGCGAGCAGACCCTGTGGTATCATAACAAAGGCCCTCACTGCACTCGCTGACAGTACGCCTGGCCTCTCTGGCATCTCTCAACTCGGACTCTGGGAGGACTAACGGTTCACTTGTCCCTCTGCTGCCTCAACTGCAAAGCATTAAAAGTTTGGATTTAGAAAAAAAAAGAAATGAAGTTTAGAAAAAAAAACGAATGAAGTGTGGGGAGGAAATGCATGTAAGTCGTGAGTAAACACTGAGCACTCAGTCGGACATAATTCCGCTTTGGCCGCTTCTGCTCATTAAGTCTGCTATGGCCAGTGAATCTAAAAACCTCCATTTGGATTGAAGGTAAATAAAAAGTTACCTTGGAATTTCCTGTTATTTCATGTAGACATTTTTCACATTCCGCATGCAGCCGAGACTGGGGCTGAAGTGGGTTAAGAGACAGGAGACTTTTTAGACAAAAAAAAAAGCCCACTCCCCAACCCCCCAAATCCTAATATTTTAATTAAGTTATCCATGAGACACACACGCACACGCACACGCACACACACACACACACACACACTCTAAGAGGGACATTTTAAGCTATTTGCAATTGACTACTAAAGACCAGCCACCATATCATACCCAAAAGAAAAGGAAATGAATAAAATACTTTGAGACATGCATGTAAATCTGAAATGTAGTTATTTTTATTCTATTGAACAATGACCACATACTGAGCATTAAACATCTTTGAAGAAATCCAACCCTTTTTTCTAGTCGCTACCAATGTAGTCAGAAATTCTCCAAAAGTTACACATTGAGCATTTTTTCACTTTTTATAGGACAAATATAACAGACATAATATACAAGGTTTATGTATACTTTATGCATTTCAATACAACAGACTTGATTATTTCTTTGTTATCTACAGAGGAAAGATAAGTCAAAGGCAGGCGAGGAGGAACGCATTCAGCTTCAGATTGGTTGAAATGCTTTCAAAACCTAAAAAATGCCAATTTGTAACAGCAATTTCATAGGCATGTTTAAATACTTCTAATGGTAAAAAAAACCCAAAACAAAATAAAACAAAACAAAAAGAATACAATGAATATGAAAAAAAATGTAAAACTGGATTTACAAGTATTTAAATGGAAGTTAAAAAACAAAAACAAGAACAAAGACTATTGCACTGTGGACATATAAGACAAATACAGTATGAATGTTAGTGGGGAAGCAGCTGATGGCTGAACAAGCTAAAGCCAAACAATGCGATTCATCTGAGCTAGAACGCGAGTGGAATGATCAATTCTACAGCACTACTTCATCAGAACCATCCAGACCACTGGTGGCCACCTCAAGCTCCCGCGCCTTCACTTCGGATTCAGGCTCAACTCCGCTCCATTCAGAGAATGGCCAGCGGCTCCGACTTCATATTAGATTCACCTGGTTTCAATTCAGTCATTTATTCAGTGATGGCATAGAGACATAGAGACAGAGACAGAGAGAGAGAGAGAGAGAGAGAGAGAGAGAGAGAGAGAGAGAGAGAAATCCAGAGCAGTGGCTAAAGGTTCTATGGTTCTGTGCGCTGGGGCAGAGAACACACAGAGGGGCTGCGACACAGAAAAGGAGTGCTAGCGCTGCTGGCATCAGGGCTCTGCAAGCGTGTTAAAGACTTGTGATTAAAACACCACAAGAACAAGAGTGGCCTGCGCTGGCCTTCGGCGGAACCACACCGGCTAGGCTCTCGCATGTGCGGGGAGCGACAGGAAGACGTTAAAAAAGGAACGCAAACAGAGCTGGCGAGTCTTAATGCATGTAACGGACAGGGCAAGTCAGTAACCAACATCAGCATCCAACAATAAAGGACTACGTTTTGCGACCGCAAGTGGCGTTCGCTTGTAGTGACATTAGAATTTTTCCATTTTACCACACAATGGACCATTGGTACATCACAGCCTAATGATGCAAATAATAATAACAACAACGACGACAACAACACTAAACAATGATACCGTCACACATGGCTCAGAGGTAAACGATCCCTAATTTAGTAGCTTGTAACTCTGGGGGCATGTCCATCCACATTCTGGAGGGAACAAAAAAACAGCACAAACAAAAAAAACATAGTAATAAGCACATCCACTTCAGGCCAATACTGACAGGCTGAGGGGACAGAGGGAGCCCAGCCATCAACAAAGGGTCGCTCCAGATTCTTTTTGGAGAGAAAACAACCCGTGGGAATACAGATGAGCCAACCAGTACCATTCGTAGAGTTCAAGTAAAACTGAAATGTAGCCGGTAAAAAAAAAAACAAGACAAGTGGTTCATTGAAGACTTGAATGGTGTGACAGCTTAGCACAGTCGGTATTGCAGAACTAACATTCACATGAATAAAAGCGAAAGGCTGATCTCACGCCGTAATTTTAAAAACATCCATGCTATGCTGCAATTCTGTAAAACGATTGTTTAAAAACAAAAACAACAAACAAAAATGTAAATAAAACACTTTTTAGAAGTACCAACAGTACGTGAGCACGAGCACCAGCAGTGGGATCAGCCTTCCCCCGGGTTTGTCCCTCTCTAAGCTACCAAACTCCGAGCAGCCGGTCGCTAAGACTCATGAGAGACATGCAGAGGACACTAGTGCGTTTCGACAATGCCATGAGCTCCTTCTCACGAGAGACACCCAGGAGGGGTGGGTGGTGTGTGGTGTGTGTGTGTGTG
>JASCQY010000002.1:4506169-4511169 GCA_030264315.1 Sardinella tawilis
GGAGGCATGAGCGTCTCCATAGAAACAGCACAGGATTTGTTATAAGGTTATTCTGGTGTCCCTTGTTCATGGTTTAGGGCTTGGGGTGCACCACAGAGAGAGAGAGAGAGAGAGAGAGAGAGGGAGAGAGAGAGGTGGTGGGAGGGACTACTCCAACATATCTGCAGACCCATCTCTAAGTTGAGCCTCACGCCCCGAGCAGATCTGATGAGCGGGTTAGGTTAGCGCTGCAATAGATAGACATGCTCTGCAGAGGCTGCCACTCCAAGGACTCATACCTTTGACATTTGGCTAAAGTCTGCAAATCCTCCTCCTCCACCGCCGCCGCCGCCACCACCACCACCACCGCCACCGCCGCCAAATGAGCTACTTCCAAAGGGGTCAAGTGTTCCAAAGAGATCTGAAAGGATCCAAAAAAAATAGTTTATAAGGGGATTTTCCACAGGGAAGTTTCCCCAAAAACATGTTTTCTGAAAATGTGCTTTTGAGCAAATACTGATGAAATGCTTCATAAGTAGGCGCAAAATGACATTAAATAAATATTGTTTTACGCAAGATTCATTACAATACATGATCAACTGGACTGAAATCGAATCTGGAATTCAAAATGCATGCGATGCAAAATGTACAGATGTATTCCCAAAAGCAATACCAATGTGTCACAAGGACACTGTACTACAGAACACATGATATTTTCACCAACTCAAGCTCATACATCAGGCATGCACACTGCATGTCAAATAGCTAAACAACATTTTAACTTATCTTGTATGTTTATTATTTAGTCTGAGCCTAATTCTTCTATGTTTATTATTTAGTCTGAGCCTACTTAATAGACAGGTCATAGGTTCAGTTAAAAATGTTGATAAAACACAACAGGAACTTTTTCATGCACCTTTGTTGAACAAACAACGAAGAGTAAAAATGCATGTTTACATACAGTCACAATCTCCCAACCACTGTGCCAGTGGTGACCATGACATTTTTCAGAGCAGTAGGTCAGAAGTTCAGTTCTGAAGCTTGTAAAGATGACATGCCACTTTTGATCAGTTGATTGCACAAATAATGTCCCTCTAGCATAGAACCAAAGCTTTCACGTTTCTATTGCCAGTGTTCTTGCAGAGTTTCTCATGTAAAGGTGAGACTGGTTTTCATCGCTGTCTGTCCACAGCATCTCTTAACAATTGAATATCTGTTGTTACTAATTTTAGATTCCCACCTCATCAGTGTGGCCATGTCTATTGCTGGCTACCAGACAAAGAACAGACCCCTTAGCTTGTTCCTCTGTGCAAGCTGGGTCTGTGGTCGAGCTAGTAAACCTGATTTAATGTAGTAGCCTAATGATAGCAAACATGATTTTAAAGTGTTCAAAGCAGCTGACAGGATGTCACTGGAACAGAACATGGATATATGACATTCAACAAGTATGTTTGTGAAAAAATATATAGTTTTACTGTTTAATTTCCATTTCAATACCACGGCCAGTCTGTGAGTGTTTAGTGTCAGCCTGTATCTTTGCACTAATCCGAGATGCTGACCAAGAGGCTGCCCATGGATTGAACATCAGCAAGTAGATCAGTTAGCACAACACAGAGGACATGATGTAGTGCACACACTTCTCAAGGGCATGATCATTACAAAAAAATAATACATAACTATAAGTAGTTTCTCTGTTTATCTGACAGTGATCATATCACTAGCAAGACACTGTATAGCTATGCCCTGGATGGTTGATGGGGAAGGCCAACAGTCTGCAGCCTCCAAACACAATAACACTGTTCTTGCAGGAGTAGCATTCAGCATTGGGCAATTGACACAACTACTGATGTTCCCTGCAATATATTTTGCCAACACAAAATGAGCATAAATGCTTAGAGTGAGTGGCAGCTGTTGACAGCAGTGTTTCTTCTGACTTTCATCAGGGCCAAATGCAGAAGCCACAACACCTCATGTGTGACCTGCCAGCTGTGTGGCTTAATGTGGCCTTTTGACTCTCATCTCCAATACAACAGAAAACCAATGCCTTTGGACTGAAGGCTGTCAGAACAGAAGAACTGATCCACTGTCAACATTGCAAACACATTCCACTTACTTCCTACAAAGGAGAGGCCCTCTCATCAGGCATGATCATGCACTCCACTGACAGAGAGTTTCCTCTCTGTGTCTTTCAGCCTCTTTCCTGTCTCAGCGTTCCACCCTTTACCAGACACTGACACTTGTACACTAATACTTTTTCCCCGTCCCTTCTAATTTAAGATAATCTACATGGTAATTAATGGTTTCTGACGCAGGAGTGGCATGTAAGTGAAAATGTGCACTATTATTAATTTGAAGAGTTGGGACTGGATGAGGTTCATGAACGCTTCCTTGAGGCAGATCAGAATCCTATTATCTGGTGAGCAACCACAAAACATGCCAGGTGTGAAAGCATGATAAAAAACTGTACCTGGGCCTTTTAATTTGGGACTGGTAGAGGTGAAGGGGTCATTGCTTGTGAAGTGACATGCCTGCTGACAGAGGACAATACAGACAAATGGTCATGGCACAGAAATATACACTTGGGCAATCAACCCATACCCATAAAAGGGCACAGAGTTCATCATTACCTTCGTGGGAAGTGTGGCACTTTTGCTGAAAGGATCGGGGGCACCGAAGGGATCCACCTTGGCTGGTTTCTTAAAGAAGTCCTCCGATGTAGTTTTGAAGGGATCACTCTCTTTGAAAGGGTCTCCCCCAAATGGATCTGGGTGGGAAGAGACGCCTATTTAGGCTTTATTTTAGAACTCCTCATGCTAGAGTGCAATGCTAAAAGACTAAGTTTAGCACATATGCATACAAATGATTGAATCATGTATGTATAACTTCACAAAAATACATATAATGACCCAGGGTACTACAAGTGATAACATGTTACATCAATATCTCCCCATGGAAGTACCCCTTGTTGCTTAAAAGTTTTCAGTTATTGTTTATGTACTACTATAAATATCAGTTCTTCAGCATAAAAAGTCCTTATATTGCGGAGTTTAGAGAACTGAAATCACCAATATTACAAAAAGGGAAGTTGATTGACAGAGTTACTAAACCTCGCAGCATCAGGTCATCTTCAATGCATGCGAGAGGCGAGCACACTCATGCTGAAGAAGCGGAAAAACACACATTCCAACTGGGGCTGATCAAGAGCACTTGTGAATAATTGTGCATAAATACCTGTGGTGGTGGGTGGCTGCTTTGCAAAGGGATCGTTCTGGAAAGGGTCTCCTGCGAGAAGGGTAGCCAGAAAAAGCACGGGGAGAGAGTAGGTATCAGTAGCCATGCCAGAGGACAAAGGGAAAAGCCGAATTCCAAGAGAACCAAAACCATTTGGGGAAGATAGATATTCATATCTCTACATTGGGATGGAAGGGGCCCATTGCCAAGTGGTTAAGGAGTCCAAGGCAACTCATGCAAGAATGGGAAGGGAGAGCTCAAACAAACACACACAGGACAGCAGTCAGTAAGGCTGAGGTCTACAAACACATAGACAGACAGTCCCTGGACAACACTTATGGTTTTTGCAGATACAAGGAGAAAAGTTGAAGAGGCACAAGAGATATTTAGTTGAGGGATAGACAGAATGGGAGGAAGAGAGAGAGAGAAAGAGAGGGAGGGAGGAAGAGAGAGGGAGAGGGAAAGAGCACCTTTAAAAGGATCTGTTTTGAAGGGGTCCTCGGAGTGGAAGGGGTCTGTGTGCATCTCCTGAGGGTTGCTATTGAACACAGATGTCTTCACCTTGAAGGGGTCCTCCTACAAAAAGAGGCCAGGTCATTTGTTAAGTCTGGGCTGAAAATCCACAGTTTATTTACATTTATCTAATACAATCTTGCTCTCCAGAAAAGCATTATGGGAGGCTGCCTACTTCACCTTCATTCCACCAATTCGTTCAGTTCGCCAAAAATACCTCCAGCTGACAAACAAGTCTACGCTCAAAAACAAAATATTTTGGTGGGAAATTATTCCAATAATGGGCAATTTCAGTTGATGTAGAGTGGCGCAAGTCTGAGGAAACTGTGGCAGGAATGTCCGTCGGAATCAGAGCACCAGCCAGCCAGCCAGCCAGCCCCTTGGGTTAGATTTCAGTTTAATAACATGCAGGCAATTTTCATTCTCCTGCAATTTGCAGTTCTCAGTCTGAGTTGGCCCATTAGACTCAGCTGGGCGAAATGAAAAGGCCACTCAATAAGAAACAGTCTCCGTTGATCTCTAGGGGTGTCGGGTGTCGAATCGCCCCCTCCCCCTCCCCCTATCCTAGCCCAGGCCCTTAAACGTGGCTTCAACATGCCAAGCAGCCTTTCGCTATGAAAATGTGGCGTGTTGCGTTTCATTAAAACAGCCCTCTCATTTCACTAAGAATCCCGACCCTAATCCCAGCTCCCTGCCATGACACAACTCTGCCGTGAAATGAACCAGGGGCACGAACAACTGGAGCGCAGAACCTTCTGGAAACGCACCGGTAATAAAGACTGGAATAATAAAAACACAAGCAGATTAGGTAACCCTGCCTCAGTCCCAATGAGCCTAATGAAGCGCACGTTATGTGTTAGTTGTACAAGATAGGCAGGAAGAGAACGGAAAGATCAAAATCCCCATGGTAATTGCCTGCAAGGGTGACCAAGAGTCCGTTTAAAATGGAGCAAATTAAATGAAGGAAATAATACCTGCGCTGGAAAATGTTTTATATAAATATCGTGATAATCTTCGCACTTTATGCAGCAATCTCGGCAGCTGGGACCAATTTTACCCCACAGGTGAATTTCATGCCATTTTCACAAGAGGCTCAAGACATGACATGCAATGTGTTCACAACTTCTGGAGTTCATTACTATATGCTCATACCAACAACTTTGGTTTTGACATTTTCATTCTAACCATGTGAATCTTGTTCAAAACAGTCGACACACATATGCAACCAAACCCAATCACTCCCCAAGAACTCACGGTGCTTTCCTAATCGTTGCTAT
>JASCQY010000002.1:4513669-4531524 GCA_030264315.1 Sardinella tawilis
ATGGACAAGTCGATGAAAGCTTCAGCATGCAAAGTAAATCTCGATCGTTACGCTTAATCGCCATGACGGCCGGTCTTCCGCCAGCGCACGCGGTTTTTAAGGGATCGGGGGTGGGTGGGTGGGTGGGGCAGGGCAGGACTGAGCTCCTGGGCGGGGCTCACCTGGTTGATCTCGTCCTGCGTGGCCTTGAGGGACTTGATGATGGTCTCCAGCTGCAGCTTGCCGGCCTGCAGGCTCTGTTCCAGCTGGCTCTCCTCCTGCTGCAGCCGGCCCAGCTCGGCTTTGGCCCGGTCCAGCTCCTCCTCCTGGCTCTGCAGGTCCGACTCCTGGGAGTGGATCTGAGTCTGCAGCGAGGAGATCTACCGCCCCCATGGGGGCACATGATGGAGACGCAGCACAAGAGAGGACACGCATGTCAGAGAGATGAGAGAGAGAGAGAGAGAGGGGGAGAGAATAGAGTTGTAAAGGAAGAATGGAGGGGAGGACACAGAGGAGAGGACAGGAGAGGAAGCAGGAGATTAACAATAAAGTGGGACCGGAGTCAGACCGAGCTCGCCTGACGCTAAAGTCTTTATTGATAACACAGTGGGGATGTTACGCTAGCATCCTGGCTATTAAATATACAAAAAAAAAAAAAAAAAAAAAACACACACACAGCTGCATACGCTCCAAAGCATTTCCTCTTTAAGTACATCAAACCAGAAATTATTTTATTTTATTTAACAAATGCTTGAAAATAAATATGTTTTCAAGCATTAGTTAAATAAAATAAAATCATTTTTATTTTAAATAACCGAAGAACATTTCAGTGCTGCACCCATTTAGGTAAGAGCAGCCACGCCCCCAGGCTGCCAGTCTCACCATCTGGGACTCCTCCTGGCACTTCTGCCGCACGTCATTGAGCATGTCCTCCAGCTTGGCCTTCTGCTGGTCCATCTCCTCCAGCCGCTCCTGGGCGTCCTGCTTCTGGGCCTCCAGCTCCTGCAGGCTGCACGTCTCGCGGTCCAGGTCGTTCTGCATCTCCTGGGACACACACACACACACAGGGAAAAATTAATCATCTAAACGCACACACAACTAAATAAAACAACTACATGAAGCCTTCCAAACACCTTAATTATGAGGAGTCCTGCACTCCCTGGGACAAAAATCGGGCCCTAAACACGCTTTCACACCTGGTTAAACATCAAAACATGGGCCGTTTCCCTCCAAAGTTCTATTGTTGTGTAACTGTATGTGTAATAATGTGCAATAACACTTTTTCAACACAAACATACCAAAACCACATACATGAGGTGGTCTGATCTTGTTTACAATTAAATTTTAGAGGGGCGTGTTATACTTTGCAAAGCCGTTTCTTTCCGCTCTGCATTTTACCGTCTGAATACGTCACAAAACGAGGAGAAACTGCAAAACATAAATTTAGTGGCGGTGGTCTGTAGATCTAGGCCTTCTGAAAGGGCCTCCAAACTCCAGTAAACGTCAAGCCCTTCTTTACTGTATGTGTAGAGGCAGGCAGGCAGTGTTCTCACCTGCACCTCCGTGGTCTTGTGCCGGATGGCTTCTTCTGTCTCTCTGATCTCCTGCTCCAGAGTGTATTTCTCTCTGAGGGGAAAAAAGCACAGAGGTCAATTAATTCTGCTACCCGACATTCACGGTCATGGTCTCCCATTCTTGCCTCCTCCACACACACACACACACACACACACCAAACCAAAACCAAAATCCAAATGAAAAAAGTGACAGAAACAGAGCGGAAACAGAAACCAAACAGAAAGTGTGACGTCCATAGTAAAGGGATTACCTGAGTGTCTCCCAGTGTGTAAAAGCGAGTGTGCTGATGCAGCATGAGGAGTAAGTGGTGAAAACAAAAGATTGATAAAACACACACCCACACACACACACACACCCACCCACACACACGCCATCAAGGAGCGCCACAGAAGACCACAGAGGTCAGATGGGGGGGGGGGAGTGGGCAGAGAGAGAGAGAGAGAGAGAGAGAGGGGGAGAGAAAGAGAGAGAGAGAGCGGGGGGGGGTGAGACCACCAACAAAAGACCTCATCCACCACCGAAAATCTCTTCTTTTACCTGCCTCTTCGTTGGAGGTGTACATTCTATCACCAGCTCTCTACAAGGCAACTGTTTTCAAAGGAGCACACTCACTTTGGGCCAACATAGGCAAAACTAACTCAAAACAAAAACACATCTGACAGAGACATCAAACAGGAGGAGGCATTTGAACACATGTAAGTGGACACTTTTCGATTCTTTGGAAAAGGGTGACCCCCCTACGGCCATGACTATAGTGTTGTGTGTGCATAAATAAGCGCATTTTGTACTTGTTTTCTGATACTGTCTGTGAAGAGTATATTGTGGCCAATCTCTGCTTATGAGGAAAACAGAGGGGACAGTGCTGAACTAAAGCTTCAGTGCCCTCTAGTGAGGGAAAAGAAGTGTAGTGTGTGAGAAAGAGTGACACAAAATAAAATGTATGAAATCTATCTATGGCATCAAGGAAAACAGACACAAATGCCTGAAAAATTAAGGAAAATGTAAGCACCAATTTCCAGAAATCAGTGCAATGTATTTATATGTACTGAAAAAAACATCAAAATAAAAGTTTGTTGCAGTAATTTTCTCATCATGGTGACTTTTTTTTTAGGAAGCGGCATCACCACCAAATAAACAAAGCATCCTGAGAGCGACGACGCACACTGGAGTGAGACACTTACCTTTGAAGTTGGGCAATCTCTTGGCTGATGTCGTCAAGCTCCTTGATGCCCGTGAATTCGCCTGACCCCACCGAGCTGGAGCTGTCCTGTAAGCACGAGGCGGGGAGATGAAGAGGAAGAGGAAGAGGATGAGAGTGAGGAGGAGGAGGAGGAAGGACGACACTGAGCCTGATAAAAAAAAAAACGAGCGCCAACGCTCCAACACCAAACACACCAGCACGTACACCACCCCAAAAAAGGGGGAAAAAAGGAAAAGAAAGAAAGAAAAGAGAAAGACAAAGGGGTCAGGGGACGGATGGATGGATGGATCACACACGCGGGTGCCGGCAGCACACAGGAGGAGGGAGAGAATGCACACAGGGCTGCAGTCCTCGTCCCGCACCACACCATGACACTGGGAAGGCAGGAGGGCACACAGCCAAGGGTCACAGAGCACCCACTCTGGCTTTTGGCACAAATGCTTTTCGGAAAAAAAAAGAAGGAGGGCCCCAGCTAATGAGCCACAGAAAGCATTTGTTTGTATTTGTTAGTTGGTTGGTTTACAGTAGTCATTTACATACCCATAACTTGAACATTATTGCCTGATAACAGTGATACAACCCAGAGCATCAGCAGCAGTAAAATAATAGAATAAAGAAGAGAAAGGGATTCCCTTAAGGTTGCGTTCATCTCACACTCACACTCTTTAGATGTCACAGGCCTAACACTCAGAGGGATTCACAGCTTACTTGGGAATGGAATGTCAAAACTGTCACAGCCACATGTGCATGTGCTGTACTGTATGAGACTCAAGATTCAAAGTAAAACATTATGAGGACCTAAGCCATTTACATTCGCGACTGCAATTTGTAAATGAAAAACAGGTCAGGAGGCTGGGGCCAACCTAGGATTATTAATGCACAGGAGATTGGAAAAAGTGGGTTTGGACACAAGTTATTACCAGTTACCAAAGGCTGATGTGAATCTGTGCTGTCATGACAAATTAAAGATTGATTTTTTTCTTTTTATCCAAATGAAAGTAGCACTCATATTCTTCAATCACTTAAGTGATTCTAATATTTTCTAGTCACAGTTTGTAAAAAGCAGTGTATAGTTTCTTTCTCTAAAAATCCGAGGATGAGCCCAAACCTCTGGCCTGTGTTGTGGCCTGCCCCAGATTTCAAATCGACTATGAAAGAGCAGTGATATAATTAAACTGATGAATAATGGATTTGATATCAAGTAACCTGCCTCTTATCATTCTATTAAAAGTCAAGTCTTCCAGAATAGCGGTTGAGATGAAAAATTATAATATCTACTACTATCTAAGTGCATCACACTACCAAAAATGGTAAAAACAAGATTTCATTTTTTATTTAAAAAAAATGGTGGGCCTATCCGATGACATCAACAAAGCGTCAACCCAAGATCAATTGACTTACACGCCGCATCTCTGACAGGGCAGCCATTTCCGATCCCACTGGTGTCATGTATCCAGATAGGCTCTGCAGAGAAACAGAGACACGGCATTTCTTAGAAAGGGGGCATAAAATCAGTGCAGAAGCTATTTCTATTTTGGGAAGTAAAATGGCTGGCAAAAGCCAGGTGAGCCAAAATCAAAGCACAAGACCAAATCAAAGCTCAACCGTTTACTTCCTTTTCAAAAGGCTAAACAATGGCCATGATCAGCTCTGAGCAGTCAAACAGCTGAGCTTAGCTGACTGCTGCAGAGGTACACACCGGTACAGGAGTGCCTCGCTCCGACGGGGGAATCATCTCAGCGCTGAGGGCCTGTGGGGGGTCAACGCCCTTACTGACTTTCTGCTGGATGAAGTGCATGGCTAGAGCAAACTGCTCTCGGGTCAACTTTCCCATCTGCCGAGTGTCCGCTAAGGCCCTGTGGACAGACCCACACACACACAGACAGACTTCAAGTAACTTGCCGTTCTCATGTTTCCTTTTTCACAAAGGGGAGCCATGGTCGCTGCTACAGAAACCTGCTTGTTCTTCACAATGGACAGGCTACACCAGTCACGCAACAGGAGCATTCCATAAGCATAATGGACAAAGCCACAATTAATTCACCAATAGCAGTGGCTTCACTAGAGGTGGAAAATATGTGAGGATATGCGAAAAAATTAAAACCAGTCTTCTTACATTGGGAATCCAGCATAATCTGGCTGTAAGTGCAGGACAACATCAAGCTACTAAAAAAGTTAACAAGCATAAAGAAGAAATAACCTCGCCATTTGCAAAGTGCAGACTTTTCCTGTTTTCTATAGTACTTTGGTCACGCACTATGAACATGTTTTCAAACTGACTGACTGACACCTGTCTAAAAGTGTGTCGTCAAAATAAGAAACGTTTATTATTAACGAAATAGGGACATAACACAGAGCCCTACCACAGGCCTGTAATGAAAGAGTCCTCAATAATCTAATAAAGGAGAAGCAGCTGAGCAGCGGCCCCTAATCTCTCGTCAAAGTGCAGTCACTCTCACCATATGTGTGCCAGAATATTCTGAGGGAGTCCTGACTGCATGAAGATCTCTTTGACTTCCAGGCCACTCACAAACCCATCAAGGTCACCGTCTGTTTTCAAGAAGATGTCGTCATAGCGCCCTCTGTCTGCTGCCGGGACCACCCAGTTCACGGAGTGCTGTTGGCAACAACAACAACAACAACAGCAACATCATTAGACCATCAGACAACATGCCAACACCTTGAGGGAGAACAGCTGGACACCAGAGCAGGAAATGACATAGGAGTTTGATGAAATAACCCAGAGTACTATCTGTGTCACGTTCGAGCACTGTGCATTTCTTACACGATCTCATAAATGAATTCATTCTTACAAAGTATGTATGCTGCACAAACATGATGGATAACTAATGGTTCAAGCAGGGAGTGTCCTGTAGCAACCATGCTTTTGCGTACCTGTGAAGACTTGAGAGAGTGCTTGGGAGAAAGGCTGCCTGCACTGTTGAGCGAGTTCATGCTTCCGTGGGAGGGGGTGGAGCGCAGGCTGTCTTTGGGTGGCGGGGGACTAGCGGGCAGGCCGGGCACAGTTCCTGGCAGAGAGCTGACAGACTTCTTCCTCTTAGAGGGGGGGACGAGTGAGGAGGGTAAGACTGAGGGCACAGGCTCCTTCTCGAGGGCTCGGTACACTAGGTGCATGGCCTAGCAAACAAAACACCACAGGGCTCTTTACCAGGTCATGAATGACTGCACATTCCCATTGCAATTCACCCACAATTAATAATGTCATTGTACTCATGACACATTTAATACTTTAAACTGAACCACCAAGTAATGCCTGTCCAAGATGCCTGGCACCAAATGGACATATACAGAATAGTGGATCACTATCAATAGAATTATGTTACGTAAAGTTAAGTAAAATATACATAAATCTTACCACTGCAAATTCATCTCTATCCAGATGTCCATCTTTGTCAATGTCACTGAGGTCCCAAACCTAAATTAAAAATATTATATACACTATTTACATAACACATACAGTACTTTCCTTTACATTTTGATATTATCTGGGCTGACCAAACAAAGCAACAGCAAAGCAATAGCTGGTATAATTCTGTACCTTTCCCAGCACATCCAGAGGTAGTTTGGAGTTCATAAGAACAGGTTTTACTTTGTCTCCAGAAAGAAGCCCATTTACTGGCACAAGGCTTTCGAATATGCCATCAAACTTGCTCTTCTCCTCAGGCTACAGATGAAGAATGGAAACAGTAAGTCAGTGAGTGGGTCCAAACAAGCACGGGCAGCAGCCTAGCCATTACACACCATTTGGTACAAATAAAAAAAGCTCACCCTCACAGTCCAATGGCTTTCACTTGAACCCGGTACTGTAGTGAGTGATGGACTGCTTGTGTCCTTCTGCCAAGGAAAAAAAAATGCACCGAAACGCACCCTCCATGAGTGTCACCGCTAGTTTAGTCATTAGAGGCCTGCCTTCAATTCTTCAAACAGAAGATTAGCTACACTAGCTGACCACAGTGGAAGTTGGTGAGTACACATGTAACATTGCTCTCTTCTAGCCTTCTTCAGTATTTGGGGTTACGCATAAAATTACTCACAAATTTAGGGGGAGGGACTGTGAGGTTCAAGCTCGCCAGACTGACTTCTTGGCCGCTCTGTGCACATGCTACCAACCGCAAAGCAACATAAAATCCCTGGACAGGAAACAAATTGATTAACTACATAACAACAACAACAACAACAACAAATATGGGCAACAATACCTTCAGCCATTTCAGTGTATTCACACGTTATTTCTCTTTTCCTACCTGTTTGTCTAAAAATCCTTTCCCATCTGGATCAGCTAAATCCCAGATCTGGGGACAGATTTTATTGGTTAATACCTTGTAGTTTTACCAATTAGCAGTAAGTATACTGTGACATTAACTGAAAAATCATGTATGCGACACTCACCTTTCCCAGCGTCATGTCTGGCAGCCCAGACTTCTTCAGGAACAAAGCTGCTTCTGTAGGCCCCACTCTCCCTGTGTTTCCTGGATCAATCTGGTAGAAAAAGATTAAGTAAATATCCCGAAGTGAACAACCAACTTGCTAAAAATAAGGACAACAATATTTTTTAATTACAGTAACAAAAAGATCTGCATAATGGATACACTGTGTATACTACTTATATAAACTGATACACAGTATTGTTGATAATCCTCGTGAATGAAAAAAGGGAGAAGGTGCCGCACGCTCCGAGTTCCTTATGCAATCTCTTTTATTTTAAAACAATGATAACGTTTCGGCCAAAGGCCTTCATCAGATCAAGTTAGATTCAGACAAAACATTACTCCATATGTAGAATAGGTCTACACTGATTGCTTAATTTATCAGCTGATCACCATCCTTGCGGACACTCCATTGTCCTCGTGAAAACAAATTAAATGAATCTGACATACTACATTTCATGACAGGTTTTACAATAGTATTTCTATGACAAATCTAGCTTTTTTGAATCCTCGAATACATGTCACATTATGGCCAGGAAAATATGATTCTGAAACTGATTCTAATCTAGGCAAAAGTATTCTAATGCTTACTGATCATTTGACCTCAAGACTCATTTGGATCTCAAATACTCATATTAACTCTGCTTTCACAATGATGTGGGTCTAACATTTCGATGGATATGAATAACCGGTAAAGGACTATTAATTCCCTTTTATCACGTCATTGAATTTCATAACACATTTTCAAAACAGTATACGGTTGTAACAAATCACAGTGAAAAGGATTTCAAATACATTTTCTATAATAAACACACACATAACGTTGACTTTTCAGCCATTATTATTCTAGACAGAAAATAATTTCGCTAAAATGAAACAAGTTAACATCACCTTACCTGTCTATAAAAACTTTCATATATTGGGTTCCCACTCGACAACTGTGGAGAAAAAACGTTTGATAGAATGTGACATTAGCCCATCTACATGCAGGTCATGTTTTTACTTAGTTACTCTGTCGTTCGTGCTTTGCCTGGCTTAGGGCTACTACAATGTTAACCAAATGTGTTCAACAGATGGTAATGTACGTGTAACAAACTATGGTAACAAAGCACTGACTTAAAACCGTGGGCAGCACAGCTGCAAAAGATATTACTTCTACAATAGCTAGGGTTAGCTGGCTTAACGTTATCCAGATGAGGGTGGTAAAAATCTCATCCTGGCCAAGGCTAGGCAGCTAGCTTTATCACTATCTTGCCCTGCTATTGTCGAATTATTTATGACAACTGGCAGTGACAGTGTTAACTTGGATCAGAAATAATAACGTTACAGCAATTCGGCTGGCAATCTGAATGTCTTATTAACGTCTAATTAAGTGTGAAAATAAGAACATTAAAACTGACCGACTGAGTTTATTTTCTCACGGGATGTGATTTAACGCTAACTGAGTAGGCTAACATCAACAGTGGCTAAATGTGATATCGGTGATGCTGAACAAGTTTGAACTGTACGTGAACTACAGTGAAATGAAAACTAATAGAAAAGTATAACTTTAGTTATTTGTAAGATGCCGATAATGCAAATTATGATCATTAAATGTTAAACACACATGTAACATCACTGCTAACCGGGCGGGTTAGGGGATTTGAGTAGCTAGCAAGGAGTGTATGATAAATGTTCGCATGCTATCTCGTACTCAGCACTATGCTTGCATGCATTCTCACAAATATTCTGTCGTTGACAGTGTTTAAAAGCTCCCGCAGAGCTTTTCTCCACAAAAAAATACAGACAGTTTTTAGGTTGATCAACAGCATCACATAATTGCATTCTACCGATGTTGAAATAGAAGGCTAGCAAACATGAACATGCACTATGATGGTTTTCAGTTAGCGATGGCTAGCTTGGTCGCTGCAAATATACTGCCTCGATATGCAAATGGTTGGTAACGTGAGCGAAAAATAAATATGTACTCAATCTGCGTGTTCAATAACACCAGGTTACTAATCAACCCATCTCCCAAATTAACCGGGTTGGCTAACATTACCTGCTTTGGGTAGGTAAGATAACGTTGGCTAGCTAGCTAATGCAGCTATTCAGGGCTCGAACTAACGGTATTCCTTAGCTGGCTTGATTTAATTAGGCCTCGACCCATGTCGCCAAACAAGGTATATACACAGGCCTACGGCTTTATTTTGCAATGAGTATTAACATTGGTCACGTCTGTCAATGCAAAAATGCAATTATCATTCATGAAGCACGATTCTAATATTTACAATGAATGCGTTCCTTGGTGTTACCTGGGTGAGAGATGTGAGGGCTGCCATCTTCCCTGTTGCTGCGGGAACACGCACACCCTCTTTGCAAAAGACACCCCCAAGTGGATGAATGGCTTCAAGTCACTTTGCTGTAGATTCTAGCATCCTCTTCACTGCTACTTCTCTTTGAACTAGCAATTAAAGACCACCATGGATAGGCCTATAATAGTGCATTTCATACACAATGGTGATTAAAGATTTCATTAGCCTAAAATCTGCAATGGCATAACAGAAAAAAGCCACACATGTTACTGAAATTGCCGGAACTAGTTTTCCTAATTCATAAATGCAATGTTTTGGTCAAAAAATATTACAGTAGCCTCCAGTGGTTCCCAACCTTTTTTGGCCTGTGACCCCATTTGACATCACAAATTTCTGGCGACCCCAAAGACATTTGTTTTTGTTGGGTTTCATACTCTCGGCAAACAGGACATTACCATAAAGCAGACATTTCGGCTTTTCTTTGTTCAATGCAGTCAAATTGAAGGAAATTTTCAACATATTTTCTCTGTCTTTGGTGTCAGTTTCTATAGTTCTCTGTCTTTACGGTGCCAGGCTGGCAAAGAAATCTTTCCATTTCATTTTTTTGTTCAATATGTATGAACATGAAAAAATACAGGTGTTTAAAATTGTATGTTGTGTGGTGTTAGTTATTTTATTCATTTCAGGGGACCCCATTTGGGGTCCAGACCCCAAGGTTGACAAACACTGGCCTATATTATAGTATTACAGTAATCTATTACTTAAAGAAACACTACACTTTTTCCATCACACAGCCACATTTGTTTATTTGTTTTTGAATGCAGTGATTGACATTGTGTAAACCAGAGATTCTAAAGCGGAGTCCTTGGGTAGACACAGGCTTAGGCCACAAACACAGATTGACTCAAAGACTTTTTAAAGCTTTGTAAAAGCTATTTATTTCACATTATGCTGAAATAATAACCCATGTGCCATAGCCAGCCCTCAACTTTTGTATGTTAAGGCATATCATATCATATCATAACCATCCTCTCGCCATACTAACAAGGTAATAAAGCTACAGGTAAAACACTGTAACCAGACTAGGACAAAAAAGTGACCCACCCCTGGGCTATTTTTAAATTCATGCAGTTGTATAGATTCTTGTAGCAACATTCTTTGCCATAAAGTGCCAACATTTACAAATAAAATCCTTTTCCATTTTTGGCCCGTGGGCCTTTGATGCAAACAAAACGCAACAAAGAGAATCATGTTCCTTTAAGCTAAGCAACGCATGTTGACGAAAAATGCGAAAAAAGATGAGAAATATTGGCCCTCTAATTAGACTATACTTTAACATTAATGCAACAATAATTTAGGTCAAACTAACCTTTTTTATTTTAGATATTTTCACTGAGATGACTTTTCCATTAAAGCAATTTAAGGCATAATGGAGGTGAGATGTTGCTACAGGGCTCAAAATGACTCAAAATACAATAATCCAGAAAACGGATGAGAAACAACAGCTGTTTTCATCATAAAACAATTAGTTCCCAATGAGACATCATCCCTTAATTTATTTAGTTTTTAAGAGGTTTTTTTTTTTGTTGTTTTTTTTTTTTTTTTGCAATTTTGACAAAATGTATCATTTCAATAAAACATCATAAATACAGCACTATTGAGACCTTGGCATGCTATGTTCTCACAAATTTGTTGACTTGGCTCATTTCTTGTATTCTGACTTGGCATCATTGGACAAATGTCTAGCCTCTACAGATCTGTATTTAATAGGGTACATTTTTATGTCAGCTAAAGGACACTCTTCACTTTCAGATGATATAGACAATATGGTTGATGGTAGAGAAGCAAAATTAACTGTAATGAATTAGGGAGTGTGTCCTTTGGCAGAAACAAAGTATAATTGCCACCTCAATCATAAACGCACAAAATACAAACAGTAGCAATAGCAGCAGTAAACTCACAGTTGAGGTGATATGGTTCAATAAAAAGGGAGTGGCTGTTACAATTAATAATATTTCCACACCATGGCTTTTTCCAAGGAGAAACTTTCCAGAAGACCAAAATACCACTGGTCTTGCCCCTTTCTCGCCATACATAATCACTCTCTCTTTCGCTCTCTCACACTCTTTCACAAACACACACACGCACACACATAAAATACTGTAATTCTATTCTCTTTTTCTGTGGCCATCTCCCAAACTATTACCATCTTAAACTGCAAAAAAAAAAAAAAAACACTCAATCACTCGTCATCAAAGTTTTGCTGAAGAAGGAAGTTGGCAGCCAGATTTTCATTTTTCTCACACGCAAAGTAGGCTTGAATAACCAGTCCTTCTGGGAACCCCAAAGCTTTTAACTGCAAAGGAAAGAAATGTTAAATTTATTAATCCTACATTAGTGATTTGTTATTATAATGTTATAATCGAAATGTTCATTACCCTCTCTATTGCCTCTTTCTCCTGTGGAGTGACCTGGATGTAGTTTGTTTGTGGTGCTCCCTGGGCCTCTGCTGCTTCCCCATGAGGCTCGTTTAACATCTGTACAAACTGCTCCTGGTGCTGGGTGATTTGCTACAAACATGTAAGATTTTATTTTAAAAAAAAAAACACTCTCTCCCCCTCTCTCTCTTCATAAAGAGGAAAAGTAGACACAGACAAAGATGAATTATCATCACAGCTCAGAATATTTTGTATTATAGCAAATCAAACTTATCAGCTTATCAGCATGTACAGTTGTCCTGCTGACATACAGCACAGTACAGTCCATGTTGTGCTTCGCTGACCTGGAGCAGCTGAGGGTTGTCTCTTCCCAACTGCTGGAGCAGGGCAGGGAGGAGGGCTGGGTTCTGCTGGATGATCTGCCTCATCTGCTGGAACTGTGGCTGATTCCTGAGAAACTCCAGAGGGTTACCAGAAGGTGGTAACTGAGATGGCGTCGCTGCTCCTGCTAAAAATCACATAATTGAGGAGTGTTTGTGGTGATCATACACATAATTTTTACTCTAGAGAGAAGCATGACTCAAATACTCAAATAAGTTAAAGAGAAAAAAAATCCACTTGTTTGTCAAAATGTGCACTCCAATATCAGAATCAGCAATACACTTTATTGCAGTGTCATAAATAATTAAGAGATACTTGTGGCTTGGTACGGATTTCAGAACCAACAAAAGTCAACAAAAAAACAACCTGAAGGGAGAGGAGGTTGGGGTCTCTCTGCAGGTGGAGCACTGGGGTTGGGTGGAGCTGGGTTGGCTGCGGTTGGGTTGGATGCAGCAGCGTTTGGTGCAGCAGGATTGGGTGCAGCAGGGTTGGATGCAGCTGCAGCTGCAGCTCGCGTCACTTCATGTAGTGGCTCCGTCTCTGATGGAATGCCCTTATAATCACAACATTATTTAATGATTGTTTTGAATTCCCGAAACAAGGATGTTCATCATGTTTGATTTCATCATCTTCCCATGAGCTTCAGTATCTTACCATGAGCAAATACTCTACTGCCCGGTCTGGATTGTTATAACTTGCTCGAAGAGCAGCGATCACTTGCTCTCTTTCATATCCCATGGACATGATTTCAGTAACAAGGTTCTCATAAGCTTGCCCTGTAACTAAAAAAACAAAAACAAAACATGTAATCGTAACTGTAATGTCTGCAATAAGATCGATATGTCTTGTAACCGAGTTGTGGTCTTCTATTTTACCTAATATTGATGCCGCCTCTTCTAAAAGACCTAATTCATCAACAAGGCTAGGACCAGAAGAACAACAGAATTATCAACCATATCAAACAAAACTCGCAGTTATTGTTTTTTTTATTTTGTGATGTGGTACACAAATGAAAGCAGAAAGGTCACTAGTTGCATTTCTCACCTGGAGGCTGAGAGAACGGGTGGGGTTGTGACTGATGGCTGTTCCTGGGGTCTGCTTTCCGGAGGCGGTACAGAGACTGTTGTGGTGCTTGTTGATGTTGCTGAGCCTGTGCTGGTAGTCCTGGGTACAGAGACAGGCTGCTCACCTGTGCTTTGAGTCTCTTGTGATGGGACTGGCTGTGGAGCAGGGGAGGGTGTCGGCTCTGGAGCTTGAGCTACCACTGGAGCAGGGGCTGATGCTGGAGTTGGAGCAGGAGCAGGGGCAGGGGCAGGGGCAGGAGCTGGAGCTGGAGCTGGAGCTGGGGCAGGGGCAGGGGCTGGGGCAGGTGTGGGTGTTGGAGTAGCCACAGGTGCAGAGATGGGAGAAGGAGGAATAATGTCCGTCAAAGGAGCTGCACCCGGCGCAGGGGCCGGAATTGAGCCTGGGCTAGCCTGGACAGGCGGCAGTGTTGATTTGGGCTGCAGAGAACAATCAATGGGATTGGTCAAACTATCCTCTAAATTCTACCAAGAACAATCACCCTGAATAACATTGATTGATTCCAATCCTCCCCCTGGGGCGTCTATGCAAGGTAGGTCTTCTGTCTTTCTTTGCGCGTCTGATGAGTGTGTGATTAAAATGCTATAGATTGGCTAGCTCAAACAATCAAGAGAGCCACTGCTCTTCATGGGTATCAAAGGAAGCAAAAAGATAAAGAACATACAAAGCAGTACTGAGAACCACTAATTAAGACCATACTGTAGAATAGAAACTTTATTGTCTTACCTTTGCCACCATGACCACCACAAAATTCTTTTCATCGATTTTGTAATCCTTTAAAGGGATGTCATCATTCAGGATTTTGCCTAAACAAAAATTATTATAAAAAGTCTTACACAATTATTATGATCATGACACACAATACACAAAGCTGGAGAAATATGGTCAATGACAGTTTTCTCACCAGCATATATCAGTTTTTGGCCTGTGGCTGGATAGGCATCTTTACCCCTCTCTTCCTCGATCTTCTCCTTTAATGCTCTAACCTGAAACACCCAGTAGGCCAACATTAATCTAGCTGCATGGTTGCAAGTTTAAACCTGTAGTTTCAATGGAAATACATTTAGTGTAACATTATTGTTGATCATTTTATTGTTGATCATTGTATGCCTAATGAATGAATGAGTTATAATGTAATGTTTTTTATTCAATCTGATTAAGTTGGCAATGTAAGTAACAACAGATACACAAAGTATAGCCTTGTGTTCAGAAGAAGTAGCCTACATGACACTTGTATAAGTGTCTTGAACAATACCTGTTATGCTAGTATAATTACCACATTAATAACAATATAGCCTACATTTTTTTGCTTATCGGACTACAGTGGGTACAGTAGCCTATAATGTATCAAAGGTAACAGTATAGCCTATAATGATATAGTTGCCAGCGTATAGGAAAGCTACTGTTGTAGCATAATAATTTTAATAGGAATATTAAACATTTATATTGACAGAAGCAAAGTCAGAGAATGTTCAGGACGCCCCCTCCTCCTATTGCTCATTTATTTGTCAGATTTGTTGCGATAGCTTCAGAGTGGAGGGGTGAGAGGGAACTCCACCGTGATATCAAACCAGACCCCAGGAAATATTGCGCTGTCATTTCTGGGCAGAAAGCTGGGGTGGCAAGTAAACATCGGTAAAATCTTAGCCCCACGGAGATTACGGAATGTCACCACCGTATACCATGAACTGCGACAAGGTTTAAAATAGTATCCCCCTTCAGATTTAAGTTGCTTACGCCGAGGCCCCGGTATTTCCCAGTCCCTCTAGCCCGACCAGTAGTCTATTTACTTGGGCATAGGAACTCCGGCGTGGTTACTTACCGTTAGTTCTGGGTCTATTTCTACCTTAAATGTTTGCTGCTGTAAAGTCTTCAGAGTTATTGTCAGCATTTTCGTTAAGATCCCAGTCGTGGAAAGCTCTTCCAGACGCGCGCGTACGATGAATTTCCTATTACCGTTACCACAACACTTAGATGTGACTCAGCTATCTCACTAGAAGATAATATTATGGTCAGACGCCATCTACTTGCTGCCGAGGACAAGACAAGGTTTAAAAAAGCCCATGTGGTCACCGCCTGTGGGATGTCCCTGGTTGGTTTAAACAACCTCACAGGCGCTATAATACAAACTGCGTGCGCACACAAATCCTGTTTATGTTGGATCTGTTAAAGTGTTAGTAAGCTACAGACCATGCTGAATTGGGCAATGACATGTGTTTGCAGGCTGCACTGCGCCCTTTGATGCGTATCTCTTGTTATGTCGGGTCAAATTAAGAAAGGCAGGGCTGAATTGATAGGGTGGATTAGTTTAAGCCTATTGCAGTCTTGCAAAAGCTACTAAAAGGTATCTTACATGCGTACGAGTACAGCAATAACCTGAAATGCATTTAAATGTTTTTTTTTATAGGTCACAAAAATGCCCTTATACAGTATGTTAGTTCAGTAAATAACCGAAAGTGTAGAAACAACAACTACAAACTATATTAATCATCAGTAAGTTATTTTCACGTAGGCCTAAGTTCATGCAACTGAGTAGAAGACATAACTATCAAAAACATCAATGAGCCATGAGTCAAAGGCCAAAACTGGTTCACTTACTCGGTAAAGCACTGTGCTCAGTGAGGGCTGTTATGGCCTTTTGCTCCCAAGATCCTTTGTCAAGAGTTTCATGCTCATGAAATACCTGTTGGGTTTCAGTTTACCACAAGCTAATCTGTGAACAGTGGATGGTACTTCCACGCACATGACATGACAATTGGTTTGTGAGGCAGTCATTAAGCTTAAAGCTGAGGTAATGCATCAACTAAGAGCAGGGCCTCAAAAGTGTAGATTTTACATATGGGGTGATTGGAAGGTGCCAATGGACTGCTGCCCCAAATATTAAAGCTGAAATTGATGGATAGAAGCAGACACTTCTGTCAAAAGCAAAATGGACTAATTAAGACCAAACTGCCCATTTGTCGGTCAGGGACATCACCACTGCTCAAACTCACGCACAGTTGGATTAATAATGAGGGGCCTCACACATACAGTACTGTAACTAGGGGCAAATACTTATGAAATCCTAATGGAAAGCTTTTCCAGCATTCTGTATTTGACATAACCTTTAAGAATTCTTTTTCACCACTCATGAAATTCTACTGGACCATTTCTGCAGTACTCAACGTGATAAGTAAGCAGTTTGACAGGTAAAAAGGTCAAACTGATGAATGATCCTACTTTATCATCTCATAACAGAGCTTTCCAACTTTATCAAGCAATTATTATCAAAAAAACTGGCAACAAGGCAAAATGGTTGTATTCAGCTAGAAATCCGGCCAAAATTTATATCCAAATAAAATTCTTGACGTGGTCACTTTAAAATTACAGAATAGACTGTGTCTATTTATTCGCTCAGAATAAAAACACAGTGTGCAATGCCATTTTCACAATGCAATGTTCTGCAATGAAATTTAGAAAAATGGAAAATGTGTGGAAGACAAATCAAAATGTCCACACTGTTGACATAAGCCTGGACTGAAATAAAACACAAACATGAACAGACATGCAAGTTCTGATTTGTATTCTGAATCCAAGTTCCCCTTGATATAAACTATTGATTGACGGTACAAACCTAGAGAAGCTTCTGTCCTGGGTAGGTAGAGACAGGGAGATCATTAAATAGTACAGGAATGTTTTGAATCTATAAATAAAACACATTAATTCTAATTAAAACTTATAAATAAGGTGAAAGTGCAAATCATATAAATAAAATAATTTACCCAGATACTGTTCCGACTCAAAGAGTACAAGAGCAGCAAGCATATCACAAACACAGGACAAAAATGGCATTTCAAGTAACAGGGCAAAATCTGTGTAGTACAGAACAAATGGAATCCAAAAAAAAAAAAAAGACACCATTAGTAAGGCAAATATTGCCTGCTCTACCCTCTTTTTCCCAATGGCTGAAAAACAGAAAAGGGTGTTGTGGCTTTTTCCTCAGAGATGACAACACCCCAAGGAGAACAGACTGAGGGTGCACCTTCTTCAGAGTTCATCTTTGGCATCCATCATGGGAGCCTCCTCGTCTTCCCCTTCCTCCTCAAATGGATTTGTCTCATCTGCCGTCTCCTCGTCAAGCTCATTCTCCTCTTCTTCTTTGTCCTCGTCAACCTCTTCATCAAGACCTTCTTCATCATCTTCGCCACCATCGAAATCTCCGCCCGCATCCTTGTCCTTCATGCCCTCCTTTTCCATCTTTTCCTCTCTCTGTTTCCTCTCCTCCTCCACTTGCTGCTCTCTCATCTTCTTCTCAGGGCCCTGTGCACAAAGTCAGCCAATTCAAGTACAATGTTTTGAACTGTATTCAAAAACATTATTAAAGGTATAGTTCGGTATTTAGGATCAGCCTGGCACATAGCGAGCAATGCTGAAGCCCAACAGAGACGATTCTAAAGCAGCCAAATAGCCACGACAC